>VWPU01017211.1:0-344764 GCA_013398955.1 Callaeas wilsoni
AGACACAGCAGGAGCAGAGGGCTTGGAGGAAGAGAGATACCTGCGCCTGCTTGGACTGTGAGGGTATAAAAGCCCAAGGATTCCTTGATGGGACTCCCTCCTCAGAGGCACCAGCTCGAGCTGTTCCTGTGTCACTGCACCGTGAATAAACGGCTTTATGGAACGGGACATATGAGACTCTGCCATGGGAAAGGTGGGATGGAAGCGATGAAGAAACCTGGTCTGTCTGGGTGTGAGCGGCGTGTGCAGGGATCAGGGGGGCTCCCTAGGGTCACTGGAGCTGCTGCTGCCAAGGGGCTCCGCTCCCAGCAGGGAAAGTCTCTGGCCTTGGGAGCGTGACTGCCAGAGAGGCTCGAGAATGGTCAGACTGGGAGCTTTCCTTAATACTGAATAAAGAATTTCTTCCTAACATCTAACCTAAACCTGCCCTCTTTCAGTTAAAAACAATCCCCCTTGTCCTGTCACTGTCTGCCCATATAAAAAGTCACTCTTCCTCTTTTTTACAAGCCCCCTTAAAGCACTCGAAGGCCACACTGAAGTCTCCCCAGGGCCTTCTCTTCTTGAGGCTGAATAACCCCAGCTCTCAGCCTGTATTCATAGGAAAGGTTCTCCAGCCCTCTGAATATTTTTGTGGCCTCAGCCCTTTGAAGCTACACCAGCTTATGCTGTGGTAGGATAGGATGCTGCTTTCTTCCACTGATGAGCTGGACCTCAGTGAATGTTCAGGCCTTTGTGCTCTGTCACATAGAGAATTAATTGTAGAATACATTGCTTCTTCCCAACAGCCAAGAAAAAATGGGGCAGTCTCATAGAGGTGGGGAAACCATGGCTTCACATCCCTGGAGAAGGAATTGAACAAGCAAACTCTCAGTGCACACAGAAGCACTCCTACCTGTTAGAAAAGTGTGAACACTCTCACCAAAGCAGTCCTTTTCTTCCAAAATAAAGACACTTAGCAAGGGTTGATTTAAACATAATATGGAACAATCTAAATAATGTTTCTCAGAATGTTTTAATTTTGTTAAATGTTATATCACATGCAATATCTTTAATGAAATCTACCTGCATGATCATTTTAACGTATTTTTTTCTTATAGAACAAATAGTGTAACACCCTAAGACACTATTATAAGAAGAATTATATGGGACATTGTGTTGTACTGTGGAGTGAAGACCGTAGAGTTTTTCTTCTGCAAGTTACACTTCATGTAAAGTTAAATTTATTAAAATTACTACAGTTTTCAGAGAAAACAGTAAAGAATCTTTCCTTTCAACTGTAGTTTTTCATATTCAGTAGTCAAGATTCTTGCATAAAGGAGCCCCAGTGTTTTAACACTGGTGTGTTTAATAGTCATAGGAACATTTGCATTCAGTTAAAATGTTGACTTTAAACACAGCTTTGTAACTTTTAAAATTATCAATACACATTTACTAGCATGATAATCTATTAAGAATAGCTTTAGTCTTGGTGTGTCCAGCTCAGACTTTCCCACACAGGTTTGTAACTGGATTTAATTACTGAATGGCATGATTATGGTTATTTCTGTTGTCCCAAAATGAGTAGCTGTCTAGTGCTTTGCACCAATAGAGAATCAAGACCATCAAAATAATCTGAAATTTTGTCAGTTCCACAGATATGACACTTAAGAGGTAGATAATGCCACCTCCATCCAGCGTCATCCTTTCAGTAAGCATTAAAATTATTAAATTATGCTTTACCATATATAATATTTTAAATACTTTTTTTATTCAGCCTGTAATGTAATGAATGGGTCCCTAAGCAATGAATGAAAATTTACTGCTTCTGCTGCACTCACTGAAGCTGAAGGAATTAACTCCATTTTTCTGCTCATCCCTAATTAATAATGTGCTAAAATACTACATTCCTATTAAAGAAAATGTATTATACTGTACTTA
Organism: Callaeas wilsoni; assembly: GCA_013398955.1. Taxonomy (NCBI): domain Eukaryota; kingdom Metazoa; phylum Chordata; class Aves; order Passeriformes; family Callaeidae; genus Callaeas; species Callaeas wilsoni. The sequence goes on from VWPU01017211.1 coordinate 1,918, forward strand.
TGGCAGAAGCACTTTCGACATGGTTCTATTTAATGAATGCACATTCATTGTCTTGATGAAGATCCTTGGATTTGGACCCAAAAGTTTGGCTTGGCATTCATTATGTTCTGCATTCATTAGAAGGGGGAAGCAATTATGAAACTAACAAGATGGTTTGTGGGTAGAAAATTCCCATTGCGAACAGCCCCAGGCAGAAGATGGTTGTATTTATCACACAGAACAATGGTGCATGTTCTAGGTAGCAACTGTGGCCCGGATGATGATGCAATACATTTAGAGATTGTTTCTCCCAGAAACTCTGAAGGCAAGGCATAAAACTACATGGAATTCAGAGTGAAGTTCTGGGTGATTTTTTTTAAGAGATTGCATCTAAACAAGTAGCTTCAAGAAGCTGGGGTAAAATTTCAATTTTCAAAGGTTTTTCTTTGGGTTTTTGTTGTTTGTTTGGGGTTGCTTTGTTTGTTTGTTTGTTTGTTTTTATATATATCCATTTTATTTCCTTAGCCATTCACTTAAATCTTACACACATTTTGAGTACCTTTTTCTTATCCAAGCCAAGAGTAAACTAGTAAAAATTTCAGGAATATTTCAAATGTGTATTTGATTCACTCTTGTTTAACGCCTCACAGAGATGTGAGAAGTTCAGTTTTGACTAACAACTGGAAAGAGGGCTTTAGGGAAGTAGAACAGACAGTGAGGGGGAAAGTGAGGGAAGAAAAAAAAGTGTATGTAAAATGCATGTATAATATCTTTCTCAGAGAGACAGAGAGAAAAAGAGAAAAAGAGAGTGTATGGTCTCTGAAAGGATGTAGTTTGACCTTACAAGAGAACAAGAAAAATATGCTTTACACAGGTGAAGGCATTGATAACATGATTTCTATCCGAGTTTAATGAGTGTCATTAAAGTCATGTTTTATAAGAAGAAAATGGTGTAAATGATGTATTACTAATGAAGGTATGACTTTAGACAGAGGACCATGAATTTTACAGTACGTGGATTCATATGGGTTTTGATTCTATAAAGGTTGTATGTATGTACTTATGTACAGTTATCTACATATATGCTCTTGAGGTTCATTGAAATAATGGCTTTATTCACTGCAAAATAATTTAGAACACATGTAAATATATACACAAAAAAGCAGATATAAATTTCAGCATGCTTAAATAAAATGCGACAATCAAAACCAAGACATAGAAAAAAGACACAAAAAAGCAAAGAAAAACCTCCAGTTTCACTAGCAAAGCTATTGATCTTCCCTCCTTACTGCATGTTTAAACAATTTTGGCCAAGTTTTGCACAACATCACTGAGTTATTCTAAAGATAATATAATTCAGAATATCAATGTTTGCAATTAGCACATACTGAATGGCTAAAAATTAAGTCAAACTGCATGTTTTTCACATTCAGAAGGAATTTACAGTAAAGGTTTGATAACATTACACAAGAGTACTGTTTAAGTCCTTCCAAGAAAAAACTTATTCCTGCAGTGCCCATAATTGGCACCTCTAATTCTTTATTATGTTTCTATAGGATGACATAGAACAATAAATATGACTGTGCTATCTGAAAAATCAGCTATGGTTCTTTCATTAGTTTATGAGCACTATATTAAAAGAGAGTAAAATTGAGTAGAAACAAAAAGAATCCCATCCATTTCATGGTTCTAAAGACAGTGAAGTATTTTTGAACTAAAAGTTTTAAAAAGAGGAAAAAAAAAGTTCTAAAATTTCCAACATTTTATCAAGCAGCATAAAACTTAATACAGTTTCTCCATAATTGTATTTTTCATTTACATCAATTTTCTGAACAAACATATGTTCACTGGAGTTTGTTCAAGTTTCTTGCATGATATTATTTTAAAGCTATGGAGTATTTCTCAACAATCAATGATGTTTGCAAATATAATTCTATGTGTCTCTCAAGAAGTTTAAATTCATATATCCCTGTTTTCATCACATTTAGTACACTCTTAACACCTCTAGAGATCTTTCTGAAGCAAATAAGAAATATATTTTCCACTTATTCTAATGAACGCTGTTCCTGAGTCCTTCAAGCTACTTTGAAAATCTAAACCTTTGTAGCTGATGTTTTATTTTCTGGAAAATGTTTATTGCTGAAGAAGTCTGGTGAATAACTGATGTGTTAGTACATTAAAAAATGTTTGAGAAATATCAATATACAGCAATTTGCCTTTTCAGAGATTAAATCCGAAATATATTTAAAATCTTCAACAGTCATTTTGATTGCTTGCAGTACGCTGCCTTTGAGGTGACAGCTGATTCAATTCTTGACAGACTAGAATGAGAATTGTAACTGATGTGTATTATATCTTTAGATATAAAGGATGTTGCGGTGGTCCAGCAGCAAAAGGATAAAATTTTTTTCTAAAATTTACATTTTAATATATAAAGTGCTGTGTAAGTAATATTCTCTTTGGATCTTTGGGGCTGATCACAGGCTGTGACTATCCGTGGGTTTTGCCACCAGCAAAGATAGATACCTATCCTAAATTGTGAATTTTTCCCTTCAATAGACAACTTACAGAACTGCGTTCTCCAAACTCTTATTCCCAAAATATCTGGATTATGAAGCAGCTCTAGCAATGCAGATAGGAAAATCTGGCTCTAAGTCATGTCTAGTTCAGACATGGTGCAAACTGCCTTACTGCAGTACCAGCCTGCAATGCTGTAGTTAGGTTATTAGCAATACTCATCTACATGTGTTGGTAAGAGAACTAAGAGCCAAAGATTGCAACCTTTACTCAAGTTCAAAACACTGAACATATTAAAACATTATATTACTGAACACACTTGCAATTTTTAAAACTGTCATACACTTTGAAAGAAATTTAGTAAGGTAGTTACAAATTGCCTTTAGCTGATGGAGAAAGAGAGTGATCAACCATAGTATTATTACTTCAGCTAAATCTTTGGGACTCTAAATTACAGGTTACAGCAAAAAAAATGTAACATTTATTGCTTTTCACGATTTCTTGAAATATTCTTTTTTAAAATACAGAAGGGGAATTTTTACACATATTTAACTGAAAGGAAACTTTATTCTAATTTACCTTTTAAAAGAATTTGAAAATATATGTAGCCTATCTTTTCTCTTTAATGAAACAATTCATTTTGGAAATAAATTAAACACATATTTACACCAATATCTTACACTGTATATTATTTAAGGTGTGATTCTTGCTACTTATTGTAAAAATACAGATTCTCAGTCAAATATTTTTTTCCCTTTCCTATTCAATGTAGCATTGTTTAACTACTGCAAACCCTGTAGCTCTTTTAAAGAAGTCTGCCGTAAGAATTTTTGTGGTATCTTTCAAAATAAAGGTTCTGGCAAGCAAATCCTAAACATACTTTACAAAGTTAAAAGCAATTTTTACAAATTTTTTCATTAAATTCTGGCAATCTGAGGAAGCAAGCAGAGACATTTCTGTCATCCCAGAGGGAAATTTGCTTTTCCCAGACCTTTCCTTTATCTTGACCAGGCCCATCAGCTCAGACAACTTGACACAATCTCCATACAAAAGGGTCAGCCACTGTCGAGGAGGAGAAATTTCTCCTCAGGGTGGTGAAAACTCTAGAAATCTCTTTAATCTGTTTTACTGAGGAGGAAGCTTGGACTCTGTGGCAACTACAAATGCCCTTATTTCCTTGGACAGGGCCATTCCTGTAAGGCAGGGTGATATCTACATGTCACGCATTGTGCTCCCAGAAGGGGAAAATGAAGCCTTTGAAGAGAAGAGACAAAGATTTTGTGAACAAAGTCCTGTAAACAAATGTCCATGCCCACGCATTTAGCAGGCCTCACATGATTTGGCACTGACTGAAGTCAATTGAGATGTTTAGTCTGCAGCTGTTGGGAATATAAGCGGGATCATGCATGATTGCGAAAGTGTGTCAACTGACATCCATTAAAGATGGAATATGTTACCACAACCCACAAGCCCACAGCAGCACTTCAGGTGTTTAAAAACTTCTTGCTTCATCAGAGCAGCACGTACTATGAAGAGTTACTAGCTAAAAGGCATTAGCTGTAGGATTAAAATTGCATGTTAAAGACTCTATTTCCATATGCAGTCCTACCTGTGTCAGTGCATTTTTAATGAATAATTAAATGGAGGAACAAATTATTGGTTTCCCATCCAAAAAAATTCCATAATTGAGCTTGAAGTGGAACAAAATTATTTTATTAGCATCTTTAATTAGAATTTAGTCAGGGTATGTTGGAATAATTGTTATAATATTTCCTTTTCTTCAAAAGGTCAGCTTTTTCTTTAGAACTCTATGGCCTTGAAGTTAAAACAATGAGAAAATGGGTTTTCTTGGGTTTGGTGCTCCGTTTATTCATTCTTTTTACTAATTCAGGACAAATTCACTTTGACAGCTGGTCTCACACAAAATAATACTTGTAGTACTAAGTAAATGATGTGAAGAGCCATGAAATATGCATTGACTTAGGCACTGTCTGAGTGAAGATCTTTCCAAAACAGTACACAAATGTCTTGAAAAAATTTTATTTAATATTTTAAAAAAATATATAATAAATGTCAGCTTTTAATTGCTGTGAATAGGCAGCAGCACTAATTTATATGCAGAGAGGAACCTAGAAGCTTTGAGAAAAATTGTATATAATTAAGATTAATGCTATTATAATTAAAATCTTTTCCAAAAGGATTTTTATAGTTTACTCAAAGATATGTAAACATATCATAGGCTTTTTCCCTTAAAAAGAGTGGAACATAAGGAATGCCTCTGTTTCTTGCTTGCTAAGCCATAGAGAATCTAAAAATGTTGCATGCTATAAGAGGCACTTACCAGACTCAAATAGGTTCTATTTCCCTGAGCATGCCAATCACCAAGTCTATTTACCGAAAGCTTCACTGAAAGTCTATAATTTCACCTTTAAGCCTCAGAGAACTTCTTTTAATGGTTTCTCTATCCATTTTCTGGACAAACTGAATACTTAAAATGATCATACAGCATTGATTTAATTTCTATTTAAATATTTGGGGTTTTTTCGCAAAACCCCAAAACATTACTTACTCGACTCTTGCAGAACAATTGCATTGCTGGAGTGGGAAGGAGGGTGGCATGACACCAAAGCTCCTGCTTCTCAAAATTATTTCAAGATTTAATTCAGTTTAACTGCAACATTTTTTGTTTATACAGACATTCTGCCTGAAACTTGCTTAGTAATACATGAGATATTGCCTTGTGGTGGGCTGTCCCTGACTGGATGCCAGGTACCCACTAAAGCTGTTTTATCACTCTCCTCATCAACTGGATACGGGAGAGAAAATATAAAATGTTCATGAGCTGAGATAAAGTCTGGGAGACATCACTCACCAGTAACCATTATGTCTTTGCAAAACAGACTCAACTTGGCAAATTAATTGAATTTATTACCAAACAAAATCAGAGTAGGATAATGAGAAGTAAAACAAATCTTAAAATCATCTTCTCCCCACCCTTCCCTCCTTGGGCTCTACCTTCTGCCCCCGAGCCCAGGAAGAATGGAATGGAGGTTATTGTCAGTTCATCACTTGTTGTTTCTGACACTGCTTCCTCCTCAGGGAGAGAAGCCTTTCCTTTGATGCAGCTTGGGGTCCCTGCCACAGGAGACAGTTCTCCACAAACTTCTTCAGCATGAGTCCTTCCACAGGCTACAGCCATGAACTGCTCCAGTGTGTGTCCCATTCATGGAGTGCGGTCCTTCAGAGCAGACTGCTCCAGCGTGAGTCCTCTGCAGGGTCACAAGTCATGCCAACAAACCTGCTCCAGCCTGGACTCTTCTCTCCATGGCTCCAGAAGTCCTGCCTCTCTCCACGGGCCCAGAGGCTCCTCTCTCCATATGTCCAGCATGGAGTTCCCATGAGGTACCAGCCTTCTTTCAGGCATCCAGCTGCTCTGGTGTTGGGTCCTCCACAGGCTGCAGGGGCACAGCTGCCTCACCACGGGCTGCACCTCGGGCTGCAGGGGAATCTCTGCTCCAGTGCCTGGAGCACCTCCTCTCTCCCCGTCTTCCTTCACTGACTTTGGTGTCTGCAGGGCAGTTTCTCTCACATATTCTCACTCCTCTCTTTGGTCATAATTAATCCTGCGCAATAAGTTTTTTGAACTTCTTAAATACCTTATCACAGAAGCACACCTCCAATTAGCTCAGCCTAGGCCAGCAGTGGCTGGCTGGCATTGGCTCTGTGACCTGCAGGAAGCATCCAGCAGTTTCTCAAAGAAGCCACCCCTATAGTTTCCCTGCTAGCAGAACCTTGCCGCTCAGACCCAGCACATACCTGTAGTTTAGCTGTGTCCCAGGGCAGCCAAGGCTCCTGTATGAGGCTTACACATACTAAATTGAAGAGAGTGTTGCAGAAAAAGAACATAGACCTGTTTCTCACTATCAGGGATAAGATTTAAGATTTTTTTTAAAAAATGTAACTTAAGATAATACGTCAAGATAAACTGAAATTAAAATAAAATTCAAAATAAACCTTTATGGAAGCAGAATTTACACTCCAAAGTAGCTTTGGGTGAATTCTTAGCTGCAAATGCCTATTTACAAGGACTGTAGATTCTTTGACCTGTGCATACATTTTACAATCAGAATTGGAGCTGGAACAAAGCAAGACAGGCGTCCTCTAGCTGCTGTACTTTCTTGGCTGCCAGGTTGCTGGATGAGTGCAATTTAGCTCCTGCATGAAACCAGCCTTCTACTGCAAAACAGCATCTGGATCATATCAAGGCATATGTTTTAATTCATTTCTTTGAGATAAAAAAAAAAAAGAAGTATATTTAGTATTTTAAAGAAATACTAAGAGTCCAAAATGAACATGGAAAAGGCCAGAAAAATAACGTTTTCTCTCCTACAACATCTATCAATTCTTACCATAATCTTTTCTCCAGAGTATATAGTCCTTGTCCTGCCTGAGCAAATGCACACAGTCATGAAACAGGAACCTTGTGGGGAAAACAAACCATGGACACTGACACTGACATGGACACTGACAATGCATTTGGAGCACAGAAACGTCCAGGCAACCTAAAATTCACACAGGTACAAGATTTCCAGGTGGATGCTTGGTTAATGTTCAGACCACTTTGCCGTACTAAAAAATCCAATCTGATCTCCTTGTTTACCTTGACTAGGATGTCTGAATTGGATCTAGGTAGCTCTCTGAGAAGTTCTACTTTGTACTGAAGTGCAGAAATGCCTGTAGTAGACATTCGAGAGACAAGTTAGTAAAAATATAATTTTGGCACTCCCTGATTCATTAATGTTAAAGCTGCACAGTGGCTATATTTGACAGAAATACAGCTACTTGCCATTCAAAAGCATGACTGCACCTTGTTTGGGCTTATCAAAGTGAGCTTTATTATTGCGACTGAATATGGCATAAAGGCAATAATAGAAGAATGCACGTCAGCAAATGCTAGCTTCTAAATTTGTTTTTGACTTTTGGATCAAGTTTCCCATGCCACCCTTCTCTGTGCATCCACAGATTCTTTGTTACTGGCTTTAGAGAAAGCTGCTTCAAACAAAGACATTGTCAGCCCAAACTTTTCAGGTATATTCTGAATTTTGTGAATAAGGAAAAAAAAAGGTTTCACAGCCTCTCATTTAAAAAATAAATATATGAGGTGAGAAATTTTATCAGATGGTTCTTGAGCTTCATAGTCAGATTTTAATAGGTATTTTATGTCATCTGAAAACTCCTAAACACAATACCAATGTGAGAAGAATGCAGTTTTGCAGAATGTTAGGAAAATGTTCGAGGGTACATCTCATTGCACTCCAGTTTTAATTTTTATCAAAGGTGAGGGCTAAGTTTTAATAGTGATCCCTATTACTGCACTTACATCTCTTGGTTGACCTCATCTTTAAAGGGAATGGCAGCTTTTTTTTAATATATTTCTATGTGGAATGCATTTGTAGGGATTCCTCCCTGCAGTACGACCTTTTACCCATATGCTACAGATATTCAACACACATTCTCAGATAATACAAATGTGAGAGTTGAGTTTGCTGGTTTTGAAATCAATGGCAAAAATAACTGGTGACAAACAAAAGAAATTGCCAACCCACCACCCCCCTGCTGTGAATGGTACTAATCTCAGAAATATGAAAACATTTAGTAGTTTCATAATGAAAGAAATAAGCATTTTATGCTTCTGTCTTTGGTTAGCAGAACCACTCATTTAATGTCTGTAATGTGACCTGGTAATTACCTTAAGAGTTTCCAGTTTTGATCTAAAATATTTGTGGATAGCAAGTTTTAAAAATTAAGCCTACAGCAAATGCCACACACTCGAAAGGCAAAACCGGCTAAATTTAAATCACATTTTTTCAGATGTTTCTGCTGATGTGTGGTGTGTAATGAGCCCCACAAATCTGTGCAAAGAGGGTGTTACATTAAGGAAGATTTTTCTTATATGCAGAGAGTAACATGAGCCTATAGCCGTATACCTCTAATATCTGTCGGTTACCATAGTAAACAGCATTAATAAAAAAGATATAAAAGATATTTTTCCCTTCCACTGGTCATTCAAACAATATATTGCCTCATCTCAATGGGAATTTTTCCCATGTCCCAAATTCAGGACACAGATCTGAGGAGAAAGATCTGGGTTTAGCTCCAGATCCACCACAGACTTCCTGTATGACCTTAGGCAAGCTATTTAGTCTTTCTTCAATCACTGTTATTATGCCTGTTTCATGAATATATTCATTTCCTGATCTTTAAATAAGGATAAGATCATTCTTTTTTGTCCCTCATTGTTGCAATATTTATACTGAAAATTGCAAGGTCTATGGTAATGGAGTCAACACTTATAGAAACATTTCTTTAAGGTTCATTGATTTTATACTGCATAAGAGTAGGATTAAAACTGGGAAAGAAAACTAATTTTAAGACTGAGATCTTATATGTATATATGTGTTATCTATAGAAACAGAAGCTATATATTAGCACACATAAATTTACAGGACTTTATAAACACTGATTATTGCCCATATTCTCTTGAAAACTAAAAGATCTCACTGATTCAGATATCTGTGAAGTAAACAGAAGGAGATTCAGAATGGCATCACTCCACTTAGGGTGCTGAAACCATCTAAAACCTGAGCAAACCATTCTTGACTCCTTCTTATCAGTGCACAGAAAGTGTTTGAAGAAAGAGCAGGCTGGTCCTAATGTAGATGTTTAAGATAGGACAGATGAATTTCCCAATAGTAGGTTGATTTAGGATTTATTTCAACTTAGATGTCTAATTTTTGGACATATAAAACCAGGTAAGATTAACTGACTCCTGCAGGTCTCCAGTGGTATTATTAACCAATTTGTGTTCAAAGGCCCCAGTCAGAATATGCACCCATGAGCATGTACAAAACTCACAGAAGTTTAAAAAATAGTCACTTGGGCTTTTTTCTGTTTTATTTAGCCACAGTTGCAAACTAAGTTGGCAAATGCACAAGGAGCCAGATGAGTCACACAAGGATTGAAGTCCTTTTCTTTCAGCTGTTACACTGCATGATCTTTGCAGAGATATCCTGGCTCTGTAGAAATAACAGACCGGAAACCATTCCATGAAACAATAGGTGTGTCTGTTGGCTTCGCCCCTGTTTTGTACGTAGTTTGGCACATCTGTAATCTAGAAATCTTTCTAAAGCATCTATTCAACTTCTCTGCTGATGTCTGTAATGGAAAAAGAACTGTAAGGCAAGAAAAAACATTCACTCGGCTATTTAGTACAAGGATGAATTAAAGAAATTCTTTTATTTATTAATTGACATGTCTGGAAAGCCAATGAGCTCTGAATACCTTTGAAATAATAACTCCACCCTGACAGGGTGTCATGGCATCTGACAGGGAGTCATGGTACAAATCTGAACAGCTGATCAAATCTCTTCCTGAGTAGATCACCTGGGCTAGCACTCATCAGGTTCCAATTGTGGCAAAATTAGACTGTAACTCATCTATCAGATATTTTTTTCCTATGGGAAACATTATATGTCAAGTTACCTATGGACATCAAAACATCAGATAACAAAGGCATGACATTTCATTTAATCTCAGATTCTTCTTTTTTTTCTTTTTTTTTTTTTTTAAGATTACATAACGTGGTTTAAGAAATCAATTTCCCCTGATTTACAGCAGGTCATTTGCAAGGTTGGCCTGAAACTATTGCTTAGTTGTCTGAGGTAGGGTGTTTATGATGGCATTTTCAATTTGTTTTACTGACAAAGGAGACACATATGGGGTTTTTTATATTATCACGGGCCAGAGCTGTGAGCAAGAAGGTGAAAAAGAGAAAGACAAGGGAAACAAAAAGATGTGTTATTTTTCAAGTAAAAAGAGATTGCTAAAACTTAAAAAAAATATTTTTTTTAGGAGGTAATGATGAAGGATTCTTGAAGTAGATTTACACTTGATTTCTTATCATGCTACAACTTAGCTGTCTTGCATCTTCATTTGAAAAAACAAAGATATAAGTACATCCATTCACAATTACGTTTATTATTACTACCATGGGGGATTGAGGTCATTCATACTTGGAATTTACATAAGGATTCAAGGGTATCTGCCAACAGAAAAATATTGAATTAACCAGAGAAAATGCTAACACATATTTATCTACTTTTGTGTATACTGATTAACAAGAGTCAATTTGTAACCATCTTCACACACTATTTTTAGAAACATTCTTCCATTGATTTACCATCTGCATGAGTTTTTAAAAGATTTTTCTCTCTTTGGTAAATATTTCTGAGAAATATTTAGAGTGGTAAGAGCTTAAGAAACTCTGCTTGGAATGCATAATCATCCCCCACTCCTTCTAAGGCAGTCTAGATATCTAACTCAAGGCAAACATAATTAATGTGCGTGTGGATTTTAGCAATAAGAACAGAAAGGGAAAGCTGCAGAATTAATTGAAACAGATAAATCTTTGCAAGACCTGTCTCAGGAAAAGTCTTAGTCAGCATGTAATGTTTTTTGTTGGGCATAAACAGGACCATATGCAAGATGGGAGAAACTGGTTTTTTGGTTTTTTCAATGTATATATAATTTATATATATAAATAAAGGGGGCTTGTGTTCATGTTATCCTCTAACACAAGACCTTCCTAATATTTTTAGTCTTTATTCTGTAAGGTGTTCTACCAGAATACTTGGAGCAAATAAGTCTCCAGGCGGATATTTATTGTTTTCTTGCACAAGAAGATGGTGAATGCAGTGTTTTAACTTTGTGGCTCAGGTTTCTTGCTACAGTTCTTTTGTGTCCACATAGGTAGCGCATCCCTAAGGACAAAGATTATTTTGTCCTATGCTTCCATTCCGAAACTGTCATGGGATGACCTTCATTTTTATGTACAATTTTGGGAGAAAGTTCCATAAGTGAAGCGTGGTCTAACAGTTCTCAAATTTAAAAACATTTGGATTCCATCCCTTATTTGAACATGCAAACCAAGGTATATCAAAGTTTGTCAGAGATGAAGACTTTTATATGGCAAAGTTGAACTTCCCCACAGATTTTGTTTGTTTGCTTAGTTAATCGTTTGTTTGAGATTTTTACTTTCTTGTTTTGGCTTTTTTCTTCCCCTTGAATTATGTTTCATGGATCTATTTTCAAGACTCACCTATAAACTTTCAAGAATACAGAACAGAAAGCAGTGATCAGATTATTCATAGTTAATTAAAGTACGGTTCTGCTATGTTTCTTTTTAAAATAGGTAAATATCAACTGAAAAATCTTCTCCAGAAAAAAGCAATAATTTGAAGATACAGTACTAGTAACATCATATTTAAAAATACAGCCAAAATGTAAATATTTAGCACGATTTTGCTTCTGATCTGCAAACAGCAAGGATACAAATAAAAATACTGTAAGGCCTTAAGAAAAATTAATTTGTAGTGGGCATTGATACTCAAGTGTATTAAACACCTCATTTGAATTGAGTGGGGCTCATAAATGTGCAAATATGAACACTCTGATGAAGGGACAGGTAACTCGGTTGAATTCCAAGAATGACAAATAATATTGTATAACAGCAACATGAATGTTGGTAAAAAAATACATAAATTACTGAAATACTTATGCTTTGCTTCTCTAGAGGTTTTTTCAGGACATGTTAAATAGCTGTGATTCTGCCTTTGATCAGGGTCAGAAAGATGCTTTCTCAGAGGTCTCACCATGCACCTTTGTTTTCTTTATTTGCAAGATTTATACTAAACTTTACATGTCTGTGAAGCTTCAGTGGACTAACCAGATGGACGGAGTTGAACACATAAATAGTTGTTTGCAGGTGAACTAGAAAAAGTATGTATGGAATTATTTAAATACAAAGAGTGAGAGACAGAGGTGAATAATTATTCCTCTGCTTCTCTATGGTTCTTAAAAGGAAAATATAAAAAACAGGTCTTTGGGCTGAAACAAAAGGTGAATATCTTCAACATAAACAGCAACATTCCTGAGCATTATGAGGAACTGGAAGAAAGGCCCATTGAGATGGTCTCAGCATTCATACTTAGTGCCTTCTATATTTATGATGGCTCCCTTGCCAGTCTATTTCTTGAAATAAAGCCCTCTCTTATGAGCCATTTGAACAATGCTGAAAACCACAGCCAAGCTGTTCTGGGAAGTGCTGTAAACATAAGCTCTATTTTATTTTAATTTTTTTTTCTACAAACATTGTAAATATTTTTTCTATGTGTAGAGAAACTTAAATGCTGCATGAAAGATCAGACCTGCTAAGAAGAGCTATTCCAGTACATAGAAAGGAAGTTTAAATACAGACATATCGACAAATTATATAAACACTGTGTTAAACATAGCTTGCTGTAAAATACTTCTAGATTTCTTGTGGTGAGTCAGTTACTTTATGCTTGGATGTTTTTGTGAGTGTGCAAACATATGTGGAAAAGAAAGATCTTTTTCTTTTCAAAAAAAACACTTGGAAGCTGAAAAATTTGCATGTAACTATGACCTGTATTCTGTAAAATATTATTTGATGTTCATTGTAACATCAGGACCTTTAAAGTTTTCATAAATGGAATGCAGCTACTGCATTACATGCAATGCACTGCAGACCTGAGGTAAAAAGTCTCTCTCCATCTTTCTTACATACTGAAAGGCTGAAATAAGGTTTCCCCAGAGCCACCTTCTCTTCTCCAGACTGAACTACCCTAACTCTCCTGATCTTTCCTCATAGAACAGATGTTCCAATGAAACCAAATAACCTCAACTGGATTTAACCTAGGAGTCTGCTGAAGAACTGCATTGTCCTTACACTTCTGGTCTTGGCAGACTTGGCTTTTACCTTTTATTTAACTGAAATGTAGAGAAAAATCTGGTGTTATTAGTGGGAGTGCAGCTATAAAGAACTCCAGGAATTTTCAATTCATTCATGTGATCAGTTCTTGACCTCGAAACTGTTGAGGAATCCACTATAAAACCGAAAAATTATAGAATTAATAAATGTAGTTAATTTGTTTATGCATGGGCTACATGGAAAATGTGACATGATTGGTATGATTGAGAAATGTGTTCCTCTAGCACTAATAGCTGCACTTTTCTTAAGAAAACTGAATCCACTCACATAAATTTGGAATTAAGTAGGGGGTTTTTTAATTTTAAATGTTCCTTCAATTTCTTCCTTTGCTTTTGTTGATGCAGCATGAATTAAAATTAAAATAGAAAAAAAATCAATGAGGAAAATATTTCTTTAGTACCAACTGTTAAGAGTCAATGAAACTTGAAGTGGATGACAGCATGCGGGCCTTTCCTAATTGTATCCTATATTTTACTAATTCCCCACAGGTTCAGGCAGGCAGATGCAAGAGGTTTAGACAATACCATTAAACATCCCACAAAAATGAGGAATAACTTGCTGAGACTAGTATTTTCAGATTTCAGAGCTTAAAGCTATTGGAACACGTTAGTGAGAAAAAAAAAGCCTCTGTAACCTTTAATATCCAGGACATTTGAAGAATGCTGAACACTGAACACTGAATGTTGAAGCATATAGTGGAAATATGAAGGTTTGATATTCCTTCTTTTAAATACTTTGAAAGATTTTTCCTCTAAACTATTATTCCAAACACCAAGGGAGAAAAAATCATCAAGGAAATGATAATAAATGAGCTACAACTTAATGAAGTTTTTTATACAGATTTTGAAATTCTTTTCCGACTACACATGATTTTTCAGTAGCACATTCTATTTAGTGCCTCTCATTAGGTATCCGAATTAGAAATGCTTTGCCATCAAGTTCAGGAGGTGAGTTATCTCCAAAGGAGCTCATCTTTTATGTAAGCTAAGTGCTTGTACCCTTGGTTTGATTCCCTTGGATTTTAGTTTTGTTTGTTTATCCTCCTTGCTGCAAAGAACACACTGTCTGGTGAGCACAGGAAATGCAACAGCTTTGAGCAGAATACATATTTCATATATTTCCGCAGTAATGATTTCTTTTTGTCTGTTTGCATGTCCCTTTGCACGTTTCAAAAGCAATCCCTGGCAAGAAAAAGCCTACCAAAAAATTCTCTGGGGAACTTTCAAAGTGAAAGCACAAGATATCTTTGTATGTGCGCTCAGAGCCAAGGTGGCCTTGCAAGGGCGCAGGAGACAAGCTGTCAGATCACTGGCTCTGTTATTGCAGTAAGATGTACTTTTGGCCAAGGCAGCATGTGGTATACATTTGACTCGAGGTTTTCTGACCCTGTGACAGAAGCATGCCTTTGTTACTTATTCTACACAAAAAATCGTCTTGCGTTTAGCTGAGGCGAAAAGGGAGAAAAAGAGTTAGGTAATGTGTAAGTACTGCCAAAGGGGCAGCTGTAAAGTTGTGCAAACTCAAAGGTAATGCTATTTCAAACATTATTCTATTTTAAACATTATTCTCCAACAGAGAAATCCTGGAGTTTGTCTTGTGTTTGCATGCACGCTTGCACTGACAAAGTGAATAATTTATATGAGTGCATACATGTTTGATTAACCATAATTAAGACTCAGGAATAAAGGTAAAAAGGCAAAAGTTTTAGGTAAAGTTAACAGAAGTGGTGAAAAGAGAAAAGGCATCTGAAAGTACCACTTTCCATCCAAATTCAAAATAGACAGAAAAGTAATATATTGAAGAAGACACTTTTCCACCAAAGACATCACCCAGCTTTCCTAGAAATGGAAAGGATTTCATTACAACATTTCAAACACAGGACTGGAAATGGTGTGCAGGGGTACATCAAGTATTAGTGTATTAGTTACACAACATACTTGTTCTTACAGCATGAAGTTGTGTCTGTTGCTCGTGCCTGGGTAGTATAACAGTGTACAAATCCTGTCACCCTAGCTCACGTGATGATATGTGGGTTCATGTACTAGTTTCCGAGAGGCCAAAATTATCTAAACTTTTTCATGCTTTTCATCCCTTTTTACTTGCTTGTACTGTGCATTTGAATTATTATTTAATTTCATGGTTTCTCTGGATCACTGCTTCAACTTGCAGACCAAACTTAAGAAAAAAGAGATTTAGGAAATCCCCCATATGAGAGGCTTATTTTTTGTCAATCTTTGTGGATTTCAGAAATCTTGATTAAGCACAACATTGTGCTTCCTTAACATCTTTTAAAATATGGCTACTTTCATAATTGAAAACAATAAACAGTTTCTTATTATTATTTCTTTCATTTTTCCAGTTTCTTTGTTATATTTTTCGCAGGTGTTAATGTCATTGGATGAAAAAAAACAACTTAGGCTTAGTTGACTCTTTTCAATACAGATTCTTTACAAAACATACATTAACATTGCAGTACTTGAGCCTGAGGCTTATAGGTAGCTGAGTTTGTGTGCATTATGCCAAAAGAACAACTTCTTAAAAGAAGGATAAGAGATTTGCAATTGCTTTGAGTATGGGTAGAAGTGGGAAAAAAGAAAAGCACAGAAAAAGGAAAGTATGAAAAAAGCATATGAATGGAAAGTTTGAGCTGGAAATCATGAGCTAAAGAAAGAGAGTCAAGAGGGGAAAAAAAGAACAATACCTTAGTGAAAGGCTAGGCTGAACTTGAAAGGTGAGTTGGAGAGATCTGAACTCACTGAAGCTAGTGAAGTATTCTGAGGACAGTTAGAAGTTACTAGTCTTCCTCTTTCCATAACGTAGCAGAATGAAATAAAACCAACAAACAAAACTAACTCAAACCTCAGAAAGTGGAAATACTTTAAACAGCTCTCTCAGACTGGATAAAAGTAATTGATGACTAAGAAAGAAGTAGCAGCCTTCCTGGCTTTCTTAAAATACATGTTCACATTGAGCAGTGACTGGTTGCAGTAAGCTGTACAATTTCCAAGATAAGAAATTTGATGTCACCAGCAGCTTTGAGAGCAACAAGTTGCAGCTGGTTTATTTGATTTTATTTTAAAAGGATACTACTCTTCCTGTCATACTACTCATGCTAAATAAGCTATTCCAAGCACAAGCAAATTTGCTTTGTATCATCAAAGAGCAGGTGTCTCAAATCTACACATAAATCAATGTCAAAGCAAAAAGAAAGGAGTTTGCAAAAATTGTCCATAAAGCAACATGGAATTGTGGGAGATTTAGGCTCTGTTCAACGAGGTCACACAAATGTATGGGCTTTACATACTCACAAAGCTGTGCACAGAAACATGGCACAGAATTAGGGACTTCACTGTTAGTCTTGTATGTTGAAATAGTTCCAGTTTTTTTGCCAACCAAAAGTGCACTTAAAGGCCTGAAAAAAACTTCCAAAAAAACCTTCCATATCCAGTTTTGTCTTTGTCACTGAATAATCACAACAATTTCTTTTCCCATTGTATGCCTTGTACAATGAATCAACAGGATTTGTGGATGAGAGGAGGGTTGATCTTTAGAAAAGTTTTGATGCTGTCTCCTGCAATACTCTTTATCCCAGTCAGGGTGTTACCATTGGGATAGGTGTAAAAGCAAGTTGGTAAAAAAAAACCAGTTGGCTAATCAGGATCAAAAATATGTTAATGGATCATTTAATCTAGCTGGAGACCAGTAAAAAGGGGAGTATCCCAGGGGTCTGTCTTCAGACCTGTCCTGTTTAACATGTTTACCCATGACCTGGAAAAGATACTGGAGTGCACTCTTGCAAGTTTGCAGATGATGAAAAACTGATAGGAGCAGTTAATATGCTCAAGGACAGGACTGTTATCCAGATGGACCTGGACCTGATGGAGAAATGGGCCAAGAGGCACCTTATGAAATTCAGAAAGGCCAAAGTAAAGCTCTGCAAATGGAGGAAAGTGTCTTGCAATGATACAAGGTGGAGATTGACCTGCTGGAAAAATCTCTGCCAAAAAGAGCCTGGGGGCCTAGTGGGCAATGAGATGAGCCAGCAGTGCCCTGGCAGCAAGGATGGCCAATAGCCTCCTGGGCTGCATTAGCAGAAATAGAGCCAGCACACTGAGGAAACGTATTATCCCCCTCTGCTCAGCACTCCTCAGACCACAGCCAGAGCACTGTCCCCAGGTTTGGGTCCCCCAGCATAAAACAGACATTGTTAAACTCTAAATTCAGCACAGAGCCACCGTGGTGGCTGGAGGCTGGAGTACACACCCTGTGAGGAGATACTCAGGGAACAAGGCTGGTCCAGCCTGAGGCAGAGATGGCCTCAGGCAGAAAGAGCAGCTGCCTCCTTGCATCTAGAAGGGGACACCAAGGCAGAGTCAAGCTCTTCACAAACACGTATTGTGCGAGAACGAGAAGGAACAGACATCGATTGAACCAGGAGAGGTTTTGACCTCTTATAAGAAAAAGCCTGTAAGAATAAAAGGAACATTTTTAACACATGTAGCAAATGGACAGTAAAGTAATATGTGTGCATAGCTTTCTGACTAACTATTCTTCACATTCTCTTGTAAAAAAAAATAAAGCCCAGGGCTTTTAGAAGCAAAAAAGGCTTAAAGAAACCAAAGCTATAAAGTCAGCTTCAAAGAAAATCTCAAGGGATAACACTATCATGCAGAGGAACCTCAATTAATAAACCAGTAAGCAAAGTAATGGAGTCAAATATGCAACAGTTATTTAAGAAGCTATTAGAAACATGGTGGACAACAGACTGTTAGTTATTGTATATCACCTCAGAACACAACTTTAATATTATCAGCATCACATATACATCAATATGATGCAAATATAGTCAATCAGGAGCCAAGTCATATGCTGCATCTATACAGGTGGCTGATGACCTTATAGATCTTTTTATGATTGGAATCATCTGTTTCTCTTTCAAAGGACTACCACAGCAATATATTTAAAGCCCCAGCACAAACATTGCTCATTATCACACAATAAATTGCTTCAGTGGATCACAAACAAAGAGCAGTGAGAGAGATATTTAATGAAGGAGAAGGAAGAAGATTGATAATGGGGAGAGAAATATTCATTCTAAGTGGATAGATAATAAGCCTTTTTTAGAAGCATTTTGTACTGTCATACCAAAACTATAAAATGAGACATGCTGAGTGCAATTCCTTGCTAAAGTATTGCCCATTTGTAATTTTTTTGTTTTCTTTTGTAGCATGCATACAGCTCCAAAGCATGCAGATGCATTATTAATTATTCGTGATAACATAGAAGTGCTCAGCTTTTCTGGATATTTTCCAAATACCTGACATGGCAAATTCCCAGAAGCTAAGAGCTTCAAATGGACAAAAGAGATTATATAGGGAAATAGGATGGAAGATAGTCACTAACAGACCAGGTGGAAAGGCAGGCAGGCATCCTATTACTTTCAATTATTTCTTCTACCCGGCAGTTCATTTTGTGAATCTAAATTCACTTAATTTTAAAAGCAAAAATAATAAAACAATCTCCCTTCCCTAGTAAGTTTCCAGCAAATTTGTATTATAACAGGGTAAGATATGCAGAAAAAAACCCAAATGAACAAAAAACCCCAAAGCACAGGTTCCTAGTTCAAAGATTTTTGTGAGTATTTTTGTTTGGGTTGTTGTGGAGCATGTTCTTATGTTTTATGTAAAACTTTCTACAGAGAGGATATGCACAGTATAGGTTTCTGCATTTTTAGAGATGGAAGAAGTTTAAAGAAAGGAGAGAAAATATGATTGTTCTGGCTGGGTTTTGATAAAGGAGTAGTGGAGATAATAGATGGTCACTAGGGGATGCAGTATAACTAGATACCCATATATGTTTTCTGCAGCATGTTGAATGCAGCAACACACTTCATATAATTAGTGAGAGCCATTGTTATGCTGAAAGTGTTCTGAGACCAAAACAACCTGGCCAGGAAGTCAAGAGACAAAAAAAGCTGACTTGGAACAAGGGCTGCTTTACTTGCAAATGGTGCCAAGAGACAAAACTGAGGTATTCTCAGTTGAGGCTTTAACAGCTAGAAGAAAATAAAAGTGGGGATCAACAGTTCATGGAAGATACTATAAAGTCCCTACTGGACGGAAGAAATTAATTTTGCACAGCAGAGGTGCAACATAGCAGCCTGTATTGAATAAGACCAGAGAGCAGGGAGGAACCAACAGAAACAATGTTGTGGTCCCGGCCAAAGCACACCCTTGCAGCACTGGGGGCCTGTGAAACAGTCAGGTTCCAGGCTACTCCACAGTGAATCTTAGTCTGGTAAAGTCTCACATAGCACTAGTTTTGCCCATTTGTACTAAGCACATGTTGAGGCAATTTAATTCATTTTTTAACTGAGAAAATATTATGATTTTATATTTGTGTTTTGAAGCATTAGTTTAAGCCTAATCAGTTATTTACTCACACTGGGCTTGCCTTATTCAAGAACCAGCTGGCAAACAGACTGAACACCTGGGCTGTGGCAGGTTTCACTGATGAGCAGCAGCTTTCCCAACCAGTCAGCCTCACCACCGTGCTTGATACGTTCACGAAGTAGAATTTCCTGGAAGATGTGTCAAAATATGTGGAAGACAGAGAGATGAAGACACGGCTTCATCACCTGATTGACTCAGTGGCCTTTTATGGTGAAGCAACTACATCAGTGGACAAGGGAAGATTTATGGATGTCACCTATCGAAACTTCTGTAAGGCCTTTAATGCAGCCCGCCCCAACATCCTTACCTCTAAATTGCAAAAATATGGGTTTTCCATTAGATGGAACTGTTAGATGGGTTAGGAATTGGCTGGATGGCATGTCCAAAGAGTTAGTGTCAATGGGTCAGATTCAAGTGGAACCCAATAATGGGTGGTGTCCCTCAAGGGTTCATAGTGGGACCTGTACTAATTAATGTCTTCATCATAGACATAGCAGGATCCATTCTATGACTAAGAGCAGTATTACCTGTGTGAAAAAATAAAGGCATAATGTGATTTTGTAGGTCTTCTTGAGCCTTGGGAGTTCAGAGGTTTGACCAGTGGGAACAGTAACTACTGTTCCCTGGGTATGCAGGTGGTCCTAGGAAGGGGTGGTGAGTTGGCCTTGGCTTGCCCAGCTGTTCCTTCACAGTCAATGCCAGTAACTGCCCATCAGTCTCCCATGCCAGCAAAACACCAAAATCAAAAGCGATGCCAGTCCATGAAAATGTCACTCCTAGGGGCAATCTTTCAAAGCATGAAATTTAGTTGGCTGGAATGGATTCTCCCATCCAGAATGCTTCCCTGAAGTAATTTAGCAAGAGATGATTTATGAAAAAGAAATTGTTGGTATGCTAGTTCCATATTAATTTTCTTTAAATGAAACAGTAAAAATAGATATTGGGAAGTTTAAAAGAAAAGGTAGGTAATCATAGTCAATATCATCCCCAGAATATATGTTCAAAGATTTCCTGAAACCAAGAAATTGTTTCCAGATTTGCTACTTAATTAGAAAATAGATATTAACTTTCGACCATGATGTAAGATCATGTAGTATAGTTAAGCAAATTAACAGATCTCTGCTTTATTCTAAGCATTGGGAAAATTGTTGGATTTTTTTTCTTTTTGGTTGATTGCTTCTGTTTTTCTTTTTCTTTGATTTAAACTCAAATCCATCTTCCAACTAGAACATGTCTTTTCTATTCTTCCTGAGTCAGTTGTCCTAAAAAAGAGAATTCCTGAGAAGCTGTTTTTTGCTTTGGCATTGACTCGTGCTGACTCACCTCAGCAAAGACAGCCTGGCAGGACTGGTAGAATGACCTGGAAATTACTTGGCAGCTTAAAGAAAGTCCTCTGTAAGTCCCATTTGGCTATCAGTTGTATGTCTGACAGATGATACAGGTCTAGACAAGATTATTATGTGCTGACATTCCAAATCTGATGTCATAACACCTCTGCTCCTCATACTGGATGCATTATTGCTTGTTGCTCAATCAGACTAGTCTAAAACTGATTCTTAAACAAACCTCTGTGTTTATGCCATGAAATCTTGCTTTAGGACTGTGAGAATGACCATATAATGGAAAATACACCTTCACAATATTATTTGTATTTTTATAAAGTGAGACAGACTAATCACTCTTTTTAAAACTGTGGATCATTGTACAGAATTCTAAGACAAACTCAGCATGCCATGCTGAAAGTGTTGAATTTGTATTCACTGCGGAGAGGAATGAGCTGAATCTCTCCTGCTTGGGAGAAAATCTATTTGGGAAAGTTGCATATAATATCCTTTATGTGACATATTGCAAGAAAATGAATCTAGGCTAACTTCTTTATCACTGACGATCTACCTAAAATCTAGACTATGAGTGACCAACATATCTGTGTTGCAGTAGTGGCCAGAAAAACTCTGACTTTTTGGAAAGTTTCCACAGGCCCTGAACTATCTTCATCTCTTACAGTAGAGTCCAAGACACTATATCATCTGGTTTTAAATTACAGTGGAATTTCAGGATGGGTTAACTTCCTAACCCAAAGCACAGCTATCTTTGATTCTTTTCCATTTCAGTACAAAGTAAACCAACTTAAATTGTTAACATCACACCTGTGGGAAGCTGCCAAATTTCTTTTCCAGCTCACAGTCATACAACATATACCTTAAAGGCTGATTTACATCCTCACAGGAGTCCATATTAGAGGGACAATTAGTTAAAAGTTTTTAGTTAAAATTCATTCAGTTTGATTTCAGATTAGCTAAAAGTTAGATCAATGTACTTTTATTGTTTCTGACTTTACATATTACATTTCTCTTAATAATATCTATATAATTTGATTTGTACTTGGTCAAAAGTGCTTAACAGATATCTTTCTCCACACAGCCTTTGTAAACATCAAGTTAATAAAAACTGAAAACATCTTCTGTTCATATAATTCTCCCTTTCAAGGCATTGAAACAATCAAGCTATCTCTGTATTCTAACAAAATCAGTTACATTTTCAAATAGGTATGTGAGGATTTAAATGTTTTACTGACTTAAGCAACGCTAATGTAGCTAAATTCATATGTTGAGTTTTAAATATGTATCCCTTTTAGCTTAAGGAAACTTATACACTGAATTCACAATGATGGCATAAAGGTGTAATAACAAACAGGATTAAAACCTCCTAGAATTTTCTGAAGAATTTATGAGCACCCTTCATATTACTTTTTTTTCATAGTTGAGCCGAGAAGCCTGAAATAAATGTAAGAAAATCAAATTCCTTTTTTACAATGAAAAGTAGGGAGGAGTTTATTTGTTGTAATTTGAAATGCAACAAATGTTTGTCTAAACAAAGAAATGCATCAACACACATCATGCTGACCTGAGGTAGCAAAGGGGTTTATGACATCTCATTTATCCATTCCCCCAGTGACTCTGTAGTCCTTTGGTTTATTATCTGTCAAACTCTGCTTTTGATGGTGTTTGGAGGCCTTAAAGTGTACTAGAATCATTTCTGCACAGAGTAAAATATTCTGGCAAAGGCACTTGCCATCACCTAGCAAGTTCTGTTAGGCTGCAGCTTAGGTACTGAAACAAATCTGTGAAGAGCACGTCTGTAAATTCATATCCATGATGCAAAAGCATTTGGAAAAAGAAAATTTAAAAAAAAAAAGTTTTACAGAGCTGGATATTACTGCTGAAAGCTGCAAAAAAAGGAAAGTAAGAAGACTTTGTGAACATCTGCAAATTACCTTTATCCAGCTACAGAGTGCTCCAGAACAGAGACCACAAACACATGCATCTCAGTTTAGCGTTTCATCTGGCTGTGTCTATTCATTTCATATGCAATGGTGTGCTCAGATGGAAACATCTTGCATTAAACTCAAGCCCCTGAAGAACTGAGTGTAAAGTTTTGGGAAAAGGTACATTTAAGGTGGCAGGAAAATGGAGCAGACAGCCTTAATTATGAAGTCTAGAGCAGCTGGGCTGTGACTTCTTGTTTCTGGGAAGAAATCATAAACGGACAACCTGAGGCCAGGAAATGTGCTGGACGGGCACAGAACAGGGAGGGAGGGACGGTTCAGAGTACCTGGCTCAGCAGACTTGGAAGCAGCACAGCAATCTAGTGGATGGTGTGCAGAGGGAGTGTAAACGGGCTCACAAAGCTTCTCTTTCATTTTCCTTCTGGCTTGGCCAAGTTTTATCCCTCGCTCTATGTTACCAAAAAAAGATTGGCCTAGTTATTCATCATTCAAACTCAGCTGAGTATTGGTTAGATGACTTTGGAAGCTTCAGAGCTCATTATTTCTGAATATTTGGTGGCCTTTCAACATTAATGCATTTCATGTTATTAAGAAAAAGAGAGCTAAATTAGGCTTTTGAGTGAGCATGTAAATCCTTCATATTTTTATGAACATAATTCAAATGCAAATTTTTTTTTTCTGCTATTTTGCTTGTGGTACTGAACAATAAAGAATAAATTTATTTTAGCAACCAGAATTATGCCTTCCCCTCATCTACTCTTTCTCAGTCATTCAAAAAAAAACCCCCTCTAATTTAGTATTAAAAAACTTTTCTGACTGATACTGTAGGCAAATATTTCCTTTGTTGGCTGGATGTTTGACAATATATAAAATACATATTAATTATATGTATTACAGGACATGTAATATATAATGGATGAATATAAATGTAATATGTTCCAAATAGAAACTTACAAAATTAGCAAAAGGCAAGTAATTTTCAGTCATAATAAGATTAATATTCATGATAAGATAAGATTCAGTCATAATAAGATTGAAAAATATTAATCTTGAATATCGGGGTCAACAAGTTGATTCTTTCTATGGTTTTTAATGCTCTGCCAGCTGATATTAGAGTACTATTTTGCCACTTCACTAGACTTAGTGCTTTGTCAATATTCCTGTGCAAAACTATCTTTTCATTGTTTTTTAGCTCTGACATAAAAATTGGCTATAGGTCAAAACTTGGTATCCTAGGTCTGTTTACAATAGGAATAAATATATTTTCACTATGTTTCACTTAAATGTTATATTTTGAAGATATAGAAGAGATATAACAAGATGTATTTGTGGCTTAAAATTTTTACTTCATTGGAAATTAAAAAGTTTGGTATTTAAGAAAAAGATTTCTTATCAGAAAATAGTTATTTCCTCTGGAATCCTAACAGTCGCTGCTATAAGTTTAATTGTTTTTTAAAAACGCTCCAAAATGCTTAATTGTTAATAGTTCTGGCCTTTAAATAGTCCTCTTTTTCATGCAAATATCTTTCTGCTTGCCTACATCTTCTCAAAGTGCGAGCATTAACCATGAATTCTACAGTGTAAGTAGGCAAAGTAGAAAAATGTTTCTTTTCCCTAGCTTTGTTTTGTTTTGCGCTTTCCTGTCTGTGAAATAGTTCCTCCCATTGAAGACAGCCTAAAGTCTTTCTCAATTGCTGTTTCCTGACTGGCACTCCCCCTTCATCATCTTTGCTTGTTCACAAACAATAAACAAACCAAACTATAAACAAAGAACACTGTCTTCTTGGTGTGAAGAGCTGAAGGTACATACATAATTTATGCTTCACTTGCCAGCAGTCACAGAAGAATCAGAATCTCTTGTGTTGCCATAGCTAGAAGAGCACAGAGAAAATTCAGTTTTAAACTGGACATTAAAACATGCCAGTGGCTTTACCACGAGGACACCGTGTCATCTTCCTAGAGTGTCTATAGCTTTCTGTTATTATATTTCTGTAAATATATTGTTTAACTGGAGAACTGAGGTAACAAATAGGGGGGTTTTTTGTACAAAATCTCCATCATTCTAAGGGACACTTGACCACAGGATATTTATTTTAGATAGGTCAGAGTCACAAGCTGGTTCATGCAATATGGATTTGTACACACCTACTCCAGTGAAAAAATGATCTTTGTCTCTAGAAAAAAATATTCTTTATGTGTCAATTACATTTTTGCTTTTCTATCAACACAATTTTACTCTTTACTGCAGGCTATGCAAGCATGTTCTTAATAGTCTTTCATCCAGACACAGTGATTTCGTCTTTCCTCTGCTTCATGACAGTATTGCAAATTCCAGCTTCAAGATTGTCACAAGACATAAATTACTGGTGAGAAATAGAGTTTGTACCGTTAAAGCTCTTAAGTACTTTGGAAAAGGCTTCCTCCATCATAGGCTTATTGAAGCGCTTCTCTGACAGTGTGGCTGTTAGCAGCTGGTGTGGATTACTGCTGGCAAACCCAGAGTCAGGCATGCTTGACGGGGGTCCCAACACATGGCAGAGGAGAAATGGCTGTAGACACATCTGCAGACTGGCAGAGAGTACCAATGGTCCATCAAGAGACAGGCAGGAGGTTGGAAAGCTCAGGAACTGCCAGGAGTGATTCATTCATGGAGCCTGAAGCTTTTAGCTTTGCTCCTGCCATGTGAGCAAGCCAAATGCACTCATAAGGAGAAGAGTAGTGGCTAGACCTTGGTTTTGGAAACCCATAAGCACCACTAATACTGTTTCATGTGGGTCTTTTGAAGCTATTGTTTTAGCAGGCCTGTTGCTCTGATGAAGAAATCTACTGAAGGTGCAATAATTCTGATTTTTATTGATTCATCCAGTACATTTATAGATTTTTCTTCTGGTCCTGCTATTCTGAATTGACTCTATAATAGGATTTAGTTCACAAAATCATTCAGCTATCACAAATTGTTTGCTTTACTCACTTACAAATGCTATTGTGCCTTTTTTTTTTCCCCACAGAAAGCTAGTTGTATACTGAAGGCACAAGAAGCACTCACAGGGCACATCATGGTTACACAGGCAAAATGGGTTATTCTGTCTGTTCACTCTGAGGCTGGGTTAGGTCTCTGACACCAATTCCCACCTTTGAATTTGATTTTGCTGACCATCTCTGTTTTTTTCCAAGGCCTTAAATTTTGGCTGTGTAAAAAGTTGCCTAATTGACTGGTTTTAATTGAAAAAAAAACCCTTCATCATTATTGAATACTGGCAGTCCTAAACAAAAATTAGAATTATTAATTTTATTGAATTGGTAGGTTACTGAGATTCTCAAATACTATGAAGTTTTGCATTTGAAGCAGGTTTGGTGTTTTTTTAGCTCATATCTCTATATCTCTAATACATATTTATTCAAATCAAGAACATGCCACAAATATCCCTTATATAGTCCTCATTCTAATCTAATCCTATTATATTACACAAAGTTGTCAGGCATTCACATTATAGCTAATGTTGTTATTTCTATACAAAGTTACATCTGTACATCACAAAAATTTCCTTCCTCTAGATCATTAGTTCTCCTCTATTATAAAAGGTAACTGTTTGAAATATAATAAAAAGAGAATTTCTCAACTCTTTCAATCTCCATTTTTTCTTGGAAAAATAGCCACTTTGTTTTCTAATTCCCAACAATTAGGTAAAATCACACCCTCCTCATTCAGTGCAAAATTATTGCAACATCAAGGTTTTAACAACCAATTTAGAACACATTAAAATTAGTATGGTGGAACTCACTTTGATGAGTAACCACTGCAATGCAATATTTGATGAACCAGGATGTCAATTCAGACTTGAAATTTGAATAGTTGTTTTTACTCGCCTTTACCAAAAAAAAGAAAAGGAAAATAATGACATTTCTAAAACAAATATTCTTTGAGTAGTGTCACTGAAAACTCAGAGTAATGTGTTACTGCAGAAATGGCTATGTTAAAATGCATAGGCAGTGAAAAAAAACCCCTTTCAATTTAAGAAAAAAACATTAATGCAAACATTTTATTGTGAATTACTTTTGAAGTAATTGCAAGACATCAATCTGTAATACACTGAAAAAAGTTTCTCAAGTTTACAGGAAAATTTTCCCTTCTTTCCTTCTTTGTGTGTCTGTAAAACTTTAAAATACAGCAGAAATGGGAACTAACCAGCTTCTTAGAAAGCAATTCTGCCATACTTCAGTTTCCCTTAACTACAAATTCCAAAGATTCAGCTTAAATGCTGACAGAACAGCTGTGGTTTTTTCCACCACATGGTTGTCACCAGCACAGGAGAATCTGAAAGTAACATCTGGATCCATCTTGCTACTTAATGGATTTTTTCCTTGAGGAATAATCTGAGCATGATAGAAGAGCAAAGGTTTACTCTATCCTGCAGAATGTCCATTATCAGGGAAGTAGCATTACGGAAGAAAAGTAACTGGCAAACTAAGCACATTCAATATGGGATTTATTCAGAATACAGATTTCACCTGCTATTTCACTGTTGCTGTTAAAGGTAAATAGCATAGCATTTGTAAATGCTGAATCCTCTCACATGTGACGTATGGTATAAACCAAGATCTTGGTAATACTGCATTCACTCTTTTTGAGCCTACTATGTTTAACAAGGTTTCCTAATGAGACTACTGTTCTCCAGAATGTCTGTCACTGAGGCTTCTGTGCAACATATCTGCCCTCATACATTATGCAAACCTCAGCAGAAGATTTGCCTATGGTTTTGATAGGCAAAATTTAGGAAAATGAAAATAACAAAACCCAAGTTATCCTTTAAACCATTTTAGAAGTAGGTTATATTTTAAATGGTACGTTATTCTATAATGTATGTGGGGGCCTTGTAGAAGGTCTTTCATTTACCCTTTAGTTCTAAATCTAAGTGTACCTATGAACTCCCTCCTGGACACAGGTTTCTGTTTGTCACAGTAGAGAACTAAATGGCAGTAGAGGTTGGCTTACGTGCTTAGATGATCATTTCCAGACTGAAGATTCTGCATGTGAGTGACAGCAAAAAGGGATCTCTTTCGCAATTAAATATACACACTAAATTATGGTTTGGTATTGTTCAGTTTGTTAATCTCCTTTTTGTCTTTGACTTTCCTTCCCTCCCAGTTTTAGAGCTGCACTATGTTTTGCAGCAGTAAGGAGACTTCATCATTACTTGCCCTGTTCTTCATTTTCCTGTTAGTATCTTGGAGACTGCAAAACAGGTTACCAATGTATGCACTCCATCCCTTGGCAGAGGCGTTGTGCCTAAGCACCATTAGTGTCACAGAGATCCATTTGATTCCTCACAAAAGAATAATACAGGTCTTAGAATTCCTAGAACTCAAGTGATAATGCATGGCAACCTAAAGCCAAGCTTTTCATTCAGGAGGATTTCCTCCTTGGTTGCTTTATTTCATGTTGGTGATTATAATGACTGATTAGAACATCTATTCTAAAGATTGTGGTGAATTCAGGTGAAAATGTCCATAATACTTTGGCTCAGCATGTAACTATTTAATATAAAAGTTTCTAAGTCATATTATTTTTGGAGAACAGAAAAGTCTTTCTTTCCATATTCTATTTATTTGTTGAAAAATTGGATGGATAATCTCCCCAAAAATTAAACACATAAAAACAGTTTACTGCTCTATTCCACAACATCATTAAAAAAAAAAATCATCTTTCAAAGTGTCTGGTAAACATAATTTTATGTTTTCAATATATTTTTTGTAGAAGAATTCCAAAGAAATGTGAGGCTTCAAAAGGCTCTCTGGTCTCAAATAAGGCTACTGGAAGCAATTTTTCATCTGTTAGAAGTAACAGGCAGTAAAAACCCACAAACAATGAACTCTTTAAACTTAATATAACACAATATTTTAACAAAGATTTTGCTTCTTCAGGCTGCAAAAGGAAAACTCTTTAAGGTTTTTATTAAACTCTGAGGACATAAAAATTGCCTATATAAATAAAATAGCAATAATCAAAACCAAATACACAAGATAAAAATGACATTTTAATTTTAGGTATGCACCTAATTTATGGGTCTTCATGAAATCAAATCAGACACCTCTGCAATAAAACATAAGAATATGAAGAATGATACGAAGGTTTTCAGCCTAAATCTTTCAGGTCTGTAACTTCCCTGGAAGTCAACAATCAAACAATCTAGAACACAAGGGTAAGGGATTTCCAAATAGCACAGCAAATGTGTTTGTAAATAGTGTAGTGTCACTGTATGAAATGGGTTTTTTTGCTTTGTTTGGATTTTTTTGCAAGAATTTTTAAGTCTTCACTACTTCACATTTTGCTATGGCAAATGTAGAAAAGATCCTTCTTTTCCCACCCTTTATATGCTTAAGGTGACATTTTCCACAAAAGAGGAAGCTTTAGTATAATAGATATCTGTACCTAGTTCCTAGAGAATCATTAAAAGTTTCATACTTAAATTTAACACCAGTAAATATGTTTCATAATCTCTGAAATACATCTGAGAAAAAAAAAAAAGATTTAATTAAAATTGGTATTTACTGACCTTTTGACAGCGAAAACCACCACTAGATATTAACAATAGGAATCATGTGGGGTTGCAGAGCTCTCAGCAATTGTGTGATCTTGTCTTAATCACTACTGAATTAATGAACTTATCTGTGTTGTGACCACTGGAGTTCAGAAGTAGGAAAAGAAACTCTTTGTGCTTTTTAGGGAGAACTGAATATGACGCTTCAAGGTAAATAAAACTCACAAAGTACCAAGGATGCTTGTGCTTTATGCATAAAACCTACCAGTTGTAGGTCATACATACTATGTGTGCACTGATTCTACATGTCTCCTCAAAGACAAACTGCTGAGTGGGAATAATCATCTAACAAATCAAAACTTCAGCCAAATCTGAACACATATTCTTAAAATTCTTTTTTTCGTGGAGTTATTTCACTGTGTGATGAAATGAATATTGCACATTCTGTTAAAACACCACAAAAAACAACCCAAAGGCCCTCTGCCACAAGAAAGTGTTTTCCAAATAGTTTTAGAGCATTATGTTGCTAACTCTTATGGGTTTGAAATAATCTGACCTAATAGTTCAAGCTTTTGCTCTAATCTAACAACATAGCAAAAGTCATACATTTAGGATTTTGTAATGCATGGTGCGCTCCGATGCTGCTTTTATATTTTATGTGGATGCTCTGCAAATCCATCTGTCCCTCCATAGCTGTAGTCTGGCACCAGCAGAATTATCTCTGAAAAGAATGTAAATTCCATAACGCAGCTGCAAGCACAAAGACACAAGACTACTGTCAGGAAAAATAAAAAGTGTTCACATTTTATGATCTTAATCTCTGCATTAAGTAGTTCTTACCTTTCATTTTTCTGGCCTGAAGAACGGAAGTGATCATCTATCATTTCAAAACTTCACAATTTAGATATGAGAGAATGAAATATTGAAGTTGCATGTCTTTCCTTTATATCTAGGCACAGATATTGACACACTTTTTTTGTAGGTTTTGGTTTTTTGGGTGTGGTTTTTTGCTTTGTAGCATAGATTGGCTGTGTTAATTTGGCTGTGGGAAACTCCATGAAGAGGGCTGATATCATCATAATGAAAAAACTAATGTAAAGATTAACTTATTTAATTTTTTTCAATGTTATACAAGATGAAAGCAAAATTTCAAAATATTTACTGGTCATCTACAGAAAAATCAAGATCTCACTAATTAGAGTTCCTGTCAGGTTAGGAGATATATAGGAAATTGCTATTTCTGTTCAAAATATTTAGTTTTTCCATATGCTGATGGAAAAATTTTCAGCCACTCCTACAATCTTTTTAATCATATATATGCAACTGAGTACATCAGACTCTACAGCCTATTTAATGGAAAACTCTTTCAGAATAATGGGAACATCACATCCCTGTAAATAACCTGTAACAGCGAGAGGAAGATGCTGAGCTATGCCTCCAGCACTTAGGTGAGTATCTTTATAAGTCAGGTCTGAGACACAACATGACCAACACACACAGCTGTGCCCATAACTGTGCCTCCCACGTCTGTAAAACAAGAAGGGAAAGGCAGTCAAAGCACCTTAAGTAAGAGTTTAAGGACTTCATTCAGTTGCCTAAAGGCAGGTATCTATTGGCATCTGAAAAGCCCTGCAGTCCTGACAACACCCAGGTGGAGCTGACCATGCAGGATTTACGGGGCATCCGTGCCACGAGGGACAGGCATTTGGAGAACAGAGAGGATATCCTAGGGCAAATTAAACGGCATCAGATGCCTCTCCCTAGGCAACTGAATCACACCAGGCTAGTAGTCTGAAACCCTCTTGAGAAAATGCAAGTCACCTATCCTAGTTCTTCACAACCCATTAAGGTATTACATTAGCTCAAATTTTAGAGCAGGAGTTAGTGTGTTCAGAGAAAATCTCTGAGTCATCTGCACTGAGTGTATACTGATTGCATGGCAGAGCAGATTTTGGGAGCGCTACCTGGATTCCATGTGGAGGAAATTAAGACAAATGACACACTCCCGGAGTGCAGCCCAACGCAACCCAACTGCTAATGAGCATCCAGTCTGTGGAATCAGAGCAGAGTTTAGCCTAAGCAGGAAATCCTGAAACACATAAGATTGGATGTTGGGACCTTATCACCACCTGTGTCACTGTGCAGATATAGTTGCTTTGAATTATTCTGTTTGCTAAAGTAAATATAATCAACATATAACCTGTTTCCAGTGACCGTGTAGCAACAATATATCCTCTTCATACCAGCTGAACCAGTCTGTTTCTGTCAAAGAGATGCAAGCATTTCCAGGAGAAGAGAGATTCTCCACCTCAGCTGCTGAAACTGTCTTCACTGCAGTCAGTACCGAAGAGCTCTGAGTGGAACAGGCTCTTAACTAAAAAAAAAACAAACATGGGAATCCAGATGCTACCACAGCTCATATACTGGATTATATACGTGTTCATCCACGACACTCCTAGAGAGTGTCCATTTCCTTTCTCAAGGTCCCCATGCTCTGCAAATTATCCAGGCTTCTGAGGATGAGTAATCTGACTGCTGTCCAGCCATAATTCAACAGTCAGTAGATGCAGAGGGGTCTTTAAATTAATTTAACTATAGCATTAAGAAATCTTCAAAATAATTGAATCTGGTTTGACCTCGAATATACTAACAGGGATAAACAAGTTGTGAAGGTTGTATAATCTAGTTCTCATCTGTATTCTGTATATGCCCTAATTAAGGACATTCTTGAAAATATAGGCAGCAAGTACATTTTCCTCAAGGTAATTAGGCAGGCTACAGAAAATGTTGTACTTCAACCTGTATCATTGCAAAGGTATAGTAGAGATATGAATAATATTTCTGTGCATTCTTAAGCATATAAATTTAGGCATTTAGAAAAATTGCTAGAAAGTCTTAGAGACCTAAGTACTCTTGAAATCAAGTCAGTCTATACTGTTGTGTGATACTTTGTGGGTTATAAACTTTTGTGGGATTTAGGAGGAGTAGATATGGCTTAGGAGATTCCTACTATGTGAATTTTTTGACTAGACCTTGCTAATATTTTTTAGAAACATTTATTATGAAGACATTTCCCTATTTGATAGATTTCTGTGTAATTTTTATCAGTTTTGCTAAAAAGCCACAAACAGCAATGAACATAACAGACATGCATGAAAAAAAGCTTTGAGAGCTAAAGGAATAGGTGTAGTTCATGGGCATTCTGAGAAATGCTTTCAGTACATGTTAGTCTTGAACCGTACTAGTGTCATTGACAGCCTGCCACTGCCTTTATGCAGGGCACTGGTAGACTATTGCATATAGAAAAATATGATAATTTTATACAGATTCAGCAGTGGTTTGGAAGAATGAGGTGATTATGTCTGTAACCTTTGAACCCTTGTATCCAAAGCATAAAGGATAATTTCATCGACATGTGTAATTGCTCTCTTCAACTATCCTGTGTCTTTTTTATCCCGGACTCCAGTGCCATGCTGTTCTTTTGCATCTCTGCTGTGGGAGAGGCTCAAATGGCAGGCCATGAATCATATTCCATTACGCACTCAATAGAGCTGCACCTACTTGGAAAAGTTTACAGCTGCTGTTTGATCCAACCCCAAAACTTACATTTGTGTGACACTGAATTTGCTCATCAAATTAAATTCTCTTATTAAAAAAAAATCATTACTGTATTATGAAAGTCACACTTCCAATTATTTCAAACCACAGATGTCACTGTTCTAAATGTATGTCTAAGTATTAATGACATATTAAAGTAATGAGAAATTGCATGCAACTCAGGAACTTCTTTTTTTTCCTCATCCAAAAGTTCATTACATTTTTCAAGGGTTTGCCACACAATTTTACAAAGTGTTTCATGAATATATTGCAATATTGATACAAATTTAATGTTTGGACACTCTCTTGTTTTTTGCTTCACAGATTTTTTCCAAAGTATATTATTCATTAATTTTGAATAAATTATTATATATTTTGACCCTTAGAAACTGAAGGGATAAAATATTTAGGCTTCCCAGAATGCTGATACTTCAAATTTCTGTCCAAACACCTCTGAGAGGTATTACAATTTTTTGACATTTAAGATGAAATAAAACCGAGGAGATAAAAGGCTAAGATATGCAAATGAAACCAAAGTATCAATCTTCATGACTAGAACTGAACTTACGAGGGTTTATGAGGACACATTTCAAAAATGTGTGTTGAGCACAGCACCCCTGATTTCCACTCTGCAGGAAACAGAATCTGTTAAGTGTTTATCACCCACTTCTGCTTGCTTTGTTTTGGGAAGGTTTCAGAAGCTCAGTGTGACTATGGGAAGTATGTAAGTAGCTGAGATAGATACTGCAAACACATCTAAAGCTGTGCTGAGAACACGTTCCATTTGTAAAGCCGCACAGTGAAGAGGCCAGAGAAACTTTCCTTCAGAGACCTGGCACAGACATCACTAAAGGTTCCTAGAACAAAATGGCTCCCATTAATCTCTTGAGGATGCATTAAATATCATAAATCAGACCAGCCTTGGCTGCTGCAAGTTACATGAAGCTCAGCTGTTGCTTCTTTAGCACCTTTTTGAGCCACATTTCCTGCTCACGCTTCCCTGTGTGTGTTCTGGGTTCCAGTGCCCAGGCGCTGCCATGGGGCTCTGGGGTGGGCTCCGTGATGAGGGGCCAGGGCTGACCCTGCCCAAACACACCCAGCTCCAGACGGCTCCAGACCATTCCAGAACAGACCTACTGCAGGACATGACTGAGGTCCTCAGCCAAGATGACAACATTGGTGAGAATGTGTATTTAAGAAAGGGTAAAAAATGCTGCACAGCACTTCTGAAAGAGAAGTGAGGAAAAAAGTGTGATCAACAGACCTGCAGACATGCAGGTGAGAGAAGGAGGTGGAGGAGTCAAGCTGGACCTGGGAAGCAGGGTGGGGGAGATGTTTTTATTTTTTATTTTGTTTATCACTATGCAAATCTGTTTTAATTGGCAATAAATTACATTTATTTTCCCCAAGCTGAGCCTGTTGTGGCTAGGACAGTAACTTGGTAAGTGACCTCCCTGTGCTTATCTCATCCCACGAGCTTTTTAGTCTTATTTCCTCCCCTGTCCTCTTAATGAGGGGGTAAGAGCTTGGCTGAGAGGGGCAGCTGGCAGCCAGGCAAGGTCAGCCCACCACAATGTACATTGAACCATGAATACTCGAGTTAAGTCCTAGATCTTGCAACTGGCTTCCCAACAATTTTATCATAATTCAGCTTCACTAATTAGAAGGTAAACATTGTTTAGTTATAGCAACATGTTAGGGATGGATTCCAGCAAATAATAACGGAAGTACAGACACTGACAATGGTTATTCTCAGGGATGATCTGCCTGATGTTGACCAATGATGGCAAATCTTAAAAGCACAGAGGGAAGTGTCTGTGTTACACTTTCCATAACTCTCTTCTACTCTTTGAAATCTACAACTGGTTATGACTTACTCTTTTTTTTTTCTTTTTTTCTTTTTTCTTTTTTTTTTTTCTTTTTTTTTTTTTAAAGGAGGGGAAATGAAAATAAATTTAAAAGGTAACTTGGGTAAAGTAGCCCAAGTATTCTGTTGGGCTAGCAGTGTCGTATTACAAAAACAGGTATTCTAATACTACTCTACATGTAAGTAAATCCCTAATTCCATTACGACTGGTTATAAATGCTTACAAACTCTCAACATTTCAAAAATGTAAATTTCAACACTATAGTTCCTATTTATGTCTAATAGAATCCAAAGAAAACTATATGAGTAGATAGGAAAAAAACCCCTCCCATCTCCAAAAGGCAAGCTAGTTTACTACTAGTCTTCTAAAGCCTAAATCTAAAAGATTTAGGAAAAGGGAGAGTAGTATGGAAGCATTATAGCATAAAAATGTACATTAGAATTTTTTTATGACTGGTGAAAACTTGTATTGACTTTAGCTGTACCCTGCCAATTATTTGGAAAATAAAAGATTTAATGGAAAGGAAATTAATAAATGTAGAGCAGCTGCAAACATTGATTCATTTGTCTATCAACGGATGTCTGTAATTTTGTATATTTTACAGTCCTCTCAAAATTTCTTCATTCATTTAAAAAATAAAATCTCTGTAGTTATATATGTATATAACATATACGCTGAACCATAGTTCCATGGGCTACATTGAACAGCTGGTCCAGAAGAGTGCCTATTGCACTATTGATTAGTGTCCTGAAGCAGTCTCATAAATTGCTGAATATAGACAAGAAAGCAAATTGCACTTTAGCTTGCACAAACACAACTCAATGATTCTAAATCACTGTTGAACTAATTTGCCTTGCTCATGATGTATGTGTTTGAGAATGTCTCTTAGTCTCACTGGTTTGAAAGAAAATGTATCAAAACAGCATTATGAATACATCAGCTCATTCTAACACACAGAAATAACCTCAATTTATTGACTACTCTATCTGGTTTTATGGAAAAAAAACAAAAAACAAAAACCAGAAAAAAGCAACCAAACCAAACCAAACCAACCAACCAACCAAAAAACTATAGATAAATCTCTGAGCCATCCAGGCTGTAGTGCTTGGAACCATAGCTGATTACAATTTGCGGCTTTGATGTGTTTTTCTGCTGGGTCTAGGAGTCCTGCATGCCAACCTACATTGCCCATGTCACATCAGCTAGGTTAGGCATCTGCTCAGGTGTAGGAGCTATGTGAGAAAATTGTCTCAGGCCCAGTTTGGGTAAGAACTTTGCACTTTATGACAGATTGAAATGGTTTTGGAGGAAGACAAGGGAGCTTTGTGAGGGATAGAGACATCTTAAAATTTACAGGGGAGCTCAAAAGCTGTTGAAGATTTTCAAACGTCTACGAGATTCATCTGTTTTTTAAGGAACTTTCTTTACTGTCAATTCAGGAGCCTCTCTCTGATTTACAGTCACTCCATCCAAGACTTTAACTGTGTGTCCAAAACCCCTTTATAGTGAGAGGCTCCAGTGAGTAAATGGGTGTCTCACTTGACTCCCTAAACAACCCACCCTCACACAGTCAGACCAGGGTTCCCTACAGGTTCAACCGCAGGTTTCCCACAGCAGAGTCTCAGAGTCACTCATCTGGTTAAGTAATGGAATCATGGTGCAGCAACATAACTCAAGCTGGTGCCTCCAGGGAGGAAACCAGGCAAGGTAATCTTTAGGCTTTTATACCCTTACAGTCTATGCACACACTCTTCATATGCCTTGCATTAGCCTCTTTGTCCAATCCTGGATTTTGGTCTGGGCTCTTCTCATTTTCAGTTGGGTCTGGCAGGGTCTCTGGTGACCAGTCCCCTGTCCGGCCAGTGGTGCAGCTCTGATTGCCCTTTGTTAAGCAAAAGGTCAGCGCCCATCCATGGCTGATTTCAGGGACTTCAGCCGTTTCTCACCACCCAGGGCACAAAGTACAGCTTGGATAGCGAGCTACCTGCACTGGGGCTATTCCTCTAACATGGCAAAAGGTACATGGCTATAATGAAGACATGTATGAGTAAGATAGCTGTCTAAAGTCCTTTCATACCACCTGTCACTTTTACAATGTAATTTCTCTCATCTTGGGAGATACCTAAAACAGTCAAGTCAGGCCCTACAAGTGTCTCCTTTTGCCTATTGACTGTGAGAAAAGCTTAAAACCACCAAGTTGGACATCGTCCTCAAGTACAGGAATCGACTCTTAACTGAAACACCAAATACATTAAGCTATCCCATGGGGCATTCATCTTGTTCCATAAAGGCATGGACCTCTCATACATCCTGTGTCAAATCTCCAAAGCCCATGCAGATGTCTCTTATATGCTAGGATATTTCAAAAGTCATTAGCCAGTTATGTGAGAAGCTCAATGGTCTTTGCTTGTGGTCAGCCAAATAGTTCTCTATGCTTTAGATTTCCTCATTGACTCATAGACTTCCTTTGACTGTAATTATAGACTAAAACCAGATACCCAGCTCACAGGCTGACACTAACCTACAGATGCATGCAGATCAGTGTTAATCTGCACACTAACCATAAGGTATCCACATTTTGGGCTTGACCTAGCTACCTGAACACAAGCAGCCAATGCTATTTGAGATATAGGCTGTCCAAGACAGCCTCATTGGTCAGACACTGTGACATGGGACTTAGGAAAAACCCATGCCCTACTCAAGTGGTGGATAGAGGCCTGGTAGAACATCCTATGGCATGGTAAATAGCATTAGATGCCCATCTTTTAGGAAATTAGGGTAGTATTCATTTGAGTAAACATAAGGTTCCAGCTCCATATTAGCTAATGTGAGGTCTCTTATCGGGCTTTCATCCAATGATTCAGAGACTGCAAATCACCCATAAGACCTGAAAAAATGCAGCGTCTGCACATTATTCTACATGTAAGTGTGTTTTGTATGTCCTACAACATCATTCTTGATTTCCCTACACTGTTCCAGAAAGGCATAAGGGTCCCTCTAGTACTGCATGGATGCCTTGGATGCCTCAAGACTCTTCAAGTGACACTAAACACACATGAATGGGCAACGAAACACTGATGTTAGAGTTATGGAAGGACTGGAGTTATGTAAGGAAGAATCCAGCCTGTCCTTTCCACCAAGGTGCAGAAATGAACTAACGCTCCGAGCTTCAGACTCTTCTGAGCCCCTGTGTTATGCAGTATTAAGTGGTGAAGAAATTAAAGAAGGATCACCACAGTAAAAGGACAGCTGAGCAAGAGCTTTTAGAACCATGATTGTGATTTTAGCAATTCATGCACAGTTTCTGCATCACTTTAGGCCTATATTGGCCTTTGGTATGCATTACCTTCAGAACCAAACTCTATTGAAGTCCTTAGTTTTTATTTGTATTCAAAGTCAAATTGTCCTAAAATTGTGAGTGGGAGGAAACATAAGGCATACAGAAAAATCATCCTACTTCTAAAAAGATATGTTAATATTTAGTCCTAAAAAATATTAACAAAGTGACTTCTTAATTTCCCCCTTTTGCATATAAAAAAGAATATAGGTGAGTTAATGGTGAAAATTTCAAGTAATATACAAGTAGTTCCAAGTCCCTATTCACCTCAGGGTTTTTTTGCCTTCTTAAACATATGTTTTACTTCATCTTAATAAAACATAAAATTGTGCAAAAAAATCTAAACTTTACATATAGGAAGAATATCTAATGTGAGTGCTGTAGGATTATAATGATTACAGTTTCCATTTGTATCCTTTGTTGTTGGACATACTAATATGAGTCTAGATATGCTGACACACTTGAATACTGTAAGATATTTTCCCCAGAATGGCTTGCAAATGCCCTAATTTTGATTTTTAAGGACAACTGTAATATTGAAGGGGAAAACCGATAATTTTATTTATGCAACTAACTGGATAAGGCTGTTGCCATCATAGCAAATCAGCATTGCAAATCCCAGTTTTCATCAGGTCAGCAAATTGATCTTGGCTTGGATCTTTTAAATCCTGTTGATGGAATGCCTTAACGCTATTCAACTAAACACCAGGGTCATCCTGATCTCAAATTATGTGGTTATTTCCAAAGTACAAGCTGTTTCAAGGGAAGCCTAGCCTGTTTATTTACTGATGCATGTCCAGATGTGCTTTTCAGACTTTAAGGAACTGAATCAGAAGCAATTCACAAAAGTTCAACATGAATAATTTATCTAGTCCTTACACATTTCTAAGAGGAGAAGGGACACTATATGTTAGCATTTTGCCAATGCAATAAAAAACATTGCTAACTGGGACTTGTGTCATAAGTGTTTGGTCACTGAGTTTGTCATGCTTGCACAATAGGTGTTTCATTATTCAGAGGTATTCCGGATCATCAAAACTCACTGAGGAGGCCAGAAAATCTGATGCCTGCTGATTTGTGAGTGCCCTCAGTAATTTTGTTTCCCAGCTACTGCTGGCTTTGGAGAAAGTCTAACATTTTCAATACAGATGAAAATGCTCCACACAGTGACTGCTCTGTTGCGAGATGACACATTTAGAAGATGGCTTATTTCTTTTGTGAGCTTACATACTGAACATGTAAATATTGGTGCATCCAAACTCACAGTTTGGGACAGGCCCTAAGGCTCCACATACTCAAGCACTCCCTTGTTAATGCAGCACACAAGGCTAAGCAAGGAGACAGGACAGGGGAGCCAAAATCTGATTAGTTTCACCTAGCATTATGCAATGTCTGTATGAAACTGTAAGGCACTGTTCAAGGAGGAAGAGATTGTCTGTCTAAGAATGTGTCATCCTGCACTACTAAAATCTTTCTGGGAGCACAGACCAGCACCAAATCGTGGCCACATGTTCAGGAAAAATGAATGGGGCAGGTACTGAAATAAGCAGCTAGCATGAAGAAAGGAATGGAGAACAATTCTCCTGAGATGGGTACGTAAGAGTCTGCTTTATCTAGTAAACATAATAACAAAATAAAAACTGAAAGTAACATCTCTGCTGCCTATAAAGGCATCAAGCAGGTAAATGCCTGGGAGGAGCAAAAGACACTTAAGTTTAACCACTAAGTTGGCACAAAAACAGAGCTCAAAAACATTAATAAATTTAGGCTACAAATTAGAAAGAGATTTCTAACAATTAAAGCACAGATGTTCAGCATTAACAGCCTTTTAATAAGAGCATTAGCAACTTTTCAAGTAGAACCTGGTAAACTTACATACCCTGACAAATCCATGGTGTGCCCAAGTAGGGATTAATGAACGAAAAATTTAATCACTAGATATAGATAGTTTTCTGACTATGTATGTTCAGAAAAATATATTTCTTGTGGGATTATTCAGATTATAAAGAACCTCAGGAAGTCCAACATCCAGTTGCATCTTGACGACACTTTAAGAGGAAAAGAAACTGCATCATCTCTCTGAGTAACTCCTTCCAATGCTTGGCTGTATTCTTGATAAAAATGTTTCTCCTTACATCCATCTGGATCTCTCTTATTTCAATTTATGTGTCAGTCTCACACTATATAATTTTGAGCAGGCTTCGCTAGCTGACTCTGCTTCAGCAGACATCTTGGACTATATAATTGAGGTGCATCTCTTCCAATTTTAACGATTTTCAGAGTCTCTGATTCTCTCTATTCTATTTCTGGAAAAGCTCGGCTCCACCTTTTTAATAGCCTCCCCATAGGTATTTAGTGATGTGCTTCAATTCTCTCAAAGTCATCTATTTTTCAGGGTAGACAACAGTTCTCCCTCAGCCTCTCTTCAAAGGACAGGTGCTCTAGCCCTGAGCCAGCATGGTGGCCATGAGCTGAACTGACTCCAGATATTGACAACTATCTTGTACTAGAGGGACTAAAACTGACGAGTACTAAGCAGAGGGGCTAATCCTTCCTTTTTATGTACTGGTTTTGATCGTGCTAATTGTATTGGGTCTGATCAGCTCACAGCCCTGACAGTGCTTTGCATTGGTAGCTGGATGGGTGCTGATAACAGGGCACTGTTTTGGCTATTGCCGGGCAGCACTGTCCCGATGATGTTCCTTCCCCCCTCGAAGAGGATGGGGGTGGCCAAGATTCCGGGTGGGGATACAGCTAGACCAGCTGACCCAAATTAGCCAAAGGGATATTCCAGACCATGTGACGGCAGCTCAGATATAAAAACTAAGGGAGAGAGGAGGAAGGGGGGCGCTTGTGTGTTTTCATTGACTGTCCTCCGGAGCAACCGTCACGCGTGCTGAGGCCCTGCTTCCCGGGAGGTGTCCGGACATCGCTGCCCATGGGAAGTAGAGATTAATCCTTAATTTTTTTCCTTTTCGCTTGCGCGCGCAGACTTTGCTTTGCTTTTTCCTTCATATTGTAATAAAACTGCCTTATCTCACCCTACTGGTAGTGCTGCAGCTTATTCTCCCCTGTCCCAGCAGGAGAGGGGACTGATAGAGCGACTGAGTGGGCACTTGGCGCCTAGCCAGGGTCAACCCACTACACTAATGCAGCCCAGGAGGCAGTTGTGGCGGGGCACTGCTGGCTCATGCTCACCTTGCTGTCCAGCAGACGCTAAGTTCCCTTTCCACAGAGCTGCTCCCCCGCTCTCTGTCCTTAGCCTGTATCATCTTCCTCCCCAGCTGCAGGAATTTGTATGTGTCCTCTATGAATTTCCTAAGATTCCTGTTAGTCCATTTCTGCAGCCTATCTAGGTACCTTGGAGAGTGCCCCTGCACTTCAGCATCCTGATTGGTCCTCCACAGTTTGGTGTCATCTACAGACTTAAAAAAAGTGCACATTGATGTTTCCTCCAGGTCATTGATAAAGACTACATTGGACTCTTGAGATGCTCCACTTGTTACCAAACTCCAGGTAAATAATCAACCATTAACCACTGTCCTCTCAGTCCAATCATGGAAAGAGTTTTTTACCCATATGATTGTCCACACATCAATACTGTAACTGAACTCCATACAATGTCCTGACTTGTTTTATGGCTCTACTTTCCTAGTCCTCATTTCAATTCTCTTGTTCCACACTGATAATTTGTAACTTCTTGAGATTTCTAAGAAATATTTTAAGTAATGATGGGTCTAGGGATTAGAGCCAGTTCCAATTTCAGAGCTGAAATGGAAAGACAACCTTACTGCCAAGGTAATTTGTTTGAGTAGGAAAGAATCCCAAGGTATGAGTTTCCCTCACCTCATGCTAGGTGTTTAGGGAGCAGCCAGGCATCCTGGACTCCTGTGATAGTCAATAGAAGGAAATAGGTTCCACTAGAGAGTGGTATGTTTTATCTGTTTCAGACTTAGGAAGAAATTAATCATTGGCTCTATACCCTTATTTCTCTCCATGAACCACAGAGTGAGCTCCTTAAATGCCTGAATTAGGACAGATTAATCTATTTTCCCATTTCCTATAGAACCCAGGTATTCCTGATAGATGATCCCAATATTCTATCCTTTGCTCATGATCTATATGTGCACATTGTGTGTATAAAAGGCCCAAGCCGTGGTAGAGAGCAATAATTTAATTGCGATAAATAGAACTTAAAGTTTGAAATTTTATAAATTGGTTGTAACAGTTAAGATGCAGGAGTGGGGATATAAATAAAGTGAACCATACTCATAATTGTTCTATATTTATCTGCCAGTTATAATGACAAGTTAACAACACACACTTTTTCCCCAGTGCATATGGTATGTTCATCTGAAGTTTTCACAGAGTAATTAAGATACTCTGTTTCATTATTAATTTTTATAAATATTCCTGTTAGCAATTCTTTGATCAAAATAAATGCTTGTCCTTCCTGAGTTCTCCTAGATGATGCTGGTTTAGATTAATTGCTTATTTTGCTAAAAAGGATTTACTAATTAAGAAATGCAGCAGAAAAAAGTTGCTGACTTCATTAAAATATTCTGCAATGTTTATGTAGCAGGGAGAATGGTATCAATGTTACTGTCATATAAAGATCAGTGTAATCTATACATTGATTTCTGAACTCACAACCTTTTTGGACTGTTGTAAAATGCTAAGATTTTTGTTTATATCTTGAACTTTGCTTAAAAACTTCTTCCCCTCTTAGGATTTTAGGTTTTTTCAGCGTGTTTCATTTGTATCTTGCTTTGATTTTCGTTTCAGCCAGAAGCTATTGTTACCTTACTGAATTAAGCCCATTACCTTTTCATGAACAAAACTCAAGATGCATAAATATAACTTCTGTACATGTAGGCCAATTCTTTCAGTGTACAGGGGCATAATATTAACATACTAATGTCTATATGCATACTACTTTGCTGGATTTTAATATGTTATATTGCATAGAGCTTTAGATAAAATATTTGAGTAGAAGTATGTTGCATGTCTGTCTAACGGGGTGGAAGTTGAGAATAAAAAACCTGCCAGCACAAAGAAATTGCCAGGCACTGGTAGTAACCATGGGGAAAATATCTGAGGCACATCTTGCAAAGAGAAAGCTGTTCATCTCTCTTTATCTATGATGCCCCAGAATAACCACTTTTCTTCTATGAGAAGCTCAATATATAATAGAAAAATGACACAAATCAAATTTTTAATACTTCCTGAGTTATTTCTTCCTACTGAACTGGCATGGCCCAACCTGGACATGCATCTTTTTCTGACTATGAGAACAAAATGCTTCAGCTATGACACCAAAAACACAGTGGGATAGGGTCTATTATCATTACCAATTATGCCAGATGAAATCTTGAGGGAGCCATATGAACTTCATATCAACCCTTTTTAATATCTAACAGCAATGCTATTTGAGTTACCATTTCTCTAATGACAACATTTCTGCATGCAGCGAAACATACTCAGATAGTAGTTTTGGAAGCCATAGCTACCTCTTGAAGTGGTGTGCTCATTAGCTTGGTGATTCAACCAGGAGGAAACAGCACAAATTTCCAGTATCTTTACTTCAGAAAATGTTACGAAATATAGAAAAACTTTTGCTACAGAAAGTATGGCTAGACTTAATTATTATAATTACTATTAATCAGTGGCAAGAATGTCATTTTAGAGACTGCCATGGAAGATCATAGGCTAAATAAAAATTTACACTAAGATCTTTTTGTAGTCCTCATCAC
This sequence comes from Callaeas wilsoni, assembly GCA_013398955.1. Taxonomy (NCBI): domain Eukaryota; kingdom Metazoa; phylum Chordata; class Aves; order Passeriformes; family Callaeidae; genus Callaeas; species Callaeas wilsoni. The sequence continues at coordinate 46,095 of VWPU01017211.1, forward strand.
CTCATTATGGCTAAACACTGGAGGCTCTTTCCTATCCTTTTGGGCAACTAAACATGTCAAACTCTGTTCCGTATTTTGTGGCTTGATTACTCTGTCACTGATGCATGCAGTCTTACCATGCACACAGCCATCCATGAAGCAGCTATCAAAAATATTCTCACAGCCATCAGCTTAGACTGCACATCTAGTGCAAATTCTTCACAACCTCTCTGCTGCACTGAAGAAAGGGTACTTCTTTCCACTCTTTGTCATATCACCTGTGGTTGTTACAACTCATTCATTTTGTGGAAGTCCACAATCATTTTTCTTGTTTGAGCTTTCTTCCATACTCCCTGTAAACCTCTGCAAACATTCCTTTTTATTTTCCATCTTTAATGCTCTCTATAACTGCAATGCATATAAAAAACCTATAGTTGCTAAACTCCAAATATGCCAAGGACAAGACCAGATCACTGTTTTTTCTGCTTCTCTGTTAACTTTTATTTCTGTTTTTCTGTTATAGGTAATAGGCTATAAAGGTAGGGACCCTGAAAGTGCTATAGAGACCATTTATCTGCTCTGTATTTCTGCACTGACAAACACTATAGGGTCATAATGGGCCTCAGGTTCTGAACAGTGTCATGATCATAAAAATTACAGCCACCAACACTATTAGGAATTAAATGCAAAGCAATCTCGGTTTAGGTAGCTTTAAACCTAAAAACAAACAAATCAGGGGTATGGGAAAATAGCCCTTAATCTATCCTTTTTGATTTTGTTTGCCTATAAATCCAGGGGAATTTTGTCTATCTAGGAAAATTTTGCCTCTCAGGCAAAATACCCATACAATATAATATTTCCATATAATAGAAAGGCTTGTGAGAGTTATTTGTTTTGGATTGTTTACAGACATTAATTTCTCCATGTTCTTTAAAGACTAAAGGGGAAAACTCCAAAGCGTTATCAGGATACCAAAAAAATAAGAATAAGCAGAGAAATCAGTGAAGAAGAAGAACAATTTCTGCGCGTATTGGGGAGGTGTGTCTAATTGCCCACACAACAACAGGATAAAAGTGTTTCCCTTTTATACATTTTTGCGATTATACATTGTAATATTTATAGCAGCCTTTTTTTACGTTCCAGATTGCAGGCTTCCAGAAATACTCATTCAACAAGGAATATTATTAAACATTTAATTTTTTTCTTTTTCACTTCTACCATAATATTCTTCCCACAGAGGGAATTCTCTTTCTTCTCTGATACAGTGTGGTTAATCATTATTTGCTTTCCTTTTCAGAGCTGCAGACTCATTATAAAAATGTGAGTAGCTAGCACTTAAACTTCTAACTGAAAGCCACTTATAGGCATTAGATCTATGAACCTTGAACTCCTGTGCACTCTTACCATTGTTAATCTACAAAGAAACTGTCTTACGGCGATGGTAAGTATTCCAGAAAGCTTTTTTGTGCCACCACAGAACCCATTTTATACATAATTATATGTTATGACAGAAAATATGAAATGTTTGTAGAGAACAGGGCATCCAATATTTGCAAATTTTAAAAGAGCAAGCGATAAAATTTTGCCTAGTAAACTCTAATGCCTTAAATGCCAATAATAAGAAGTGCTTCTTCCTGTAGTTAATAAAGATTGACAGCAAGAATAAATGAAACCAATATATAAGTGAAAGAAAGGAAAATTGTCAGCATGAATTATATTGGTAAATTTGAGAGCAAACCAGTTATTGTCTATGTGCTTAGGCAAAAAAAAAAAAATTAATGAAGTGAAACTGGGAGACAAGAATTTTATGGGGCATTGTGCCAGGATACTATTTCTTTCTGCAGAATTTACAGTATTTTGATAGAGAAGATATTAAGTGGGGAGTGTAGGTACCCAGCCTTTAAGCAACTAAACCAAATTAGCACCAATATAAGATTTTTCATTGAGATTTCTTTTCCGTTTAGAGGAAGTAAATAAAATATGTCTTGTATTCAAGTGTAACAGATAAAATCACTGGTTTTCACAAGCATTTCATTCCATCAAGTGCATACAATTATTTCCCTCCCTGATTTTCTGCATAAAACACTCATAATGACTCCCTAGATTATTTCAGTCAAATTATCATCTAGGGATTACATGAAACTACATGTTATCCAGGTTAAGTTAATCCATTGCACTGGATAGAAATATACCATGGATAATTTGATGCTTATTGAAGAACTTATTTTAAGCAGTTACAAGCAGGCCAGGCAGAAATGCTTTTTGCATTCTGGAAGAACTGGGCAAAAGGTCTCGTGATGAACACATTGAAATAACAAGGCAATGCAGTGCTGCTAATCACTCAAAGGATTCTTCTTGGGTGGATCCCTCATATTTTTACAAACTTATTATTTTCTGTTGAATGGCAGGCACGTAAGGTTTATGCAGCCATTCCTCACAGCACAGTCAGAGAGCATGAACTCCCTCCCACTTCCCCCTGCCATTGCAGTGGATGAAGTGTAGTTGCCCTAAATTATTTCAAGGGGAAAATAGTTATCTGTTCGTTTATGAATTCAGCAATGTTATATTCAATAATTAATAGACCTGCTTCCATACCATTTATGCTTTTCTCCCTTCCAAAAAAAACCCACAACCAACTAAAAGCAAACCCCCCCATTATGATCATTCCTGGTTATTCTGACAAAAAAAATCATTTAAATACTTTGTGGAAATCCATGAAAGTGTATAATCCTAAAATTTCACTATTGCACCTCCACAAAATACTTTTGGCCTATTCATTGTTAGCACTCCATGCAGCTCAGTCTTTCTCTGGCCGATGCAACGGTGAGTGCACGTATAATGGCTGTGCTGCTGAAGCCTGTCGATTAGAATTTATCTGAGCAGTCCAAAGGAATGCAGAGCAGAGAACATTTTTCTGCTGAGCTACACAAGAACACTGCAGCTTCACTTAGTTCTTCCTGCTGATTGCTGCATAAATGCTAACCAGCTGGAGAGCAAACTACGCTCCTCAAGGACAGATAGCAGAGACCTGCACCCATGGTGCGTGGATGTCTGCAATGAAGGATCACTCTTGCAAGCACCCTTTTGAACACAGTGTCCTGCTGCTTAGGGAAAGGAGTATGCTGGTTCCTGACTTTTCCTCAATAAAGGAACTGTTCAGCACAGGATTGGGATTTTTGGTCCAAAGAGTTCCAGATAATGGTTTTCCAATCCCAGTGCGTTCATGTAGTTTCTTCTGGTTCCCAGACTGGGTCTGGTCATAGAGATACAGTATCTACTAATAATACGACAGACAAAATTTTACTGCCTACATTTTACAGAGGAAGGAACAAAATTCGGCTTTTGAACCCACTCATTAATATAAGATTGGCTCCTTAGCCAGCACCACCTCAAGAGCTAATTTGCGCATACATATTTGTAAAGTAAATGGTTAATACTTCTGCAGATGACTTTAAAATCAGAATAGTAAACACAAAACGAACTCAAACCAAACTGATGGTGACTTGAAATAAGAAAGCAGTCAGTTAATGAGAGGATGAGCACGGTATAGAGTAATAAGTAAACTAGATGGATAAGTAAACTAGATGGAGCAAAAGCTGGATCAGAGAGCATAGAGAGAAAATAAAAAATATAAATTAGCAGTCTGATCCAGTGAATGGGAAAATCCCAAAGTATTGTGACTATACTAGTGAATAGTCATGCAATTTTAAGGCTGCTTTGTAATACACGAGTGCACAGGGATAGAATTCAACTAGTGACATTCTTCTGTTTCAGGAATTACATTTTTTAATTTTCATTTTTTTTTAATGTGGCAGGATTTCTTTAGAGATTTTGTATATAATTTATATGAATCTCAGTAACTTATCAATTTATAATCTTGGTGTAGAGAGATCAGAATAATAAAATGCAAATCATTTCCAAACTAGTGCCACTGGCATTCATCCATTTTTCTTCCAAATCCCTCCTCAAACATCACCTCTCACATAAAAATTATATATTCTAACTTATTCAACACTTTCTTTCAAGGAATGACTTGACTGCCTCCAATGGAATGACTGCTTTATGACCCTACCATTCTTTGCCTTGAAAACGGCAATATGCACTCATGAAATGCTTTAAAATTTGATGTAAATATATCTATAATTGTTACTCTGTCAGGTAAAATTTTAAGAGCATTAATCTGAATCTTGGATAGCTGAGTTTAAGAGTTCTGTATTTTCAGATCCATTCGTGATAAGCTATAACTTCAAAATAATCTATTATTAGATATCTTAATAATTTTTAGTGGTAGTACCTGAGCCTGGAAAATTCATCTGGAAATATTACCAAAGAAAACAATCCAGTATGTCCTGGTGTCTTCCTGGTACATTTTATTCTAGGCAGCTCCAAAGATGTCCAAACATACAGCAAAGACATTTTAATTCCAAGATGAAGGATCATATAATAAGGTCCCCAAATAATAAAGAATTAAAATATAGAGCAACCCCAAACAAACTGCTACAAACATAAAATGTAAGACTTTATGTTTAACATTGGAATATCTGAGTGATGTCTTGGCTTCCATCAGTTTGCCTGTTTCAACTTGGAAACTTCACTTAAGTGTTGAACAAGCAATAACTTTTATGAAGGGAAATATAGGCATAAAATCAGTTGCAAGCATGACTTCAAGACTCCGCAAATTCCTTTTCTCATATAAAGCTGCACCCTTGCAACAAGCTATAGAGTCTAGAGGATAATCCTCAGCTCTTAGCAATATTTTTTCAGAAGAAGAGGTATTCAGCATTTAGTCAGAAAGTGTCTATTTTAGATTAAGAAAAGAGCAAAAATAAAAGTTAAGCTTAATTGTGTTTCTCTCTTTTGGAAGGATTTCCTGATAATAAACTTGACTTCAAAATCCTGCAGACATTATCAAGATCTTAGTATTAAATGGATGATCCTCTAGTGATCTCTGAATGATGTAGCAACAAAATACTAAAAAGTAGGTCCAGAAGACAAAAGGGTCTAATAGAGGTGACTCTAGAATGGAGTTCAATTTTCTCTCCTTTCTTGCAGGGAGTCTCAGGATTTAAAAAAAGAAAAAAAAATATACTGACCAATGCTCTTAAAATATATAATAGCAATTAGTGGAAGGACTATAATTAATATTTTTATTGCAATACTTTTGCGTCATCACTATACTAGAGTAAAATGAGAGACATTTTTGAATACTTAAATCATAACACATTAATATGATGATCCTATCATTATACTAAAGTTTTTGTTTGCAATAATATATCTTGCAGAAGCACTATCATGTGCCTACTTTCTTTTATTTCTTTTATCTGTGTTATAACACTTCTTTTTTCATGGTGAAAGGGACTATATAATTTGAAGAGTTCTTGACATGTGCATAGAAACAGAAAGATGTGTTCTGAGGCAGTCTCACTGACTCACTGGCCACTCGAGAGTGAAATAATTAGCCAATTGAAATATATATTGTGATTTTATCTAGAGGAGATATTTCCTCTATATTAGCATTTGCTTGGCTTCTCTTACAAAGATGAGAACTAGTTGGAGAGAACTGAATGAGGGAACCAAACATCATCCGAGGTTAATTAGCCCATGATCCACCACGAAGAAGAGAGAAGGCAAATCATAAGGCACTTTCATATATTCCTATTCTTTCAGCTGTTATGTGGATCAGTTGGACTAGTTGAATTTCCTCTGTCTAAGAAGCTGCTTACAATATGCTTTTAACAATCCTCATTACTGGATTTCTCAAATACACATTATCAGATTTAACATAAAATTATGCATAATATTATAACTATTACATACCTGCCCTTATATAAACAGGAATTGATTAGTTTTGGGGTACTTAAAATATGTTCTCAGAGTTTTAGCAAAGTAACACAGATCTTTCATATTCACTAGATAATCATTGATAAAGCCTTCTAATATTTTTATCAAGTTCAACATTCTTAACTATTCTCCAGCATGGAAAACTGATGAATTTCAAAATACTTCAAATATAATTAAGCAATACAGCATCCCATGAGCAAAGAAATGTATCTCTCTCTTTCATAAATGAGAAAGACCAGATGGATTGATTAAGAAGAAATCTTTCAAGAAAATACCAGGTTGGTTTCAGTTATCTTGGTAAATTGTAAAACAAGAGAAAAAGTTGTTACAGAGATACCTTAAGAAATAAAGGAAGATGAAAACATGCACTTAAAGTCATACATTATATTCATAGCAGAAGTAGGACAAAAAGTTAATTAAAAAAAGGGCTTTTTTTCCTAAGGTTGGAGGTAATATGTCACCTTTTATTCAGCAACATACTTTGGAAAATGCTTCTCTTTACAATAAAAGAGCTGTGTGGTAAAAACATACTAATCTGGTGGGTAAATATATTACTTAAATAGCAACATTTAAGAAAAGTAGAAAACTCCAAATATAAACAGTAAATCTAGTGCTGTAAAGAGAGAACCACAAATGTCAAAGACGAAAAGACAACAACATATTTTTAAACTTCAACACTTTCTCACACCTGAAAAAAGCAAAGTCACTAGTCCCCCAAATATATCTGTATACATACATATACATTTATGCATATTCTTCCAAATATATGTTTTATCTTCACTGTGGTAAAACTAATGACTAAAATGTCACCTTGTAGCACAGCAACATGGATTTGGGATATGATAAAAGACTATAGCAATCTTCTCCATTGCTTCACACTGTTTGCAGTAAACTACAGTGATATCCACTGTGGATAAAAACAAATGTACATGACACTTTTCAGATATGCAGTGGAGTAAATAAGTCAGTGTGTAGTAAATGGAAAACAACGCCAAAGAGTGGTGCAGGGCTTGTGTTTCCCTCATCTCCTACTTCCCTTTAACACTGGCTGAGATTCACTCCTTCCCTGTCAGCTCTGCACCGCCATTGGGTGCTGTACTGATCCTTGTAAATTCTCTCATAATTTGGAGCCTCAAATAAATACGTGGAACAGTCTTTGGCATACAGTTATTTTTGTTTGTTTGCTTGTTTATTTATTTATTAGTAATAATATAAAGAACCTCCTTTCAATCACCATGAAGAATCAGTGAAGCACAACCAATGTTTCATTTATAATCAGTGAGAAAATAGGTGACTAACATGTATGAATAAAGGAGAAAAAGACTTCTATATTCCTGATGATCTTATTATGACATAAAGAAAAAATATGAACTCAACCAAGGAAAATGTGAGAGGGGGAAAGTTGCAGTACAGTGATGTGAGTGTCTGTTACATCGCAGTCCTTGTATAGAAGTATTTCTACTCACACACTATTTTAAGAATCTGCTACATTAAAGGTATCATTTCTTTACCTTCAGTTTTTAGAAGTTTCATAAATGTATTTTCTTCTGATTATTTTCCTTTTTACTCCAAAGTTTTATTGTGAATTTCACAGGGGATCCTTAGTCTGGAACAATAATTATTTTAATATATATTTACTAAGATATCACATTTGATTCTTTTAGAGCATCAGTCCAAAACACTTCCATGCTGCAAATTGTGTGAATATTTTGCTACTGCTCGTTGTTATCTCATCCACAAAAATGCATGCCAGTGGTTTCTTCCCCTGCTCAAAGAGTGAATACATATTCTCTCATCTTGTTTCCCCATTTCTGAGTCAGAATTCTGAGGAAGTTCATTCTGCAGTTAACTTTGTCAAATCACTTCCAACAAGACTGGGCACAACTGCCTACTCATTAGTACAGATGCAACCAATCATTAATTTTACCGTTTCACTTGGAGCAAATGTACACTCATTTCCAAAAACAATAATGAATTTCAAGGATTCATATTACAGAAAGAGTATAGTCAGTTCTAAAATAGGATCATAAATTACTTGAGAATTTTCATGCTTAATGACCTACTGAGATGTGCATGTCATGCTTCCTTCCATTCATACGTGTTGTGATGCATAACACTAATTTCCCTCTTATCAGTGTATTTTTTTCACATTCATTCAGAGGAATTTCTACCTGGTGTACTGTATTTCTATTTTCTTTTTTCATACCTGTCAAATAGCATATTCTAATGCATCACCACAGAACTAATAAGAGCCTTGTAGCATGACCTCACAGAGACCATTTGAAAACGTCTAGTCACAGACTAGACAGATATTGACTGAATCACATTAGTTCAAAATGGAGAAAACTTTAAAAAGCCTTTCTAAGTAAAATCAAGCAACCTTCTCAAATCTGTCTCTAAATCGGCCAATCTCCTAACATTCAGGAGGAAACTATGGACTGAGGGACAAATGAACCCTAGAGTTTTCACAAGCAGAAGCTGATTACCTTCCCACCAAAAGATTTTGAAGTGAGATCTTCATAGAGTTGTATTTCTAGTGGAGCCTCTAACCTAGAAGCTGTACAATGAAAAGGCTCTAATAGCTTCCACTTTACTTTTTTTCTTGTCCTCCCAGTTACTGCTACTGACACAGACTGGAGGAAAAAATAATTTGTCCATAGTAATTTCATAATAAATGCGTTTTAGGACACATGGGCTCGTATCAAGACTTACAACATATTTTGTATTCTTTTTTTAAATATTTTGTCACTTCCATCAGAACTCCACCTCTTTTCTTCCTGTTTTTCTGTCCCCATGCATTCCTATCCTTTAATGTAAAGAATAACAATGATGTACCTGTGAGGATGAAGCAACAGTGGATAATATTCTGCACAGTATGTATTTTCTGTCAACAGTTTGAGAAGTAAACATAAAGTTCTCTAAATTCAGTAGCTCTTTATAGCACATAGAGTTAAAGGCTCTGTGCATCTGCAATGTCAGTGATGAACTAGGACCTATGAATGCTTTCTTTGTGCTAGTAATAAATCTGCTACATAAGCTGCTGCAAAGCTCGATTAAGACAAAATATTCTTTGAAGACCTGAAACTTGTCCATCCTCCCCTCCCCCAGTTTTAATCTGACAAGAAAACTCATAAGTTTTATGATATACCTCTGAGATCATTGAGTGATTACTGCCACCTAGTTAATTCTCAATGCAATGAATTACATACAATTAGTATAAATGAAGGGCCAAGACCTCAGCTGATGTATCTGACAGGAGATAATAAAAAGTAGTTAGAACATCCAGTCACTTTTCCCATAGCAAAAAATTGCTTTCTGACATACATATTTTTTTGTGTTTATCTAATCTTCTTTTACAGGCCCCAGAAGGCATATTGACAGGGATGGTTTTCCCTCAAATCAATGCACGCTCTTGCCTAGGTTACGGTCACATGTGTGCTGAGCTTTCCCTCTGTAATGCAGCACTTTCCAAAGCATTTTGCCTCCATGTTATATGTACAGGCTCTGAATTCATGAAGAAAAGAAAGGGAAAAGCTCTCTGTTGAATGCTGAGGATAGGGACAGATTGTACTTGCATGGCCCACATGCCAAAGGAAATCATAAGTGGTAAGACAAGGATATCTCATGATAAGAGTGGGGTTGCTCTATGACTTTATCCTCTTGACAGCACAAAAGCAAAACTTTGTCATTAGTGTCACATCCCACCACTCATAACGTACTTTTAATACTCATATGTTTCTTTCTACCCCACTTTTTAACAACTCCAGTGCACACCTCTTTCTGAGAAGCCACAGTAGTAAGAGGAGAGAGGGAGCCTGTGGTGCCTCTCTCAACTTGGTGAGGTCTCCAATGACAGCAAACTGAAATTCCATGAAAAGAGATCAGTCCATGAAGTCTGCTTCTCTCTGTCTCAGCAGTATAGCCCAAGGCGTCTGAAAGGGACCAAGTATTATTTGGCCAAGGCCCTAAACTTCTAAAAAGTACTTCGAACACAGAGCATAGCTGGGGAGGAACAATCCCTTTTCCACCAGAATTCAGCTTGCTTGGAACACTGCCTCTGTTATCCCATTAAAAATAAATTAATTATGCAGACTATCTGCCTTGCCCCCAGATCTTTTAGTCATGCCAAAAACTGCTTGTGTGCAACCAGCTCTATTTTGTCAGTCCTGGAAAGGAGAGAAAGTTCTCAGAAGGACTGATGAGAACTCTGTATGCTAATTGCCTTTCTGACTAGAGAAAAATGTAGCAAAAAAATGATTATAAAGGAGAACAATGAAAAATTAGTTGCTTTGTCTAAATGCTTCCAGTTGTTGATAAATGCTCACTGTTTAGACTCACCAATTTTTTTTTTTAGCCTGCAGCTGCAGAGCCAGTGTTCCTCATTCCTTGCCATGACTGTCGATCTGACTGTCTGCCAGATAATCACCAATTCCTGCTCTGCTGTCTGCTTCAGTTATTTTTTAAGAGCATTTTTTCTCCTTTTCTTGAACCTGATGATCTAACACCGGAAATTCAGCTTTTTTTTCCCAAAGAAGAGGGCCTTTTGTGATGGCAACAGAGCACTCTTACAATCAGCTGGGAGTTTTCCTTACTTAGGCAAGAAAAAAAAATAAGGTCAAGAATTGACAGAGTTCCAGAAGTGCTTAAATTCTAGCAGCACAAAAAAGCTATTTAAGGAGCAACAAAAAACTAAAGACACATTTACTCTGAGGTAATGGTGACATAATTTTTTGGAGAATAATTCCCAGTTATTTTAACCTATTTTTTCTTGCTGTATTCAGGACCAAAATGTGAATAGGATATAGATGTAAACTTTACATGGAGACAGTGTGTCTCACAAATCAGTGTAGAAACGTTCAGCACAAAAATGTCTCTTTACCTTGACAATAAAGGCCAGTTTGATAGTTTATTTTCTTTATTCCTACAATGAGCCCCATTGAAAAACCTTCATCATTTTTATTCTGCTTCAATGCCTTACAGTTTTCTATCCCTTGTAAAGGAAATAAAGTTACTGGAGGCAATTTGGAGACTCTGAATGAGATCTTGTTTTGAAGTTTCATAATGATTTCATGAATTTATTTTGTACTGCATGTTACAGTCTCTTGATTGCTAACATGAGACTTTCAGGTTTTTATTAGGATGTCTGTGGCCAAGAGACTGGCCAAATTTACTTTAGCCTTATTTCTGGTTTCAGCAGTGCCCTTACTTTATAAGTAAAAGATCCCTTTGTGATCAGAATATCTCTACCTTGCTAATCTAATTCTGTACTCCCATTTTTCATTTCCCAGTTGACTGCTCCATGTCCTCCTGCACAGATATTCTTGGAGAGGAGCTAGTGCATATAATATTATGGGAAAGCAAACCTGATTTTCATCACCATATTGCCCTTTGGAAAGTCTTTTCAATGCAGTTCCTAGAAACCAAGTGTTGCATAAAGCAGTGGAAATGGTCCAGTTTCTTCAGTATGCCACTCCCTGTGCTATTGTATGACTGAAAGAGTATGCGACCCTTTTCCCAGATGTCACAGAGAAAAGGCAAACCAAGGCTTCCAAACTGCTGTACCAGAAATTCTGAATTAACATTTTGACCCATTTGTTGTTAGAGTGACCTCAAATTATCCTGCGTGGAAGGCAGAATATGGAAATGAAGCTCAAATTTACCTCGGGTATCTTTAACTTTTGGAAAACTTTTTGTATCATCTAATTCACCTATAGAGATGATAAAGATACAAGGTGGAGGATTAGGATGGAGAGAGCGAGAGGGAGATGGTGGAGGTGGAGAGAGATGTAGATGGATAGAGATAGATACAGATGGATATCTGTACAGACATAGATCTTCTACAGCCAGTGGAGCACATCTGTTGACATCCTGAGAACACTTCACTGTATTCAAACACCTACTTTCAAATGAGATGCATGGTTCCCTACTGGCATCTATATCTTTAGGGATGATAGTGTCAGACAGAATGATTCACTTCAGTTGTCTAATATTGGGACACAGAAAGTTGGATGACAGATATGACAAGATCCTGCATGTGGACAGTTGTCACAGAGCAAAGACACTGGGGTTAATTTGCTGTTGTGCAAAAAAGCAGCTTTTGTGAGCCCATCAGCTGTGCAAGCTTTGCAGACCCTGCCAGGATCTGCTCTGCAGGCAAGGACACAAGGACAGGAGCCTTAGGGAGTTGGGGTAAGAGCATTCTAGCAGGTTTGTTGCCTTACAGAGGATAAAGAAAGGCCAGTTGAACATGGCTTTGGATGGCATAGAGCTCTTATACCACTATTAAACATTTCCTATTGGAGAGCCTGGGCAGCTCAGTTCTTCAATGGTGAAACCACTTAAATTATAAGGACAGGTTTGTCAATAATGAAAATAATGAAATGATGAAAATAATGAAATATGAAATAATGAAACTGTCCTCCTCAGGTTCAGGATCAGCTGATTATACATGTCAGATTCCACTACTTACTCCTGAATTTATTCTTTTGAGTCTTCCTGCCCTGTCTCCACCTTTGAAGGATATGGTGTACATGAACAGAAATGTCTCTTTTCCACTCTTCTTCTTTCCTTCTTTTCACATGAAAATAAATGAAGCCTTGAATGGAGAAACATCTGCATTACCCTTCAAAAACATCAAAAAAGTCCAAGATTTTCAGTGAATGTAGTACTTTACAACAATTGTCATAATTGGCAGCATCTCTGCCTCTTTTAAAGGAACACAATGACTCCAGATATTCTCAGTTACAGCCGACTCTGATTTGAATTGTAACAATTGCAAGTGTCCACTGTGTAGATCGTCTTGTCCTTTTTGCTAATACATTATTATTTCCTCTGATATTTTCCTCAGTGTTTCATGCAGTCTAATTTTGCCACTCTTCTGGACAGAATATTTCATTACCAAATAGGACTGTTGTTAATAAATACAACATTTACTCAGTCCCCATTTCCCTGTGTTCTGTGGAATCACTTTTTTTTTTTTCAAAAGCAGTTATATTTCTCAATGCCACCTTCATTAAAGAGTCCTTCCTCCTCAGGAAACCATGAGCATTTTGCATGTTTTTTAGAACTTGAGACAAATACTTGTTGGTTTGGCAAATTTGGGCTGGAATTGCCATGCAATATTCTTGTAAAGGTTCAGGCTTGAATACCATCCCCTCATTATGTCAAATATCATCCCTCATTATTTCAGCACATTTGGTCCTGAGATAAATTCCAGACATTCAAGAAAGAATGAAAATGAAAGAACTGAAGAAAATATTTGATTCACAATTTGGCAACATTTTATACTTATTTTTAAATTAAGAAGCAGAAAACTGAGATGATAGTTCTTTGTTACTTAATGTTCACGATACAGTTAGGACATTTGCTCTAAAAAATAACATTATTTAGTTCTCTCAATTTTTTCAAATAATGTGAATTCATTAGACTTCAGTGTTTTGTATAATCTAGCAGCTGTATTCGAATTACCCTGAATATTTGTTTGAAAAACCAACGCCACCTTGATCTCGTAGTGCATGGAGAAGATGAAACCAAAGTCTTCCATGAGAACAATAATCACCACCCATTTATGATTCGCATTTGCAAAATGAAACCAAGAAGTAAATTGTGAGAATGCAAAAATAAACCAAGATCTGGTACCTCTATTTTCTGCTATTTTTTTTCTAAAGAAACAGTCTTGATGTCATTTGAGTTCTTTGAGCAGATATCTGTCCAATTGTCTGCAATGACTTTTGAACCCACTCGACAATTTTAGTCAAGTTTGACAGAGGGATAAATGTAACAAAGTCACACTTGAACAAATTTTGTGGAAATTAACTAAGTATGGGAAATAAAGGCCAATTTCAGCTCTTACTGAGAAAAGGTAAAGTAAGCTTGCTTATCACACATTTTGTTTGCCACCAACCAGCTGTTTAATCAGCTAATGCATAGCTTAAATGAGCCTGGAGAGAAGAGGAGCTAAGAGAGGATAACATAGGAACATAATAGGATTTTGAGTAATTCAGTACCAGTACAGAAATTTAAAGCATAAAGGTCAATAGGAAACCACAGTTCTTTAGGTTGACTTCATACAGAAAAATTTATTTCTCCCTAAATCAGCAAGTCACTTAATTTTTTGTTGCTTCTGCTTCTTTTCCCCTTCATTTGCCGATGCATTCCACTAATAAAGTAGTGAGAGGTGAACACCAGAGTCCAGAAACCTACGTAATAAATACCTAAAACCTCTAGAAATGTGATCTTTGATCTAACCAGCTGATAACTGTCCTTAGAATAGTTTTGGGGTTTTTTTTTTTATTTTCCGTGCTTCAAATAATACAGAATGAAGATTTGAACATTAAGTAGATGATTAGTTCTTTTTTACATTTAGAATAAGTAGCAATTAGGCAAAAAATTCATGCATGATTTGCTAATGGTAATCCTACAGATCCTAATTTAATTTGCATTCTACTAGTTCATTTTAATCCTTTTATGCTATTCTTATGATGGATAATATGAAAAGAAGTCTGTAAGAAAGAAGTCTGTAAGAAAGAAGACTGGCTACCTTATTCCTGGCTTGTGCCACTGATTTGTTTTGTAATCATGAACAACTTGTTTTACCTTTGTTTCCCATTCTAGTCTTTGTCAATCTTGTTGGCTTGTGAAAGTTGCTAAAAAGAGAAATGTTCCACTAAACATTTGGATCCAATATAGCTGAAAGAATAAGGCTTCTGATTCTGTTATAATGCTGTTTATGGTATCTTTGTTGCTATTATTACACAACTAATGCAATTACTGTAAAGAATCTCCTACAGCTCTATTTTGCTACCTTGGCAACGTATATACAGGTAATTCCCTTCTGATGAAAAATTACCATTGACTTCAACCTCTGTCATATTACAGAAGGACAGTGAAAAAGTTTGGTGTCTTGTTATGTAGATTAAAGATCCTTTCATTTTAGATTTTTTTTATAGCGGGGAAACTTGCTCTTCTTGACAAAGCCATCCAAGACTGAATATCCATGATTAGATTTATATAGGATCTAAGTAACTCTACAAATCATACAAACTATTGAAATATGTAAGTTCTGATTTGTAGCTGATATAACTGATTATAATTTGGAAAACAACTCATTGTAAAATTTTTTAAAACTCAGTTGTGCTAATCACTGGTCTTGAATCCCTTGCCATTTAATTGTAACTTTTTTACCAATTTGGCCCAATCAATAATTCTGTTAAAGATATAATTATACCCAGTAACTGAAAATATCAAAGCTAAGACATTTAAACACAAATATTCCTTCTAAATAAAATACTTCATAATTTTGAATTAATATCACTGTTGCACAAAGAATGTAGATAAGCACATTGAATTGGTTAATAAATAATCTTCAACTAAGGTGTTTGTTTGTTTGCTTGCTTGTTTTATTATGTGGGTTTCAAAGATCCAAACTAAACTTAAGTACAATGTTGCTAAAGTGAGTTAGACACTTTGCAGGATTTTCAAAGACCTTGAGATATGATCCATAAAGGGACCGCACCTAGGACTTCAGAGCATAACCCCGGATTTTAAATCCACAGATCATTGGTCAGGTGCTCTTAAACTTAGAAGGCTTTTAATTTTCACAGCTGTTTAAAAGCCAGGTGTTGCCTCATTCCCATTCTGCCTGGGCCTCAGACACAGGCCAAGTGCTACCAAACTTTGTCCTGTCCACACAAAAGAGTGAGAAAAGAGAACTAGCACCTTTCAAAACTGAGCTGCCAGTGGACTGACAGTGACCTGACAAGAGTTCAGCCAGCCTTAACCTCTGTTACATCATGCCCAAGCATGGAGTTTAAACACTGAGGTGTTCTTGTTAATGTGACCACCCCAAAAGATGTAAATTTTTGAAAATCACACTGCTCTTTATGGTAAGTAGATACACCAACGTGCCTTTGAAAGTCCTCTCCTGTGAGTTCACTCTCTCCCCCTCATCTCCTTCTTGCTCTCTCAGTTAAGATACTTCTTTTCTACGTTTTTCCCCTGTGTTGCAACCATTTGTCAATTTTCTTTCCCTTATTTCAGAGGGCTTTCTGAATCTTCCAACTCATCTAGTTACCTAAGGAGCCAAGCCATTGCCATCAAAGATGAAGTGAAGTACCCACTTAGTGGTGTTCTTCGAGGCTTCTCTATCAAAACTGAAGGTAAGTAGTCCTTGATCTAAAATGGCATTATACCATTGACTTCAATGAAGTTATATATCTTTACACCAGCTGAAGACATACTTCAAATTTCAGTGGCTCATTACAAGGACTCATGACACAAAAGCATATTTTAGGTTTTAAAATTCACACCTTTTTTAAGGCAGCTGATCGATGATTTGTAACAATGGCATTAATTGCTCTCATTCTTTTCACTTTTTTAAGTACCAAACAATTTGTATTATTGATCCAAGAAATGTTACGGTGATTTCTTCAGTGATTTGTTAGATTACGTGCTCCAGTGGCTGTCTATTCCAGTGATTATTGTTAGCACAGCCTTTTTCCCCAATGTTCATTTCACAGTACGACTGCAGTTATTATCACTCCTACAATTATTGTTGTGAGCATCAAATTGGTTAACAGGTTCTATAAATAGAATGTTAAAAAATTTTCAAATGAGGCAACATAAAATCACACTTTTCTCTATTCAAACTATTCTTATGTTTTATTAGTTGTACTCTCATTCATTGTCTTTCATAAAAAGAAATATAAAAGGATCCTGCACACTGATGAGTTATGAGGACATCTATGACACTGAAGAAATCCCATTACTGGGGTCACACCACCTGTCAGACCCACCTCCAAGGGCTTTCTCATGATGCAGGGAAGAATGGGTGCAGTTACACACTTCTCACTGCTGGTTTTCTCCTCTGATAGAGCAGTGGACTTTGAAAAATATAATTTTATCTCAAATGAAAGATAATAATTACTGATTACAGTACTATCCTTATAGTTGAGGGTAAGGGTTGAGAGTAGGTTACTTAGCATAGCATGATGCTTACCAGGAAACAGATTCTTTCATTAGTAAGAAACGAAAGAAAAATTGATTTTGTGTATGCATTTTAAGGACTATGGCCCTAGTAGTAAAAGCACCACAGAAGATTTTTAATGCTTTTGCTGTGTCTGTTCATCTGCCCCCAAGCCATGAGAATTCTGATACATCTGCAGTATGCTTTCATGGCTGGTTTTACTCTGAGATTCCAGGTCTGTGGGAAATTTAATAAACTGCTTTGTGTATGTTATATTTTGAAATGTGCCTAATTAACAATGACATCCATGTAATTTAGAAATGTAATAACTTCTTTGCTGCATTGATTTTGAAGGTCAAAGAGCCACTGGTGCCAGTTGGAGCTATTCTGATTCAGCTTGAGTTTTAGGGTTGTGTACAGATCAGGTTTTATTTTATCTGATCCAATTCACCTACTATCCCTGCTGAAGGTACAATTTCAGGAAGACAGGGCTGTCTCTTTACACATCAAAGACAGCCAGAAGAAAATCAGAGAACTGGGGAATGGAAAGTACAGGAAAGAATAGACTCTTCTTGCTGACACAATTAAATAGAAGACAGTTATTGAACCATTTAATGTGTCTCACCTCTCTGCATGAAAAAGCCATAAATAATGTAAGGAGAGGGACTACTTTTCTTCACAGCACATGCACAATTGTATGTGTTGAAAATGACATGCACAAGCCCCCATCTGTGAATAAAGGTTTAGTTGGATGTTAAGTTCATGAACAAAGACCAAAAAAAAATAGTGAAAGAAAAAAAATCATAGTAAACAAAGTTCAGGTCTCTATGGGTTTATTCAAAAACAGGAGGCAATATTGATAGCTTTAGTATTTTTCAACTAAATATTAATGACAGAATTTTGTATTAATGTATTGGAGTTTAAAATCAAATTCCCAATCTCTTTGATTCCTCTGAACAGTACTCTTTCAAGCTGTACTGACATATGATCAGTGTGAGACAGAACTGGATGGCTGATGCTGTCAAGTTCTTCTACACAGCCATTTTTGTGAAAACTTTCAAAAATGTCTTTTGAAAACACATCCAGAACGATACACACTCGAAAATAAGGTCATGCAAAAAAAAGAGTTTTTAAAGTTTATGTTAGAGAGTTGGACATATCACCCCAAAAAAATTGGTTTTTAGGGTGATGATGCTAACTAAGCACTTTCCTTCCTGCAAGTGTCATTTTCCATTTCAGATCCAGCAATGTAGGAGATAGGTCACCCACTCAACCAGCAAACTGAATCAAATGAGAGTTACTGTTCTGTAGTTGGGACAGTGTGAAGATTTCTGCAGCAGAGAGTAGTTACGGGTGTAGGACATCAAAGAGAAGCTCTCTTGGTCTTTCTAGAGCTTAAGGCAACTTCCTGTGTTCGCAGCCTCCTACTCCTTATATGCACAGCCCTGGGGAGGGGCTGAGTCTCTAGGAATTCTAACAAAAACCTTCCTTACTAATATCCCTGTGACATCAGGATTTTATGTCTTATCCAAAGCACATCAAAATGGCATTTCTAACTAATTTTCAGCTTAAAATGGGCAAATTGGTCCATCAGCCTGATCACTACTCCATAAAATAAATCCTAAGAAAATATGCTGGTGCTTATCCACCACATCCTAGCAGAGTACTGAAGACAGCGTGCATGAATTTCTGTGCATGAATTGTATGTCCCTTCAGCCATGGTGAGGCTCCTCGGAGCCTCATCAGACATATGCTTTTATTCTGTCTATGGTCCAAAAATTCCAGATTCCAAACTCAAATCACTTCACAGACTTCTGTGGACAGCTTTCTGACAGAGAAGGGAAAAAATAATAAGAGCAGATGGTTTTATTAGAGTCCACTATACACAGACAGAAAAACAGTATCTGTGAGGCCTGTGGTTGGTCTCTGAGATCTGGGTGCCTTTAGTATGGGAAGGGGCTAATTAAAAAATGCTGACTGGCTGAGTGTTGTAAAATGATGCTTGTGATGAAAAGAAAGCTCAAATCCCAGAGAAGTGAGATGACTATTAGTTCATAAAACGGAGAATCTTCCAAAGATGCTGGCAAGGGGCACCTGACCTTGCAGACACCTACTACATTCATCCTGGAAGTGTGCTTGCAGCCAGTGTAGCAAGACCATCACCACAAATTTGCTAATATTCGCAACATCTATTGACCTTCCCTAGCACCATGAGTCCTTGGAATAGAATTTATCCAGGACCTTTATAATCTCTTAATTTTTCAAATCTATGAGAAACTTATTAAGACACTCTGTGTACATTCCTGAATTTCCCCCTAGCACCATGGAGTGGGTGATGTTAGTCTACATTACACAGCAAACAATAAGCATGACACTGGAGCTCAGGGAGTTATCGACATCTGTAATACGCACAGTGGTACTGTTAGTGAATCCCTTCACTGTAGTGTCATATTTTAAAGCTTTCTAACTTTTTTCTCCCTTTCTGTGAAGTGCTTCCACAAAACTGATGTATGATCTTGGCAAAACAGAAACTCAATCTGCACTGACTTATGCCATCAAGACAATGAAATCACTGTAAAAACAAAGTACTGTTTTTTTAGTACTAGCTCTGCTGGATGTTACTTGTAAAAATATTTTCCAAGGGATACCTAATGGTTTCACCTGACAACAGTAATTTTTAAAAATCTTGAACTGTATTAAAAGACCTCATGTACCAAAGTTTTCTTTCTCTCACTAAGATTCTTCTTGTATGTTTTATACTTAATCTCCATTTTATATTTACCTCCACACAGACAGTGGCTTCTGTGTTGTAAAGCAAGTAAAAAACATTTAAAGAAACACTGTCACCATTTCTGATATTTTCAAAACCATTTCAATACTTGAAACAACCTACCAAATGTTTCAGTTAATTTATTCTAAGTATCCTTCTGAATCTTAAAAAAAAAATCAGAATCCTGAAAAGGATATTTATTATCAAGATCCCTTTGCTCTTCAGATGATCCCCCCAGCTTTTTTCCCACACTAACTTTCATCAGCTTTTTCTTGTCTTTCCAAGCTCAGTTCCTGTTCTTTTCTAGCATATCTCAAGGATATATTTCTCATGACTGAAGGATGGAGAGATTGATGCCACTTTTCATATACAGGGGGGAAAAAAGCCAGAACCATGCTGGCTTTAGTCTTTCAGCTCCTAGAAGATTTGTTGTCAGAAGGTCTGTCAGAGAACAGACAAGCCTTGAAATGAAGCAGAAAGTCTTGAGATACAGCCTATTCCGTGTAGGGCCTAGAAATGGAAGAACATTGCCTAGAATCTCTACTCTGAGAAAAAGTTATTTGCTTATTATTGAGAATTGATTTGTGAACACTTTGAGATTACACTTGGGTTTTATGAACTGGCTGACTCTTTTCTAATACACAATAGATTTAGTGTATTCTTGTCTCATATTTCCTGTCTGAGGAACCAGAGGGTCAGAGTTACATGTCTGGAAGAAAGAGTTACATACATGCTAGATGTCTGCTTGATACAGTGGCTATGGTTTGTGGTCTAACAGTATGAAGGTGGTAAAATTAAGAAAATTAGTAGATGGTTCTGGAGTGCACTTTTACAAAGAGAGCTGAAGAGTTCATGGGCTTATTAGTGGGGTCTGTGCCCCTAGGGAGGTCCTGGCAGGGGTATCTCTTTCAGAGAGAGTTTGCAGGTGAGAAAGAGACCATCCTGAGACTAGAAGGACTTCCACCTTTGTCCAGTAGGCAAAACAGTGCTCCTACTCTATCTGCAACCAACCAATGACCAAAGCACTGGAGCAAGGATTTCTAGGAAGCCAGAGGGGAAAGAATGTTGTCTTAGTGTGCAAGGGACAGACGACTGAATATGAAAAACATGAAATTAAAGCAGCCACCTATAAATGAACAAAATCAAGGGAAGACTACAGATTTAGGGCAGAGAAGAGAGAAACTGCAAGCTTACTTCAAGAATTGCTTGGGGAAATCACTAAATTTGATGAACTGGGGAGACAGAAAAATGTGTTCCTTTCCTTTAAAGGCACAGAATTGTTGACCCCTCAGTGTCACGGACAGCAATTTCTTGCTGAGCTCTGTCTCTCCTCCATCTGACCAGAAGCAAAAAAGAAAGCAACAAATGCTGCTGCATTGAATCAGTCCCAAAGGACATCAAAGCCCAAACACTGGGACCAAGGGAAAGAGAGGAGTCCAACTGTCTGACCTTGCAGGCAATTTACCGAATCAGAAGCTATAAACAGGCTAATTCTGATATAATCGCATGTATAAACATATCCTCCCAAGCAGCTGACACATATCCCTCACTGATGCTTTTGTTCATCCAAGACATTATTCACATAGTGCAATTTGATACCTGTTTGGGCAAGCAGCCGGCATAAAGATACTTGTACAGTCAGGAAAGATGAAGACTCGGTATAATGTACGACTAAGGTATATGATGGAAAATTATGTAATTTGAAGTATATTTACATGTGCCTGTGTCTATTTGTAAGGTGTTTAGCTTTTCTTTAACTCTGTTACAATATCTATTAAGAGCAATGTTCTTGATTACTGTTAACTGATGAGTGTGAGATGCACCCATTCAAAGGTAAAAATAAACAACAGTAATTTTATAGCCTGACCTCTTGTGTGATTGCAGAAATGGAAGAATCAGGGACAATAAGAGCTGTTCTTGGCCCAGGTCAGACAATACCTTCTAGTTCTGTTACTGTGTTGGCATCCCTGTTCTTTTCCACTTAGATATTTAATCCCCATTTTGAGCTTTCTCACCTGTGCAAAACTAAAATAACTTCGCGTAGAAGCCACAAAAAGGGAGCTAACATAATTGTTAAAGGAGAGAGTGGAAAAGGGCAGTGTAAAGAGTGGAGATACTAAAGAAAATAACTCAGTGGGACTTTAGTACCTGAAATAAAAAATCTATGTTATTATTGTCTCCCTTCATCCCTGTTGTTCTTTACCATAATGTAGATGATTGCTAACAAGCCTGAGGAAGTATCAGTGATGATTCATCTTTTTCAATTTAGATATTTGAAGCTAAATAAATTTAATTTGATTATTTTCAGAGCTAAGTCCCTTGTCTTGCAAGTATATTCCCATCTTCAGTAAAACTGCTCTCACTAAAACCTTCCCTCAAGACTGTTTTCGAGCTAGTATTAAGTCCATTTTGCCCTTTAGCACACCACAGAAAGAGACAGAAGAGATGTTCACTACAATTCAAGAAATTGAAAAATGCTGAAATCTAACCTGCAAACAACCTTTCCACTTTCACAGCTAAATGTTACAACTACCCTTTATTTCTTGACAGCCTGCATTCTTGGGTCCCAGGTGTAAATACTTTGGAAATCTGAGCTACAAGGCTTTCAACTGTATGCTGAAAGATGTAAATATCAGGCACAATTTCCTTTTATTTTAATGAGTGTGTTGTCATGGAAACTTTGCAGTGGACTCTGGGCTTCATACTCAAAACTCTTGAGGTTTCTGGCAGTTCCCTGATGGGTCCTGTCAACTGCTCATTCACAGGAAGTGATAATAAAAATTCACTTTCCTGTTCAGTGAACCTTGAATGAACTGAAGGAGAACAACCACAAATCCACTTGCTTCCTCTCACTCCAAATTTCATATGCATGACTGATAGTATGCTACTTAACCCTTTCAATAACTTTGTAAACAGCTAAGTAACAGTTGAAACCCTCTATTGTTGCATGATCTTGAAATTAATTTTATTTTTACATTAAACAGGTATTAAGCCTGACTTCTTAAACATTTATAAATGCTGACCTCTAAGTGAGGTTGGAGAGTAAAAAGGTAAAAGGACAAAGCCTCAACAGTTTTAAGCAGAATACTTTTTTTTTCTTTCCAGATTTATTTACTGACTTAGAACTTTTTTAAGTAATAGCAGAACGACAATGATTTCCTATTTTCTGATTTTTAATATCTTTTATTCTGTAAATGTGTTACACAGGTATGTCACATTAGTGAGTGAAAGACAATAAAAAGTCCTAAGCATCCTTTTCCAGTCCACAATGATGTATTTTTCAGCAAGGTTCCTACATTCAGAAAGTTCTCCTGCAGTAAAACACCTTACCATTATGAAACTACCATTTGAGAACTATTCCTTCAAGACTTCTTTTGCTGCTGAGGAAAGATTCCTGAAATTTGTCCTGAACATGATCACCAAAATGCCTGCAGTTAATCAGACATTTATGCTTCTGTGCTGCTGTTCATCCATTTGCTCTTGGTTTTCACATTTCCCAATTTCACGGCTGTCACATTTCAATGCACTGACCCAAATACTGTATATTAAACTAACTTGTCCCTCCCATGGCTGACTTTAGATGCATCTGCAAGGCAGAGCAAAGAACTGCTTGAAACAGGTGATGCTGGGTGTCTATTGGCTTGCATTATTGAGTTTCAGTAACAACTTCAGTAGCATCTCTGGCACATGTCCAGCCTCCCTGGAAGGTGAGTGACACCAATACATAGCACGTTAGCTGCCGTGCCCTCACTGTTATGAATCAGGTCTTCACTTGACTGCACAGTCAGTTTCTTAGGTTAAGAAATCATTAACAGTTTTACCCAAATGTTGGTTTCATTGAGAGTAACCTCAAAAACATGCAAGCAAGCAAAAAAACCCCCCGGCAGTTCTAGCTGCCCATCCACCAATACAGTAAACAAGACAGAAAGCAGAATTGCTCACTCATTGCTGTAAATTCTACATAATACTACTTAATCCTGCTGGGAAGTTCTGTGTGATTAAAAATTTAGAAACCACTGCTTCAACTATTTAGAAGGGATCAGATAACAAAAGGAGGAAGGAAAATGAAGAGGTATTAATTGTCACCGACAACTCATAAGCAGTGCTTACAGGTGATGTTCATATAGGTAGAACATTAAATGGGCTCAGATTTAATGCTGGTTTTGTCTGTTCATTTACATAAGAAATCAACGTGACCACATCTGTAGATGCTCATATGAAGTACATGTAAAATGGGAAAAAAGCATATACACATTATTCTAAGGAATTTCATTGTCAGAGAGATATAGCAGATTTGCTACCTGAAACACTGCTGATCAAGAGGAAGAAATAAAGTAGTGACACAAAAATATGAGTTACAGCAACCCAGTGTGGAAGTGCTGCAGAAGCCTCTGTCTTGGTGAAGTCCACTATAGGACTGAACAGCAACAACAGCAACAGAACAAGATCTGATGAAGAAAAGCTTAGGTAAGGTGCAATCAAGAGAAAGAAGATAAAAATATTTGAAATTATGAATTCACGAGTAGATGTGTGCATTTTTCTCTGCTAGAATTTTAAGTATCAAGATTGCCTGCAATTCCAAAAGGTGTGTGCTAGATAATCCATCACTATTATTCTTGAAGGCAGATTCAGAGGAAATATTATGGGTTTGTGTGGGCAGCACTGACTACCTGAACTGGTCTCTTCTGATGTTAAAGTCCAAGAAAGTGATTATCATTGTGTGAATGGCA
This sequence comes from Callaeas wilsoni, assembly GCA_013398955.1. NCBI lineage: Eukaryota > Metazoa > Chordata > Aves > Passeriformes > Callaeidae > Callaeas > Callaeas wilsoni. The sequence goes on from VWPU01017211.1 coordinate 70,378, forward strand.
GAATCTCCAAATCCCTTCTCCAATCCACAGCACCAACACAAAGACAAAAATTCATGCTCAGGTGGCTGGTAAATAGCTGGATTAACTTTCACTGTTATCACTCTCTTTGAGCAAGTGTGATTTTGCAGCAGGTGCTTTTGTCTTTAGTATTGTCTCAAAATATATGAATGCCTAGTTGATTTCAGTTCAGGCACAGTGACACACCACAACACTGTTCCTCTAGATGGGTGTAGACCTTTCCTAGGTCAATAGCAAAATCTGATCCAATGCCTCACTTTGTCTAGGAAGAGCATGATATTTCCTTACAAACATCTAACTAGAAAGTACACAAATGCAGAAAAATAAATTCATTCACATAATTCACATGATAAATATGCATACAGTTTAACATTTCTGCTTGGGATTTCCGTACTGAACATTGGCAGAAATTCTTTCCTCTTAGAAAAATTATTCAAACAATGATCAGCTGTACTGAATGAATAATTTCTTGTTTCAGATTCTTTCTAGAACACTACCATTTTAGAGTTTGTGTCTGCCATTTGACAGTGAAGCCCTTCATCTTCATATTTTGTGATTGAGGAAGAATTTGCATTTTGCCTTTACACATTGTGAGTATTCCCATTGACTTCAAATGGCCTTGAAATCAACGGAGCTGTCACATACATAAGTCATCACAGTGTCAGCCAGACCTTTAAACAACAACCACCACATCTAGCTACTTCTGCAGAAGAATTCAGTCATTTGCATATGGCATTTTTGAACCCACAGCTGCCATACTCTCATCAGAGGTTTGAAGAGGAGTGGAGAGAGAAATGAAACCATCATAACTCTCCATAGGGCCCGTTATGGAATTTAGTCTGCTTTCTGGTTCTTCTAATGAACAGCATTATAATGAAGTTATTAGTAATCTTACAGATGGTTCAAATTAGGCTCACTCTTGTAATAAAACAGCATAGAAAATATAGAAAACATAGACCCTTACTTATTTGTGATGATACATCTCAGACACTTGTCCTTCAAACTGTTTATATGGTAGCTTCACAATCTCATCAGGCTTCTACTACATGCATGAAAATAAAACAATTTTTATGGCAACCTGCTGAGACAGTATTTATAGGGCTTCACACAAACAAACAGGTTGACAAAAAATAGGAAGAAAATGGACATTAAATTACCTCAACTGAAGAGAAAAAACAACATATAACGGAGTGGAAAATGATGCCACTAAAATTTGCTCATGATACATGTGTCTCTGTCAGTTATTACTGAAGTGGCTGTATTTCCTGCATAAATATATTCAATATGCATTGTTTAAAAATTGTTCCAAACATCCAGTTTTACTTTCAATATTTACAGAGAGACTGAGAGAAGGATGAGTGGCTAAATTCACATAAGGTGAGACAAAGCTATTTCATTGTGGAAAAGGGTATCATAATAGTAATACATAAAAATCAAGACAGAGAGGTAGAAGAATAGTTATAATAAATCATTCTGACATTAGTTAACAACACTCTGAAGAATTATGTGATTAACTCTGGCAAAACAAAGGAAAATATATATTTATGTTCATTCACACACAAGTGTTTTGAGCAAATGAAAAGTAAAAAAAACCCCAGCAATTAACAGGGTAATTAGACTACTATAAACTGGTGGCAAGAAAGTGGCTTTTTAGGTTCAACCACCTTCTAGTTAATTCCTTATCTCTTTGGTTAGGTGACAGAAGGGAATAAAAATCTATTTTGCCACACACATATGTGTAATCTGATTACACATAATTAGTATTATGTGCATCTTCTGGACAGGAATTTTACATTATTGAAAATTGAAAAAGAATTCAAAAAGCTGTCTTATTGGAAAATGTGTTATATAAAATTTGCTTTGAAATAGGGATGGATAACTTGGATATGATCCAATATAAATTCTGATCTTGGGGTTTTACATTTTGAAACCTACATTATCTTCTTTTACACTAGCAATACTAGACAGAAAACAGCAGAAATGGTACATGTATATATCCACTGGACATACAAGTTATATATCGTGGAGTAGTTTTTAGACAAACACGAGTAACTTTAGTTAAACTAAGAAATTTTTCTTTTTACAGTTATACAGAAATTTAGAAAGATGGTATCAGATCTTGAGTTTTTTATATAAGCATTTAAGCCACATTTATTCAATGTTGCCACATTCACTGCACTTAGAATTAACACTGCATGACACTGTCTGGTGTGGAGGAATACCCTCGGTGCAGGAACGTCTGTGTGCAGCTGCAGTGAGAGCTGCAGGCTGAGCTCTGGCAGCAGGAGCCAAAGCCTGAGCCCAGACTTTCTCACCCTTGCCCTGTAAGGGTATAAAAGACCATGGGTGTTCCTTTGTTTAGGGGCGCCTTCTCAAAGTCACCCAGCTCAAGCTGTTATTTTTTTATTTAGTTATTGCACCATGATTAAATTAAGTATCTGAACATCTGTGACTGTGCTCTGGGAAACCTGGGGTGGAGCCAGTAAGGAGACCTGGTCTGACTATGGGATGTGTAGGTGCAAAGGGGGTTTGATCCCATATCACTGCCTTGAGGCAGTGCAAGAGTGACCACCAGACTAGATGATCGGACAGGAAAGTTTCCTTTACATTAGAAGAACAGATCTCAGGATCTTTTATATGACCTGAACAATTTAAACAACACATATGAAAGGAAGACTTGTGCTGCTACTTTTCTTTGTCACAATTGAACACAAATCTCTATGTTTTGCATTCAGGCATGCCAGCTCATCTAAGATAGTAATTTAAACACAAATTCCCCTCCCAGAAATTGAGGCAAATCTTGATCTGAAATGTTTGTACTTGGCATTTGGCATGCTGCTGGCTGATACATAACTTTAACTAAAACTCATACTGCTTTAACATTCCCCGTTTTGTGTAACCAGATTGGAAGAGTAAGAAGCTCCCTGTGTGCTCCCAGCTGCTTGTGTGCGTGCCCTCACCCCACACTCAGGCACAGCCGAGCTGACACAATGCTTTGCAGGCTGCACTGTCACCAAGATCACCAAACTCACCTGGCTTGAAAATAAAAGGGTTTTCCCTTGGGGTGATTTTGACCTGCATTTGTTTCAGCCAAGAGTCCAACCTCATGAAAGCTTATGTTGGCGCAGCAGAGGAGATGAAGACGTGGGAAGTGCTTTAACCTGCTGTCGTCATGGAAGCTGACATACTGTGAGACTACAATTTGAGGGGAGAGCATACGGTATTTTCCCATATGAAACTGATATCATACTGCTTTAAATATTTTGTATCTCCAATAAAACTACATTTTTGGCCATCGTAGCCAATGGGAACCAGATTTGCACTGCCCATAGCAAACGTTTATTAATAACCTGAAAAACAAAAAAAAAAACCCGAATTTTAAAAAGTTAAGTGAAATACATTGAAGATCCTTTCTTACAAGGAAAATAAAAAGTTTAATATAAATTTTAATGTTTTTCCAGGATTTCTTTTAAAAACTCCTATTTCAATTCATTAGCATATGACTGAAAATGTCAACTATCCTATATTTCTTTATACTGGTGGGGATCAAAAAGTGTACCAAGCATTCCAGAAAGTAAACATGAATCTAATCCTAATTTAGGGTACCTAATTCTATATTAAGATATTTTCTTGTATTCTAAAAGACTAATGAAAAATCTGACCTGGGACCCAACTAAAAAGTCAGGAAAGATAAGGATTTACGTAAGGCCAGTCAGAATGCTTATTCCAAAAGTATGTCTTGTCAAACCAGCATGACTTCTCAGCTGTTCATTGTGAAGCAAAGTGCCTGACAAAGGTTTTTTCCATTCAGTTTTTTATTTCCATCTGCCTCTGAATTGCATAACATAAGCTGTCAGGAGCATTGGGGTTTAACTTTGTAGTGCATGACACACTTTTTCTTTAAAAAAAAAGCTCTATACAAAATAAGCAAGATGTACATTGAACAGATTAGGAATCGGCTACAGATAGATTTCAGTCTGGGAACTCCATTTAATGGTCATCAGTACTCTGTTACTCAGCACCTCTGTCATTGATCAAGAATTAAACACAGTATTGATTCTAGTCTGTTTTGCAAAGTCATTCGGAAAGAATGGATAATTAGTGGACCAAGACAATCACATAAAGCATTCCTGTATTGCTTAGTAAATTCACAGAATTAATTTAAACACCACTAAATGCAAAGTAAAAAATCTAGAAAGATGCGACTATACTTACAGAATGATGGACTATATCCTGGAAAGCTGAGATTCAGCTGGGAAGTGCTGGATGAGCTATCTGACATTCATTTTCTGTGGTTTGCATAACAGTGTTCTGCAATGGCAAAAAAGCATACTTGTAACACTGCAGAGTCAATTAAGGCTAGCATTTTCTAGCTAGCATTTTTTTTTTTAAATGACATTATCAAATCATTCAGAAAACAAGCCATAAACATATTTAAAGGTGGAAGGCAGTGTCTTTCTGTGAGACACTGTAACAAATCCTTCTGTTTACTTTATAAAAATGCAGACAGAAAGGGAATTTGAATGTATTGTATAAAATCTTCTTGTGGAGAAATTCTCTGAAGAGTGTCCAATCCAGTGGCAGAAAACTGAAACCACACAAATTCAAATCAGAAATTATGAGCACTCTTCTAACATTGGCAGGAATAAGTTAATGAAAAAAACTATCAAGAGAAAAGGTTTGTTCCATAATTGTTGATATGTCTGGATGGAAAGTTCGACTCAAAAAAAACAAGTTACAGATCAGCATCATCCCTGATTTAGCCCAGAGCCTGCCCTCCTGGATGAAATCTCTCCATCTGACATATCAAGGTAAAATACATGGTCTAGTGTTTCCTTTTTGCTTTAAACTGTTAACATGCCTGCTCTCAGCACGGAGGGGCTTTTACATGCCATCACCCAACCACAAAAAGTCTATTGTCCTGTGGTAGCTGAACTGCTATTTTTACATTGTTTTCAGTGTTATTCTTAACAAGGTACAGGTCTTAAATCATTTTTCAGTGAAAAGAAACATCTACAGCCTATTATATTGGAGATCGGAGGTTGTTGGTAGACAAAAAAAAGGTCCATTATCAAGTTTATATCTTCACTATATTCGCTGATTTAGAAGACTTCTGCATATTATTCTTAAAAGGAATGATATTATAACCTCCTTTTTACATTAATAAAACTCTATAGCTTCAAATATTAGCATGGTTTTCCCATGTAGTTTTCTGGAACAGACTATTCTTGCCTTAGGTTGGGGGGAGGGGGAATTTGCACACACATATATACCTCTCTAGTCTGTCATGCCCTTCTCAATATTATTTTTTCCCTAATGTTTAAGACTTTCCTAAAAGGACAGTACTTCCAGAAAATATGTGTTGTATTTAACAAATCAAGTATGACATGCTTTATATAGTACAAATACACAAATGTGTGGTGTAAAACAGCTATATTTTAAAGCCAAGGCCTTTAACACTCGTGCTCTAGAAACCAACTGTCATTAAAATACCAGTCAAATGGTGTTCAAATTAACCTCAGAAAGATTTTGGGCTGCACAATGACTCAAGGCCCAAAGACTTGCCATGTCTGGATTTGGAGTTATGGCTCTGGTCCTGGAATCCACCCTGCAGAGACTGTACAACACACACCACTGAAGGCTGGGGTGGGACATGAGCTGGGAACAGGACCATCACAGCTCGAACAAAGAGCAGAGGATCAACTTGGTCAGAAAAATTATTAAAGGGTTTGATCAATGAAATTCTGTCTTTCCCCTGGAGTTTTGCTTACATACTAGACTGGTCTGTCCGACGGCCTTTTTTAAGCATGAGTTCCCAAGCCTCTCCTCAGGCAGGGATGCCCAGCTCCCTTCTCACTGTCGGGTGTCCAAGGAGGAGCTGGGGGAAGTGGCACTGCTTGCCTCTTGAACTGAAAGGTGCAATGCCACCCACCACTGATATCACTGCAGGAAGAAATGCAAGATTTCAGACAGGATTCAGGGCCACAAAAGGAGATGACTGACACCTTCTAACGCAGAATCCACCAGATGGGAAAAGACCCTGACCAAAAGGGCTGAACTAGAGGAACGTATGTCTAAGAAATGTAAACCTTGGCATGAAGTACAATATATTTTGGACAGGCACTAGAGCAAACTCTTAGTTGATGGTTCCTAGGCTTCACAGCCCTTATGGTATTAAATTGGAGACCTCATATACCTTGAATTTGTGTATTGTTATTATAGTTGTGTCCCAGCTGTTCCCTTTTTTAGGTGTACTTCTTCGTTTCAGCTGTAGTCTAAGCCTGAGCTCTCCACATTGTTCCAGTAAGAATTCAGACTGGGTAATGTGCACTGACAGACAAGATTTCTGGCATTCTTGTCTCCCTCTTACTGTCAGAAAGGCAAATGAGATACAGGAGAAAGGCCAGGGCATGCCAAGGTCCGTTCACACTTCAAATAAGCATACCGCAGAGTGTCTGTGACGTCCCGAAGGCCTTCCCTTCCCTTCCTCTTTTTTCTCCTAGATGGTGATGAGGAAAACAGATTTTGAAAATACCTGGAAGCATGAATTCACACACTGAATAAATGCTTTTATAACCCTTTAAGCAAAGCAGATTGACAGCTTACCGAAAAAGAAGCACTTCTAAACAAAATGCTTCATTAACCAGCTAAAATGAAAACTTCTTTCTGCAAATAAAGTGGCATCTTCTTGAGAATTATGTTCTAGGAAAATGCCGTAGCTGACATTGTGAGAAAGTGACAAAATATTTTGCCTGACAAAATCTTGATAATATTTCATTTTACGTTTCAAAGATTTATACTCATGAATTCATATTTTCAAGGCCAGAAAGCCCCATTAGATGCCTTGCATGACACACATCTTTGAATTACAACTCCTTATTCTTGTACAGTTTACAACAATTTCTGTTCTACCTAACACTTATCTTTCAAAGAGGTGTCAGGTCTTGAGCTGAAGAACTAGGGATGTTATTTCTTTTATGTTTTCCAATTTGCTTAGAAATACTTGCAACCAATTTCTTACCTTGAAACTTCAGTAATTTTTATGGATATTTGGAATATTTCTAATACTTGAAAACAAATTGCACAATTAAATACTTACTGAAAGCGTAACTAATTTTTAAAATCTGAAGGGTTAGTGGCTATGAAAATGTTAATTAGATGAAAATAGGAAAATTTCATTTTTGCAAAGCAGAAACTGCAGAAGTATATATGGAGAGTATACTTGGATTAAAACCGTTTGCACATTTAGTCAGACTTGGGGAGTTGACTTCACTTTGTTTAGATATTTTAAATGAAGACTGATAATTGATGAACTAGTTTGTCAGACAGACCCACCTTAATCCTACAGGTGCGCAAAATGATATAGCCCTTCAGATTCCCGGTTGCAGGTACACACCAATATCTAACACGTGCCTTCCTTGGCGTTACCTTAAATTAGTCTAAGGTGACACTACAAACTCAATCCCTTAGCTGCAATATAGAATTTTACAGCTGCAAATGCAGACACTGAGTTTGTTTCCTTCAAATTTTCATCCTTACATGGGAAATTAGTCAAGCATACACTTGTTTTTGTCAAATAGGCATAAAACTTTATGTACATAAAACAAGGATGCAACTGAATAGCAACCGAACTACACTTGTGAACTGAATACAGATCTTGAAGAAAACTGTAATGAAACGTCTACAGGCCATCAGTTAGAGTAGATGTAGCTACAGACTTTTTTTAGCAGTTAAAATAAGCAAGAATAATTTTGAGGTTGTCTTTAATTTTTCCTCTGATATCAATCTGATGAGATACTCAAATGCTTAATTGACATGATAATGTAATTCTCTTTGTCTGGGGGTTAGGTTTAATGCAATAAATGAATGCTAATAATTTCAGAAATATTTTGGATGACTTCTTTACTGGTCTTAGTTGGTGGCTTTAAATGGGACAATTAAAGAAAGGTTTACAATAGCTGCTTTCATATGACTTAAATACTTCATGAAATTCATCCGGGATATGTAATGCAAGGAATTTCTGTACTGCCCTTCTAGTGTTCAGTGGAATGAATGAACAGAAAAATATTTACCAAGAAAAATGCATACTCACAGCCCACCATAATATTTTCACTAGCCTCTACCTGATAGTAGATTTTTATCTTCTGCATGGCAGATGAAATTAGACTCTGAAAAGAACTATTAAATACTTTCTTCCAGATGTTAATGTACCGGCAGAATCAAATATAGCTTTGTTTTCTCTATCTTTAGTATTAGTTTTCCATTCATTTAGGTTTTTCCCACATTAAGGATGTTCTGAGGTTTCATAAAAAAGCTATTTTCTAGAAAGCTTTTCCTAGTTGTGCCCTTATATTACCAGTAATATCAAAAGAAGAAGGGAGGGTGGTAAGAATTTAAAATAAATGTATCAGGACTTGATAGACAAGTGCTTTCTCACACCCAATACTGAGAACTTTCTTTTAAAAATTATTTAGAAGTAAATTAATAATACATATGGGAATAAAGGTAAGAATAATTATACTTCTTGAGCATAAAACAGTGGATTAACTACTTAACAGAGTATCTAGTCATCCTTTAACCACATTTTCTAAGCAATATAAAATATGCAAAGTTTTACAGGGTAATACACTTGATCCAGTTTACACTTGAATGAGTTTGCAATGTTTGAGTTATACATCAGATTTATGTAAAAGAAGAGGAATACCTAGAAAAAATAGCAATTTTAGCAAAAGATATCATGCTGGAAATGCATTTATTGTCTCTGCAAATGTGCAAAGAAACAATGAGCCTCGTAGATATGATTTCAAATTTTTTGCCTACCAGAATAAAATATTTACCAGATTCTTATTTACAATCATAGGACGCACACAGGGAAAAAAAAAAGTTTATCGCAAAAATCTTCCACCTCACATCATACTACCACAAATTAATTGAAAATTGTTTATGCTTTCTTCCTCACTTTTGAATTATTTTGAACTAAAATCAATTAAAAAAAGACACAGGTAAAAATTTTAATGGCAATTTCTTCAGTAGGGAAACAAGGTTTAGGAAATTCAGTTTTCATAGTTTATCTTTATAATACTAAATATTGTGTGGGAGTGCCTTAGCAAACATCTGCCCAGGACAATAGATTTCTTTGTCCAATAGATTGTCCAGTTTACAGAACAAGCAAAGTCTGCAATTGTTTATACCTAACATTTTAACAATGGTCTCAAGTTAAGTATTATGTTTAGAACATGGAAAATACAATCATGTGGAAAGGATTACTATTTAACAATGTGAGATACTTTTATCACATATTCATTGCTTTACACACTGTTTTTTTTCATTAGATGATAAAATCAAAGGAAGTCACAAAACCCACATCAGGCTACATTTCTCAGATAATTCAGACATAGCAGTATATGCACGTGCAATTATTGCAGTTACATGAACAAATCAGATAACTGTATACCCAGACACAGTGAATTATGCACATTTGCAGATATAATTATGCTGTCTCTATATCTGTTAAGGTAATTTCCTACACGTAGAAACTAGGCATACAACTGCATTTGCATTTTAAACAGGCATACATATGGCTAAATAGTCATAAAAATCAAGCTCAAAATCCTTAACCTATCATTCATAAGGAATATTATTGACTTAATCAGAATATGAAGAATTAGAATAATGGAAAGCATATGAAAGTTCCCTTTACTAAATTTGTAAATCTTTGTCAGTTTGGAGGAACATTTCTTAATAATCTTTACCTATGTGAAAATTATCTTTGTGTAGCAAAAAAAATTGTTTTTCTGTTTTGTCCAGACAAATATAATTTTTCATGCAAGAATATAGAGGGAGTTATGGTCAAAATTCACCGTGGAGTTCCTCTGTTACCTGCTTCTACTGCTGCAACATATCTTTTTATTTGGAGATATTTTACTAGCTACTGTGCTCAAGGACAAGGCTTCTGCTGGTGCAAACTGCAATAGGATGGCTAATTATGCCAGTCTATCTCTTTCCCAGGTTGTAATGGATAAAGCCTGGTTTTTTAACTTAAAAATCAAACCTTCTTGCTGTGAGTTGACACTGGCCGGACACCAGGTACCCACAAAAGCCACTCGCTTACTCCTCGGCTGCAGCTGGACAGAGGCGAGAAAATTTAACTAAGGGTTCATGAGTCGAGGTAAGGACTGGGCTGAAAACACTCATCAATTCCCATCAGGGCAAAACAGGCTCAACTTAGAGATATAAAGTGAATTTATTACTAACAAAATCAGACAGGACAGTGAGAAGTAAAATAAGCACTTAAAAACACCTTCCCCCCACTCCTTCCTCCTTCCCAGCTCTACTGCCTATCCCAGCAACACAGGGAGATGGGAATGGGGGTTGCAGTCAGTTCATCACGCTTTGTTTTTCCCGCTGCTCAGGGAGAGGAGTCATTCCCCTGCTGCACCGTGGGGTCCTTCCCATGGGAGACAGCTCACCCGGAACTTCTCCAACATGAGTCCATCTCATGTCCAATACCTTTCTGCAAACTGCTGCAACATGAGTCCATCCCATCGGCAACAGCACCCCTCAAACTGCTGCAGCATGGGTCGGTCTTCCACGGCGTGCAGTCCTCCAAGGACAGGCTGCTCCAGCCTAGGAGCAGGGCCCCTCTCTCCATGGGTCTCCCAGTGCATCACAGCCTCCTCCTGGCATTCACCCACTCTGGCGTGGAGGTCCTCCACGGGCTGCAGGTGGATCTCTGCATTCCCCGTGGATCCCCCTGGGCTGCAGGGGCACAGCTGCTTCACCACGGCCTGCAGAGGAATCTCGGCTCCGGCGCCTGGAGCACCTCCTCCCCCTCCTTCTCCACGGACCTTGGTGTGTGCAGTTACTCTCCTCACATATTCTCATTCCCCTCTTCTCTAGTCACAATTAAAACTCCACCACAAGTTTTGTTTTGATTTCTTCTTAAATCTCTTACCACAGAGGCATTACCAGCATTTCTAATTGGCCCAGCCTTGACCAGCAGCATGTCCATCTTCATAGCCATCAGGGATTGGCTCTGCCAGACATGGTGGAAGCTTCCAGCAGCTTCTCACAGAAGCCACCTCTATGGCCCCCACTACCAAAAACCAGGCCATGCAAAACCAATACACTTCTAAATTTCTTACTCCCATGGTTTTCCGTGAAAATTTTGCAAAGCCTAAGAGGCAATTATGCTCTTTTTCTGCCCTGTTAAAAGGTTAGGGAATCTTACCGCTTTCCTTAATTGAAACAAGCATGTGGTTCTAGCCTTCACCCTTCTAGAAGATTCCTCAGCTAAAAGTTTCCATCCACCTATATATTCAGAGATCATTCAGTAAATGACTTGGAATCAGGAAAAACTGGGACCAATATCTTAATGTTTGAGTCTTCTTTTGTGTAAGGAACTGGACTTTTGATATTCCTCCTTAACACAGTAATGTCATATTAAAAAGTTTGGCATTAGGAATATTTTCTCCTCTTTCTGAGAAAAATCTGGGGAATCCCAAGTCCTTGCCAACCATTCTGCCCAAAACAGTTGTTTCTTCTGGGGTGTCAGTACCTGGAAGCCTACCACAAGTCAGATCTCTGTTGCATCAATGAAAAACAAACAAACAAAAAACTCACCCAAAATACAAGCAAAATATTTGCCTCGAAAAGTCAGTTTTGTTGTATTCCTAATACTCTGGAACAGCTATAGCAACAACAAACCCTCAGCTTTTACTAGGCTTTAATATGGAGTTGATCAGCTTAAACAGCTGCTTTAATAAACAGTTTGGAAACAGCATTGTCTCATGTTATACCATCTTTTATTAAAAAATCAGCACACAACATTCTCAAGTGTCCCTGAACAGAGTGTTCTCAATATTCATGTATCACATGTTTCTTATGTCAGTACAATTACTACTTTCATGTATATACTGTTAGTATACTAGATCATTAAGTGCTTTTAAGCATTGTTACAAATCCTTTCCTAAGAGCTGCTGACTCTTCTCACATTCCAGCAAAAAGCATTCTGCCCAGAGTCTTCATCTTGATTGAATCTAGAAGCATTCCCAGTTTTTATAAGAGCAATGTTTCTGCCAGTATAACTACTTGGCTTAATAGTGCAGAGCACAAGGGTCACTTCACATCTACACAGCTCAAGGTGAGAATTTCCTCTGTAGCTTATGTTTACTTTTTTTACAAACTTATTTACTCAAAAAATCCCATAATGCACAACACATTCATTTCATAAGATGGTGCATTCATTTATCAAGCACCTTTCAATTACTCTATTAGTTGGATATCACTAAAAATTAATAACCTCTCTTACACCGTGTACTATATTATTTTATATTTCAATTATGAACACTATCTGCTGAAATGTAAACAGTGAGCTTGTATGGGAGAGAAGACTTAATTACCTTTTCTACAAGGTTAATGAAAATTAGCACATAAAATTCTCAGCTGTTTGACACTTTGTTTTTTCTGCAGAGAATGCATAAGTATCATTCGGAGTGCACATTTTTGTCCAGTATTAGGACTTAATAAAGGCTGTCTCCTCCAAAAATTATTTTGTGAGGGTATTGAGAGCAAGTATAAAAATAGCAGTAAGTTCATTTTTTAAAAAAAAGTTTTCACTTTAAATGATTGATCATAAATCAAGTCTTGTAAAACAATTTGGGATTTTTTTTCTGTATTCAGCTCTTGTGATAAATTCAAACTTTTTGGGTTTGTAATCCTCTAGCTAGCAGCTGATCTTTGTCTTTTTTAGTTCATGGCCTTTTAAGTAGCATGTTAACACCCTTTGAAGGTAATGCCTGCATCTCCCATTCACAGTGAAACCTCTGAGATCAGAATGATGTCTCTGTGAAAATTACTGTACAGAGCTGGGAAAGTATGGACTCTAAGTAAGAATAAAAACTAGGCAGAAGAGTGATTTTTTGCATGTTTTTTCTTTGAAGACACTAACACAAATCCCCTGAAAGATGAGACACATAACTCAGTTAATATTGTATTGTAAATTAAGAGTTTGTTCTGCATGGCAACAAGAGTTTCAGATTTTTCTTCTCCCATCATCATTTCTCTTTTATGTCTGAGGAGGAGAGACAATGAATTAATTCTTTGGCATCCCCAAGCTAATATTTCTTGAAGCATATGAAAAACTTGAAACATTTTTAAAACCCTTAAATAGATTTCAATTATGGCTTTTACATACATGTATCTTAAAAAACGTGTATGTAAACAGATAGTCTTAGTATGTTTATCATGAAATACAGATTTTTTTGGTACATTTGGACAATCTAAGTCATTGCTTTCAGTAAACCACATATTATAAAAAAATAAGGTAATGAGAGTCATAAAAACAGCTTCACTCAAAACTACATGAATGGTACAGGAATGAAAGTAGAAGGGTGAAGGTAAAAAAACATCTTAAATGTCTTGCATTTACCAGTGTTTGTGTAGTATCATAGTTCTGACTTTTTATTTTGCCAGCTCATAAAGATCAAGAGAGCACCAAAGGGTCAATGCATGTGTACTGACAGGCAGATCAACCCTTTTTCTTTGCTTTTCTTTTTCAAACATTGAATCAAACTGAGGACAAAGGTTGGACATTTTTACATTTAAAAGAGGAAATAAATGATTAAACTTCTACAGAAAAGGTCAGTGTATGACTTGCAGAAATTGTCAGATTGGCGATATTGAAAACCAAAATCCTGGTTCAGTCATAGAATAAATAATGTTCAGCAGCAATTATGGATACCAGTTCTGATTTTTCTGCCAGTTTTAAGTGGCATAATATCACTAATTTCTAGAGAAAAAAAACTGCTTCACCCAAGGTTAAAAAAAATGTTTTATTACTTCCTATCCTTTTAGAATGCAAGCAATCTGATACACCCACAGTCCAGGTACTCAATAGGCAAAGACATACAAAATCACCATTATTTTTGTGATTTCTATTTATTCTGACTTTTCAATGCACTAAGAAAAAATTTAAAAACCAAAATGCTTTAATGTCTTCAGCTCATCCATAGAAAATCAGAGGCAACTTTTTTTAACAGAGAGTTTGAGGTTAGGAGAGGGAAGTGGGCAAATAAGAAAAAAGACAGGGGATAAGTAGAATATAATGGACAGAATCCTAGACATGATACATTTTTTTCTCAACAGGAAAAAGTAATTATATAAAGTGCAAGATTGACTTACACTATTATATATGTCCTCTGACATAATTTGTGTCTATTCTCAAATATGGGCATCACGCCTATAACTGACTGACTTCGTGAGAGTTTTTTGCATCAAATTAAAATTCAGATCCTTTTTTTTTTTTTCTTATTTATCTCAAGGTAATATTCAGCCTTGATACCATCCTGCCTCTAGGGAAGTCCATGAACATAAAATTTAACACCACATGAAAAAAGCTGTGTACTTTTTTTGTTTAGACAGGTTACACCTGGTGACGGTTGATCATTGTGTTCTCTCCTCTGTGAACTTCTAGACAGAAATATCAACACTTGGTGAAGATGAGGTTGGGCATAAGACTCTCCAAGGCCTTCTGACTCTCACTGTCTATCTGTGTCCTATTACAGACAATTGTATCATAGAGTTACTATTACAAACTCAGTAGATTCTACTTCAATTAAGTTGATTCCATTACTCCTATCAGAAGGACATTTCTCATTCCTCTGATAGTTCCTCTAATTTCTGACTTAAATTTTATAATGAACCTTTGGTTTTGTGCCAACAATGTCCTTTAGATTAATTAGTTCTCCTCCCTCCCTGCTGTTTATTCTCCTCTGATGCATTTAGACAGCAATCATCCCTTCTCAGCCTCTATTCTGAGTTTAAGCCAAGATCTTTTTATTTGCTATTGTAAAATGTGCCCTCTAGTCCACTGATCACCCTGAACAGAAATTCATTTTAGGTCTTCCGTACAGAGACTGCTTTCTGTATTTTGACATTTTATCCCATTCCTATTACCTCAATTCTTACCATTTCTTTCTTCAAGATATCCTAGCACATCTCTGATTTGATGATGATTACTAACTATTTGTGTTCGATACTATTTATAAGAATTAATGACTTCAGCACAAAAATAAAATTAGTGAAAGTATTAAGTAATGGTTCCAAGATTGAGCCTTGAGAAATTTCAGTCATAACTTTCTTCAGGTTTTTTCATAATGGTAACTTGGTGTCATTCTTTTCAACCAGTCTCAGGTTTACTTTCCAATCTTGGTACTAATCCCTTTTGTTGGCTAGTACCACAGCATTGGCTTTACCTTTTTATAGGTAGATTAAGCCTACTGTTTCCCTTGTCTAAAAGTAACAGTCCTTTTGTAAATGAACAATACCTAGCTAGACTAGTACAACCTACCTACAACAAACTCATTTAATACTTGCTTTCTTTTCCACAGAACTTCATATGTTTCGTTACTCTTCCACTCAAATACTTTATAGGCTTGCTTAAAAGTGAGGTTGGGTAAATTCTTCTATTTTTGTCCAAACTATTTCTTCCTCCTCTATTAATTATGCATACTATGTCTGTTAACCTCCATTAAGATTCGCTTGAGTCATTATGTTGCCTGCTTTTCCAATGTTCTGGAATATCCAGAAGCAGAACTTCAGTATAAAATATGGAGTTTAGGGGACATAGGCTTATAGTCTATCTCTGTCTAGCAAAAACAGGTAACTATATGACTTTTTATCTGATTTATGCATAGGCCTAAATCCAAAAATATCCTCAAACTGAATAAATTTCTATCCAGATACAGTATTGCAATATCTCATCCACAATGTAGACACCACAATTTGAGAACTTACCTGCTACTTAATACATGATATATTTGGCCATTACGTAGCTTCTTTCCTACTATTTTTCAAGATGAATAAGACCACATGCTTCTTGAGTGCACCAGTGAAAAGATTACTAAGCCACTGCATCAGGTAATGTAGATAAACATACAGCTTTAGTCTTCAGCTGCCTTGGACCCAGTAAAAAACAGGAAACAGTTATGAAAGCTTGTTTGCAATGCAGTCTGTTAACACTTACTTGTAAATAAACCTCACTTGTCCAATTGAGATCAGAAACAGAATATATAAAGCTGAGTGTCTGGATCTGAACCGTGATGTGTACGTGAATCATTCTTTTATCATAAAAGGAAAAACTAATCCTTCATGAGAAAAGAAAAAAAAGGGGGGCTATTAACAATCCACTTCACACTTCATTTAACAGCAAGCATCAACAGGCACTGGTTGTAATGGAGCTCACACTAACCTTTCTTGCCTTCTGTCATTTCTCGTTTTCCCAACATAGTGAGGGGAGGAAAGAGGAGAAATTTTAAAAAAAAAAAAAGAGGGCGAGGAGGAGCTGCAATTGCCAGAGTGCATAAATACGTGGGAGGAAGAATGCCAGCTTGTTATCTTACAGATCTGGGCAACTGCCACATTCTGGAACCTTAAACTGCAACTAAAATTATGTACTACTTACTGTATAACCTGGAGACTATGTAAAAAGTCTCAGCCACAGCAGAGTAGCTTCAGAACTTATTTCATAACTGAAAAGGCTGCCTGAGGGTGCCTTCAAATAAACTCCTTATGTGTGGGCTCAAAACAAACCTGGAGCTGTTGTATTTATAGATCATTTCTGGAGTAAGTCTAAAGGAGGCTGCATGTTCTGCCACTTAGAGCCAAAGAGCTGGGAATATCTCTCCAAAGGATACCAGGTGCTACTCCCAGTAGCATCGTTAACTGACCTCTTTATGCCTCAAGCTGCTCAGCTGAAAAATTGAAGGCTTTTTAAAAATAAAATCAAGAACTCTGAGAAAACCAACAATAGCATGGTTTCAGGCAGGTCATGAAGTCAACTGATGGCAGTTCTGTTCCTGGCTCTGAACTGTACTCAGCGTTTGGGGGATGAGTTATTTAGGGCAAGCTCGCACCACACAGCTCAGCAGAGAGCACTGAGTTGCCTCAGGGGAAACCAAGTTCAGAACCAGAAACTAGATAGTTGCAGCAGGATATTGTTCCACCTGAACTAGCTCACTAATTATCTCTAATTTGGGCTAATTAACCCAAGCAGACAAGCAAGGCTAAATCAGCTAAACTGATTCATGTGCACAAGCGAGTCTCTGAAATGCTTTGCCCTGTGTTGGACAGCTATATCAACCAGCCAGGATATTTCTTAACCCAGTAATTATGCTGTGAGCTGCACCCTGAAGTTATAGTACCTAGTAATTGTGCACATTTTGTTGTTGTTGTTGTTGTTTGGGGGGTTTTGTGGGGGTTTTTTGTTTCTTTGTTTTTTGGGTTTTGGTTTAGCTAGCTGAAACTTCTAATTCAAGATTTGTTCACATCTCTTTTGAAATAGTGATAAGGAATCATGTATAAACTCAGTCTTAAAGACCAAATATGGATTGACTTTCCCATAGAGGTAAAATTACCATAACTTTGAGGAAGAACAGCAGTTTCAGTAATAAATTAAATATAAATAATGTATATAAATTACAAAAAAATTAAATATAACTTCTATAAATAATAAAAGCTAAATAAAGAAATATGTTTCCAGAGGACATGAAAATCATGTAGGTTTTGGAGCCATTGCCAATACTTGAAAGTTGTAAGGTAGATCAAAACAAGCTTCTTTAAAAGGAATTTCAATTTTCTTTCAAACCTCCAGCAAGTCTGAGAGGCTTGCTCTTCGACGCCATGCTTTTCTTACTGGAACACCTGAGCTCAGTGCTGCCACTTCAATCCTCCCCCATTCAACTACTCACATGCTCTACTCAGAGGTACTGGCCATTGATTTGAATTGCATGACTTAAAGGATTGTTGCCAAACACAGCCTTTTATTCTCGTCCAGTGCTCATGTGCAAGTCCTAAGAGCAGTCAAGAGGCTGACGCCAAAGCTCGCTCTATGAATCAGCAGTTGGGCTGCTCCCTCACAGCACAATCTAAAGCACTCTCAAACAATAAGGAATGAAGGCAGGGGGAGGTTAAGGTATTAGCTCTAATAGAGTTTGCCCTACTGTTTTTCACAGAAATTAGATTAGTCACGGGACCTTCTCTAGCACTTTAAAATCATCTAATAAGGGTTCTCCCATTTTTGTCCAGATATAAAATATCTCTTTCTCTGCTTCTCTTTCATTCATTTCAATTTGCTGAAAGCAAGGAAGAAAAAATCTAACTCTGTCCATTAGGATGTTTCAGCTGTTGTATATAGACAGTTGTTTTTAAAAGCATCTAATAATTTCAAGTTGGTTGTAAAAATATGTGCTCTGACATGTATGGCTACTAGACATTAGCTAGTCATTTTGAGCCTATAAATTGTTCCTGTCTTTCTCATTTTCTTTGTTCATAAAACCATGATTTTGGAAATCCATTGGTTGAACTTATAAACCCCAGAGTTAGCATGGAACTCTTATGTTAATAACCAACCATTTAGCCGTGGAATAAGCCATACGTCAGCAAGGATGGTATTGCAGTCTCCTCAAAGCAAGAGGACCACTGGAGAGACTGTTTATACAGGAGGGCTTAACAGGAAACACAGATTTGGGCTTGAAGCAATGAGGCTGGGGAAAGAAGGATACAAATAGCAGCTCTTAAAAAAAATGAAGCTTGGAGAGAAGTCATTAAAGGCTTGTTTGCAGAGAGATTATTTTGCATTTTAAATTCACATGAAAGATTAAAGGAAACCTTAAGCAGTGTGATTTGGAAGCAAAAAAATATGGCAAAGGGGGAATTTTCTGTACACCCTATAGCCAGGAACTTCTGAGAGAATTTCTAGGACTTTTTCAAAATGTAGCACAGTGACATAAATTCTCCATTTTTCATTTCACAGGCATCCTTAAATATTTCCAGCAGAAGAAGAAGCTAAAAAAATAAAGGAAGAAAAAGAAAATATTGACATTGCATTATGTCAAAATATCATAGTGTGTCAGAAAAATAAGGAAAGTAATCTATCTCTTATTTTTTTATCCCTTGTACTTATTAACACAAAAAATACTTGTCTAGGAACTTATCCACATATTCATATGACATGTAGTACCTAAGGTAGCACTGGCCCAAACCAGAAATCAGGAATTGTAGCAGCCCAACCCCAAAACAGCCAAATAGCATCAGGAGTCAACTATAGTTTTCAAGACTGGAGCTGACATGCCAATAGGTGTATAAACACTGGTTTGTACAATAGTTAGCCCGAGACTCAACACTGCACTTCACTGCAAGGTAAAAACATGCTTTGATTAGCCTTTGTAAAATCCACTGCCGTTGTGTCTACCCCTATTTTTTTTCCCTTACTTCAATGCAAGATTAACAAGTAACCTCCACTGAACAAACCATTCTATGATTCTATGATATTCCATCAAGTTCTAAAGGAGAGATGATACAGCAATTTGTTGAGCTTAAGGGAAATTTAAGAATTTCCCAAGGCTCCTCACATGGTTTGACCCATACACAGCAACCTGGAGTGGCTCCATCAGGAAATTTTTGTCCAGTGCTTTGCTACAAGAAGAAAACTGTGACACTGGGATTGACAGCATTAACAGAATTCACATGTACACGCAGCTATCGCAGAAATCCTGCTATTTAAATTTACATCAAACGAGGGCTACACAGTTGCCTCTATAAGACAAAAGAAAAGGAACTATCCAAAGCCAGTGCCAAACTATAACATCATTAGGAAAGCGTGATGAACTCATAGCTGAGTTAAAATTTAGAAATGGCACAGAGCTTTGAGTTTCAGACTGTCGCTACATTTTGGTAGCAACTATCCATAATAAATTCTAGAAATCATAATCCCTTGGTATTCATTTGAAACATTAATCTAAACCCAGATAGGACTGCCTGGTGGTTTTCGTTGGTTTTGTTTTTAAGTGACTTGTACTATATTAAAATAACCCAGTGGCTTTGTGCTATAGTTGTGTTGGCATAAAATAAAAGGATCTTCTGCACTCTAACCAAAGTAACTTAGTTTCAGACATGCTTTGATTTTTGTCCACAGAAATGCTTGCTAAAGGTAAATATAAATTTGTACTTCCATACATCTGTATCAAAAGTATTGCTGGATATAGCTTTTTTTTTTTTTAAAAAAAAGGCAGTTTTCTGAAACTCCTTATGAAGAGCATGTTAGCAATGTTGACTGTGTGTTGTAATTACCCTTTGTGAGCTGGAAGAGCTCACCAGTAGCGCTGATGAGAATTTTCAAATTAAAAAAATCTCATTGATATGTGATGATTTGTTGAACCCAAACACTTAATCCAATACATCTGCAGTTGACAAGATCTCATTGGATTCCTGCCTGAATTTCTGGAAGGGTACCAGGCTAGGAACTGAGGACCCATGCTGTTAGTGTTTCAAGCTCTGAAGATAACCCAGCAAAGCAGAAATCCAACCTTTTTGCCATACACCTATGGCAATATATATTTCTTTATAGTACCTCCCAAACCACTGAAGGTAAAAGTAACATAATATTCCTTGGGACATTACTTAGGAAATTTATGGTCAGTTTATATAGTCAATACATAGCAGTCATCCTCTTGGCCATGTGCAGATACTATTCATTTATTGCTGTTTCACCGGACAAAAATCACCTGCCATTAGTGCAATTAGTTACTCTAGTGTTGTTTGAACAATTAAGTCCCTCTTCTACACAGGGCTTGTTAACTCAGACACAGCACTATAGAGCTAACTGCATCTGATTACCTTGAGCAGCTTAACACTTTTTAAAATGCCTTGTCCTTTTTTTCTGTCTTCTATTTGTAAGATATCTACAGTCTTCCTGATTATATTCGAGACTCACACATGATGTTAGTAGTCTGAGCTTTACTACTCTAATCAAAGAATCAACATATGGCAAACATGGTAACTCACAACTAGACAGCAGACTTCTGCCTGCAATCAGGTATCAAACATTCAAAAGAACTTTTAGACAATACACTTATTATATAAACACTAACATTAAATTTCAATAACAATTCAAGAAAAATAGTCTGTGCTCAGGCATCTGGGATATGAGGGAAACCCGCTACTCACCACAGATTTTTCTTTTCTATCCTATATATGTTTTTGTACATCCTCATCAGAAAGCCATCAGTAAAAGAATTAAAAATGAACTTAGCATGCTTTGTCAGTTACTGCTTGATCCAGAAATGACTTATGTTAAAGGAAGAATTGTGCTCACTTCAATGGGCTTTAGATCACCTCTATTATAATGAAGTTGGTACAGAAGATCTACAAGAAATGGAGATGTTGTTATGCGTTTTTTAGAATTCTAAGTTTGAAAAGTGAAATTAAAAGCCACTCAGGCTGAAGGAGGCATATTCTTCTAAGTCTCTAAAATGAAATCCAAAAACTTGAGCATATAAAATAGCAAGTGATTATCCTATCCTTTTGAAATAAGAAGAATGTTCCCATTTAATCTCTAAATTATGAATGCAAGAGCATCTGATCCATAAAGCCACGTCGTTGTATTCTTTATTAAATCTAGAAGTTTAACAAGCTTATCACAAGATGTTCCCTTGTTATCTGTTCCTGTCCTTCTTTTTCCCTCATGTATTTTTCTCAAGATAATATTAGAGGAATAAAATACACATAACATGGCTAAAAATGGCTAAAGAGTCAATAGTTAATCTCTTATCAAGTGTCCAAAAGATAGCAAGTAAGGAATGAAGTAGAGTTGTTGTGTGATCATGAGACTTCATATGATTGTTTACTGTGATAAATAACTAGCTCTGTACCGAATGAGACACTGGTAGATGTCACTCACTCAGCTTCAGAAGGACTCTAGATATGCTCCCCAACAGTACTGTTTTACCCAGGTTGAGATGCTATGGTCTGGATGGACAGGTAGTGCACTGAACATCGGTGAGATCATGGAGCTGATGGTGCACACTTCGGGGTTAGTTAGAACTGATGTTCTTCAGGGGTCTATACTGCTATTGCCTGAGTGTAATGTCTTTGTCGTTGGTCTGGAAGAGACAGAATTCACACTCCTGCAGTCTGTGGATGACAGCAAAGTGCTCCATGGATCATTGGGTCACCATCCAGGGGCAGAAGCACCCATCCAAACTGGAGCAATGCAACAGCAGGAAGTCTATGAAATTCAAGAGGGACAAATCCATAATCCTGTACATGGGATAGAAAGATGTACTCAGCTGTACAGGCTGATACCGACTGTTTGGGGAGCAGCTCTTCTGCAAAGGATCTGGGGGCTCCACAGACAGCTGTCTGTATCCTGGATGCACTCCCAAGCCCTCCCACGGTGTGGGTGCCAGAGGGGCTGTGTTTGAGCAGAGCTTTAGTAGAAAAGGAGCCGTAGGAAGAGACAGCAGGACTTCCCATCATCTGACACTTGGGAGCTGCTCTCAGTCGAGGCTCTCTCTTGGTCATAGACTAACCTATCCAGGCCTGTGCCTGTGCCTGTCCATTGCTCCCTGAACCTCACCTGATGGACAAGCCAGCTAAGCCCTGGCTGATTTCCCAACTTGACCTAATACCTGATTTGTCACCATGGACCTGCCTGACCACCACCAGGCTGTGCTTGGGGCTGGGCACCATCTCCAGGTCTGCCGCGTTCGCCCCACTCCTGCAGTGTGGGACAGACACTGGCTGGAGAGGCCCTGCCCTGAAAGCCCAGGCATTGTGCTCAAATTTCAGCCTCCCATTCCTCAGGGAGCAACCAGCGCTCGTTGTGCCCTGACACAGACAGCCTCACATTGTGCCCTGACTCACTGTGTGTGTCCTGGCAGCAAGGAAAAACAGCAGCCTCCTCCTGGACTGTAGCAGCAGCAGCACACCCACCAGGGAAGGCATTGTATCTCTTACTCCATGACCTTTAACAGCTCTGAAAAACTGTGTACAGTCTGAAACGCCAGAGTTCCCAACTGATCAGTGAACTGAAGTGAATTTAGTGGTGGGAGACCAGGATGGCATTGAGGTAGAGCGCTTTGTGCACTTGCCCCATGAGGAAAGGCCAAGGGCTGGGATTTACAGTCAGGAGCAGCAATGGTTTCAGGAATACAAACTTTTCATTCTTCAGACATTTTCAAGACCAAACTGAGTAGTTTGGCCACGATGACCATGCTTTGAGCAGCAAGTTGGACTGACACCTCCTAAAGCCTCTTCCAACGTGCCTGATCATGTTGTCCCAAGAGAACATGCTTCCAGGAAGCAATGCTCATTTCTCTGTGATCTAGCAAGGAGAGTGGGGCATAATGCCCAGGAAGGTATTTGGTGGCATTGAATGGAAGAAACACCATGAATCTGAACCTTTGTGCCTTTGACAGTATCCAACTGACACTATGGATGTTAGGCAGCTTCACTGGTATTAGGGCATCGCTGGTGACTACTGACATTCATGGAATGCCTAGAGAAAATGACATGGAGAACTAGTGCTTGAAACACAGAAGGCTAGAATATCCTTCGGATCAAAGCTCTGCAGGGTCAAAATTTCCAATATGTCCTTTCTCACTGTCAGTGCACAGCATCACAGTACATCTGGTCTGGAAATCTATGTGCATATATCTTCTACACATGCACAGTAAACCCAGAATTTTTAGGACATGTTGAACCTCCTGGACATGCACAGAACAAACCACATTGCACATCTGCAGATGGTTTGATGCACATGGAACTGGTTTGCAGTATATTGAAGAATTCCAGATGTGTGGTTCTTGGTTGGCGGATTATGACCTACTAGGGCCTGGAAAAATACATTAAGTCTTCAAAATCCTTGTATAGAAAATCTCTACCCAAAATAACCAGAACATATCCAGGAAAACTTAAATATACTGTAGCACTTTCAGAAAATTTTAGCCACTGCTTTACTCTGTCTCCCAGCCTCCAGCAGTGGCATGTGCTGTATGACTCCTGAGCAATGACAGATAGGAAAGGTCTACTATTTCTCCTCACGTGTACAGGACTCATCTGCTTAAAGGAATTTACACTTTCCTCCACTTTAAGAGATTAGAGATTTTCCATAAAATTCGACAGTATTGCAGACTAAGGACTTAAAAGCTTCCCCCTGGTACCAGTCAGTAGGTACATACAGATGCTTATATAGCAGTCCAAAGAAACAGTTTATACACGTGCCTGACAGTCTTACCACATACATATCTCACTGCCCCCAGCCATTTAACATGGAGAGCAATGGTTCTCTACCCTTAGCTGATCTAAAGGCAACAAAAAGTAGTAAAAGTCTATAAAGCTCTGAATACCTGAAGAGTCCTGGGGTTTTTTGTGCATGTCATTCAGTGCCTTGAGATTTGCGGTCTCTACCACCTGGTGACATGGTCATAGCTTCCTGTTGTTACCTACAATTCTCTCTCTTAATATCTCCTATTTTCTTTCCACTGGTTGCTGCACAGCCCCAGCAAACTCAGCTTCAGAAGCTCAGTGGCAGCTGCCACTACAGATAAGGAGAATAGAACCAACTAGTACATTGAATGGCTTATTCAGAGATCCTGTAAGAAAGAAAAACTACAAGACTGCTTCTACAGCTGTGTTTCTGCATACTGGAACAAAAACAGGATGTAAGTTTTTCATATATAACTTTTGTCCTAGCTAAAGCCACCCTGGTATTACAAGGAAAGGAAATAGGAACATGAAGTAAAGGTAATAAAATAGAAAAAACCTTTTTTTCCTGAAAAGGCAAACAAACAAGTAATGCCAGAAGGTGCCATCAAGGACTGCTACAGGATGTCCCCTTCCATAAAGGAAATCTACTAGAAATGAAAAACAGCCCAATTATCCTAATTTTAGAGGGTTCTTCCTTTCAGTATAACCAGACAAGGAAACACAGGAACTAAGGTTGTTGTAATAATCTGTTCCTTCTGAATCTTCCAGATCTACATGGAGAGATAATCACAGCAAGAATTTTGGATTTAAAACACAGCTATTGTCAGAGGGGAAAGGGCATTTTTCTTCGTTCAGTACAGGCCATATTCTTACAAAAGAAAACCATGGCTACAAGCAATTAAAACGTGTTATTAACTCACAAGACAAGGGTTTCATTGCCATGAAATATATATGTAAATTTAATTTGCTGCAGGCCTCATGTTCTTGTGCATGTATAGCACTTGTTTGTAGGTTGGTTTTGGGTTTTAATACAAGCATCTTAGTAAGTAATCTGTGTAGCTGGTTCTGCTATTCACTTCACGTGTCAAAAAGGACATGCATTCTGCAGTAAAGTCAGCTTTAAAGAATGATATTCAATGCAATATTTGTTTTCCTGCACATCCCAGATCATTCTAGGAACTGAACAAAATGAGCTAACTAAATATAAACAAGTAATCTGTGTTCTGTGTGCCTATAGTACCGTTGCCTCAAAGAGGACAGTAAGCAAAAAATACTGAAAGTGTTCATTCCTATTCCAAGCTTGTTGCATTTTTTTTCCTTTTTTTTTTTTTTCCACAATAACAGTTACAGGGGAGACTTATATTTAGCAGTGACTTTCTAACATCTGTTTGCTAAAGCAAATAATGCAGGCAAAGTTGTGGCTAGAGATAGTACATAGAAACAGCAAGGCCATAGAAAAGGGGGGAAAATGCACGCTTATGCTGAAGGATCCTTTTGTTTAGCTCTTTTGAGCGAGACCTCGGTGACCTTAGAAAACCTCCAGCTGCAGGCGGTGAAACTGGGTTAGGCGGCTCAGCAGAGGACCTTGAGCGCCCTCTACAGGCCGTCCGCGCCTGGCACCGCCAAGAGCCGGGTCCTGCCGGCCCTGCTCCGCTCGTCCTCAGCCGCCTGGACGTGTGCATGAAAGGCACGTTTTATTTGTCATTTATCACAGCGGGGGTTTTGGTGTGCAACAGTAAGCCGTTCCTTTAATGATGCCTTCAGCTGGCAGCACTCTTCTACTTAAATAACTACTTGCCAAACAAGGAAAAGAATTTGTCCTCTCTGAATTTGTTATTTCATTAGGGTTCCTCAAGAGAAATCTAATAAAGGATTTGAGTGTATTAATCACCCTCCACAACCTTCTCAAGTAATTAGTCTTTTAAAATGTTTGCTACCTCCTTAGCAGTACATAATTTGATGGTGCTCGGTGAATCAGCTGAGGCTCAGGCTCACTAACCTTTAGAAGTTCGGCCTGTCTGAGCTCAGCAGTCTGGGCCCCCAGTTGAACTGAAAACTACATTTTTTTCACTCTTTGTGGCAGGTTTATAGTACAGCACTGCTGGACGCCTGCCATGAAGGAAAACTCAAAACATATAAATTCTTCATAAGGCAATGCTAGAAGGTGGCACTGAGAAATAACGCTCTCATGCTGTCAGAGACAGTGTGGGGCGAGCGGGGGCAACCCTCATTCTAAGACAGATGTAGCAACCATTGCTCCTGTTTAAGTCCCTAAATGAGTAATCCTAGTTTATGGGGCCCCAGTGGTGGAAATCTTGCTGCCATTTCTCTGAGGGTTTTCCTTTTTGGCACAGACTGTGGGCTCTCAGAAGGGCATTGCAAGGGCCACGCTGACAATTTCAGATGCAGGCTCCTTGAAATAAGTGTAAAGTGCAATTTTCATTGAAGAGGCGTATATTTTAATGACCAATTTCATGATAAACATAGCTAAAATATTACCAGTTTATTTCATACATAAACTGGACAATAAAGCATCTTAATGTTAGAAAATATGAAGTCGCAAACCTCTCAAACATATTTGGCATCACCAGGTAACACAGTTCATGTGCCTTGTTACTTCTTATTCACATTCCAGTTCCATTGGCTTTGTTTCTGGTAAATTAAGATAGCTTGTATCTCTCTGAAATGCCGAATAAAAACTCCTGGAATATCCCCAAAGTGGTCTGTGATTCTGTAATTACATATTCACAGACTACTTTGGGGACATTCCAGGGATTTGTATTTGGCATTTCAGAGAGATACTTGTAAGATACCCAAACTAGAGCTGTTTGGAGGACAAAGATCTTATTTTACTACATTTTTTAAAGTTTAGACTTCTGATATTTTATTCTGATACTGGCCTGAAAATGAAGTCCTTCACATTGTTTTGCAAAAGAGATTTGAACTATAATGCCAACTTTTAAATTAGATTCTTTTGATCTTTAGGTTTGGTTCATAATTCTCTTCTGGTACTGGACAGGTCGACTCAGATGTGTCCTCTGAGACTATATAGTTTGGGGTTCAAGGACAGTGATCAAGAAAACTAAAGATACCAGAGCAAGAAGAGGAAAAGTGTCATCTTAAATCTATGCTCTTCCTGCATCCATGTGCAATAATTCACCTGAGATCACATTCAATCAGTCAGAGAAAATTGTGACAAGGACACTAATATCCTGGAGTGGGATTCTTTAAAATACAAAACCTCAGTCAAATAAATGCAAACTATGACTATCATTTTTGCCAGTGTGAAATACATGACTGAAAAATGACAATAAGAATTTAAGTAGAGAGACATTAATCCATCTTAATCCAGTGCAAGATACCAGCAGGTTTTTCTGCAGCTAAAAGGTTGTGTTTATCTATATAAGTTCACCCCTTGCTGTCAGGAAAGTAGAAATACAAAATATTTGCAGATGGGAGCCCATCTCTTCAGTCAAAAGAATTTGTCTCAATTTCCACAAAGGGCCTGGTTTGTAACTCATTTATCATTTTAGACTCCTCATGTGTAAGAGGCAGCACTTGCATTAGCCAGTTATCCTGTTTAATTAAATTGAGAAAGAGTTCCCTAAAGTCAGTAAACGACAATGTATTACATTTCAGTATTTCTGGCCATATGGCATTAAAAAAACAATTAAAAGATGGACATGCCTGAAACTTCAGCAGGAGCCATATTGCATTTAGTTTTGGGCCAGAGGCAAGGGCGGGTAAAAGCAGACTTTACACACAGTAATTCTGTCTTACAGACGTAAAAGTAAACATACACTTTTATTAGTGGACATTTATAAATGATTTATAAAAGGAGAATAGATCAATGTGTTGCCATGGATCTATGTAATATGTCTTGTAGGCAAATGTGAGCTCAAAAGTCAGTTCCACTGCATCTATTTGACAGGAAACAGACAGGCCATTTCTGTAATGATTGCTTATCTCTTTCTTTAAAACTCTGT
Source organism: Callaeas wilsoni (assembly GCA_013398955.1). Classification (NCBI taxonomy): domain Eukaryota; kingdom Metazoa; phylum Chordata; class Aves; order Passeriformes; family Callaeidae; genus Callaeas; species Callaeas wilsoni. The sequence goes on from VWPU01017211.1 coordinate 98,427, forward strand.
TAAATGACTTTTACACACATTCATATGTTTATGTTTATTTGTATATATAATAGTCATCACAGTGAGTGCTAATGAGTATGTGAAGCCAGTTGTTAAAAAAATGTCTGAAAATACTATTCTTCAGCTTGTTCCGTCAGGTTTTAGTGCTGAGCAGGAGTCTCTGAGACAATGGAGTTTCTTATTTACTTGTAACTAAGACACTGTTAGGGCTGGTGGGATGCAGGATGAGTCCTGCGGATCCTGCTGGTAAATGCGGGACAACTCTTACTTCTTTTAGAGAAATAATTGAGTGTCCTACTGCAACATTTTGGGGATTTTTTAGTCCTAGGTCACAAATCTTTAACATAAAGCAAGTTAGTGTGGTATGGACAAAAAGAAAGACATCTATTTTAATAATCCTGTCTCTGCTGGGCAAGGAAGAAACTGTAACAACACACAAAATCAGGGATTTGGGTTTTATTTTCAATACCTGAAAAAATTAATTATTTTTAAAAAGACTCCACAAACTCTAACTCTCTAACAGATTCCAAAATTCCGAATCAAAATATGAACCTGCAACACCTATCAGGGTCCCTTTAAGGATATTCTTCATAGTGATGGAAAAGGATTTAAAGTAATCTCCTTACAGCTGGTTGTAAAATCTCAGTTACTGAGGAAGACATAAGAATTAGCAGGTAACAGGACACTAAACCTTTACAACATTTTTGCTTACCTCAGTTACTAATAACACTTCAGAAGAGAGGGAAAAGGAAAGGAATAATGCAAAGTCTAATATGTCTTCTTCCATTTACGCAACTTGTTATTCTTCCCCTGCTTTGAGAATAGAAGCTATTTGTTAATGTTCTTGTTCTCCTCCTGGCTCATGTGAAAGGGCAGACAGATAACATCAAGTAGCTGTGCAGGGATACTGCATGTACTTTTTCACTCTACTGCTTAATGATATGGGGTTTAATTAAAAATTTATGGTGTCATATTTTCCGTGATATTATTGCTTGTAAAAAGGGTCTGCATTACACAACCATATTGACTATGCCACGTCCCAGGCAAAACATGCTAGCCTCTATCTGCTTACATTTGTTTTAAGCCCCAAATAAACAAGTTTGTACAACGCCTCACTTTGGAGCATTGAAATTGCCCTGTCTTATGTCTAGGAGAGTAGAAAAAGGACCTGGAAAAAACAGCTAATGCAGTCTCCTTCTGTCAAGGACCTTGACGTTTCCAAAATGTTCCAAATTTGTACAGTCAAAGTGTAGAAAAAGTGTAAAATGAAACTGGTTAACTGCTATAGCACAGATAACAACTGGCATGGTTACAAGCATTTTTGTTCTCAGGTTATCAGGAAACCTTTCCCTATTTCTGCAAGCATTATAATTGTTCACAAGCATGGGATTCATCACCCTAATAATCTGTGATTCTCCCATAGGACATACTTTCCCCCTATATGCTGAAAATGAACCTTGCTGTGACTGCTTACCTAAGAATTGCAGAATTTTTTGGTTCCATAACAGTATGACTGGAATAACAAATGAGAAACGGCGAATAATGAGTGAACTTTCAAACAGATAACCATTCATACTAAATTACATTCAGCTGTAGGCTTTCATAAGCATATTATAATATACTATAGGGGGACTGAATACCTATAGTACATAATATTTCACAAATGAAATCAATTGAACTCTTTTTCAGAAAGGAATTTGTGAATCATATTTTTAATATTATGTCAGCTTTATCCTTTTAAATACAGGAACTATGAAATGCTACAAAGGCAATTTTAAGGGTTTTATTGTACCTATAAATGCACGCTCAAGCTAGGTTGCAGCTGTAGACCCTTATGATGTAATCTCTACCTGTACAAAATTCTTTCATATGTTACTGTTATATTTCTATGCACGCTACATAAGCTGTTTCACTACCTTTCCTCTATCATAATTTTGAAATGTTTGCTTAAAAGATAGACGACTTTCAATGCATAGTTATTATCACTACTTCTATTGTGTGTTAGCCAGAAACAAAGACATTTTACTTCCTACATAAGAAAATTTTATGTCAATCCCTCTTTGGCTAAACTAATAAATGATATATTGCTCTTTGATATTTTTAAAATATTGAAATGCATTATTGTTTCCTGAAAAAAAAGGAATATCTTTTATTAAAATAAAAATATTTGCTTATACACTTAAATATTTATTTTAAAAAAATTGAACTTCCATGAAAAAAAATTTGTCAGAAAATCTCTGTTTGGTTCTAAATTCTTTTCTGCTTGGGTTGTGTTGAAATTACATCTTCCATGAGTACCATATAGTTCTACATCTTCCATCTGGAAGGAATCCTTGAAATGTTTGGTCGGACAGTGTTTTGGGTAAACATATTTGTTGAAAACTTACCATAATTCAAGCCCAGTATGTCTCTGACCAATAGGTCAGAAACCCAGAAGTTTTAACTGACATAGGTAATGTCCCATTGTGAAGAGACATGATACCATCTCTCTCAAGTAACACCTCTCAGTACCCCTAAAGACAGAAACACAGGTTAGCAAATCCTCTTCTCGTCAGCAAAACAGTGGTTCCTTAGCCTTTATTAAATTTGGGCTGCCAAAATGAAGTGCACCGTGGAGGCCAGAAGCACTAAGGCAGCTCCAGCTCCCTCCAACTCCTCCAGCTCCCAACAGTGTTGTCCAAAGCACTGTACCATTCTAAAAATGTCCATGGTGGCTTCAGCGTGGTTATGAAGCCTTCCTTATTCATATAATGGGCACATGCAGATTCTGCTTGGCCTGAAATGTTCTAAAAATTTTGAAAAATCTAAAATTAGCAGTGTGCGACAAAAGCTGTCATTTCGAAAAGTAGTCCCTCAAGACACTTGATAAATCATGGAGAAATAGACTCAAGTGAAAATATTTGTCTTTATCCTGTCATGGTTATGAATTTCTACTCTAAAAAAAATGTTTCCCCTTAAATTTCATAAGCACAGGGAGTCTTTTTATGAAATGAAAAAGGAAGGAGAAAACTCAGATGGTTTTAATGCACATTTTAGCTTTAGACTGTTTCATCATTTTACCCTATATTCATTGTCTATCTTACCAAAACATAGTTCTTTCTAATCCTTCTGGCCTTCAGTAACAGAAAAATCCCCCTCAAAGTGCTGACCAGACCTGTGACACAGTATCTCCATGCCAGCTCACTCCTGTGGAAACCTACATAAATGCAGGACTTTTGCTAAACCAGAGTCTCCAACTTAAAAAACATAAAGATGATTAATACTGATACATTTACTGACACATTTACATAAAGAACAGAATTTCTGATGTACTATTTCTCCTTGCCCTGCCTGTGTGTAAATTGTGGATGTGGCAAGCACAGTTAAGTGTGGATAAGTAAAGTGGTTTCCTTAGAGACATTAAAAGCAGAAACTATAAAGCAGCATATCCTCCCAACTGATGTGACTTTTTAATGGTGCTGATAACACAGAGAACAGACGTAAGTAGTCTCACTGTTTGTATGCACACAGAATAGTTCCCCAAATAGCTGAATTACTTTCCATATAAGATCATAAAATCTAGATAGAATCTCACAGGGCCGCCATTAGGAAAGAGGGCATGACTATGACGTTCCAATATTAGTATTATAAGCTAAATATAGCAGCCAGCATTTCTGGGGCCCACTTGTGCTTGTTTCTTCTGTGATGAGTAATTTATCTCTCTTCTTCATGTTAACAGCGAGCTCGTGTGTATTGGAAAGATGTGATGGCTGCAGCAAGTATGCTTCTAGCAAATCCAAATTCCTTTGTCAAGTTTTTCAAAAACAGCAGCCCAAATTAGGCACACAGAAAAGTAGTTCCTGAAACCACTGAATGTACAAGAGCACTTCAGCACTACTGGGAGACAGGGAGGAGAAAGACAAAGTTTGCATTTATGTAGAAATCAATTTGATGAAAAACCTTCATGTGCATGTCTGGATGTCACAGGAAGTAAGGGACTGCAAGCAGACATTCACTGTCCTCAGCGATCAATAAGTAATGCTTTGTTTCAGTTAACGGGCATAAATGCACTGACTTCAGATTGCCGAGCTGGTTTTATAACTGCTCTGTGTCTCTGCAGCCACACACACCATTCAGGATATGTTGAGCCTTTGTAGGCTTTACAGAATTTCATAACATATACTGTAAGCTGAAAGCAAACATTTATATGAAAATATTGGTCACTGAAAAAGGTGACACACTATTTCCTGGGGTTTGCTGCTTTCTAAAACCACTTTTCAATTCTTTAAAACTGATGGTCAGCATTGTATGATTAGGAGAGTAATGAAAAGGCAGTGGGCTAGGTTTCTGCCAAAACCAGTCAGTGCACAGAGATTGGCAGAGGCTGGGATTGCCACAGAGATTTTGTCTCTGTGATTATAGCAGGCACAAGCAATATTCCCAATGCGTATCTCCATACACACACACAGCCTTCAGTCACAGCACCAAACAGGTTTTGAATCTGATCTCCTGTTACAAGTTTCACAGAAAATAGAGAGCATATTAAGACCTTAAAAAGTCAAAGAAAGCAGAAGGACCAGCAGCACAGCATCCAATAAGTAACAATAATGCCTTATAAGTATCTAAAGAGGGTTTTTAGAATACTGATCCCTTAATGGACCAGAGAAAACCTAGAAGGGACATGAAAGAATGGAAAAAAGGTTTTGTCCATGCTACTAGTCAGCAAAGAAACCTTTTTGATTATTCTTTCTTTCTTTCCCTCTAGATTTTTGAGATTTTTTAATTCAAACAGGTAAGGAATGGTAACACATGAAAAGGCAAATATTGTAGTAGAAATACAATCTCTCATATATACAGGAGTCAAACATGGCTGCAAAGAGCAACTATATAAACATTTGTCTTCCGGATGCTTCTTGAGTAAACTGGGTTTTAAGATCTTTAAGCAAATGTGATTTCACTGATGATTTTCTGTTTGTTAGTTAAAACCCCTTTAATTCCCTGACCTGTAACTCATATTCCTCCTTCATCTTTGACTGAGAATGGTTCCATTGTTACCTCAGCTTTCCTAAATTAAATCATATTAGTTCTCCTTCATTTCTTATTTGTTGAGCACCATAATAATTATCCTTAAATACTGGCAAATTTGTATTGTGAGGCCAAGAAAGAGAGTAAAATTTCAGATTCTGCAGTAGTAGCATGCAAAACATTAATCCTTTTTTACCTGTACAGTTTTCAGTTTTTTCCACATACAAAGCAACCTTGGAATACCACAGTAATTTCAAAAATTAATAAAATTAGTCTAAATGATGCTTTGTGGTTATTAAGAAAAGGGTTACCTTAGCAATTTGAAGACAGATTTTTTGGGGCACTTGACTTAGGCTGGCTGTATATCTACACTAGATCTCAAATACCATTAGTACAAGCTAATGTACTACAGAGCACAGAGAAAGAGTTTGTGAAGCCTAGACTCTCTATACAACAACCTTTGGCCAAGTTATCTGACATACAGAGACACACACAAAGCTGCAGTTAGCTCTGACTTCTGAGGAACAAGACCCATCAAACTGCCTTGTCTCGTTCCTTCCACCTCATCCTTTCTCAATATGCAATTTGAAGATAAAATGTAATTCATTTTTGTATTTAGATATTAGAGGTCAGTGTGTTGCTTTTCACAAATGGGTTTTGCTCTATCAGCTCTGTGCCTGTTTTGTCTAAAAGTTTAAATGTTCCTTATTGTGTATCTAAAGTGTAAAGCAGAAGGAGAACACAACTGTTGCAAGCAGGGTAAGCTTTCATAGACAGCTCTAAGAGAGCACAATGATTAAGAAATTTCAGAATGAAATACAAAAGAACTTTTCTTCACAGCTGTTATAATGGGAAAGTCCAATTTATTTCTGTGTGTACAAATGATAGGAAATTTATTGAAAGATGCTTATATACAGAGATAATTGTAGCACAGTTTACAGCCATAAATAGTGTGGGTCTTTTACTGCCTTTGACATTCTGGTATCATTCAAGCCTTTTGACAGGTTTAGCATGATTACCAAGCATATTCCTATATCTCGATTTTATATATACATTAAAAGCCTGTTTGTAGAATATCGTCTTCTTACCAAACAGTATTGCACACATCACAGTAGATTTCACAGACCAATATTCTTAGGAAAGAGCAAAATACAGGTGGAATTCCATAAAAATAAATCTGTTATGCTTTAGGAGCTAGTTTTTGTCAGTGTAGTACAGCACAGAGTATCATATGGCTGCATTTGTCCATCAGTGTCTTAGGAAAGAAATTAAGAAGCCACAATTTAATCCACTTCCCACTTGCTTTTGGGTCTCATTTGCTACTGCCAATCACATACATCAATCTTACCACAGTTGTGTAGCTCCAGGAACCAAGAGAGCTGCTTGCATCTTACATATCCTTCCTTCAGAGAAGACAAAAATACACTTCCAAATCATGCAAATAGACATATAAATTTAAAAGGTCAGGTCCTTGCTTCCTTTTGTGTCCCTGTGTAGCTAAATCTGTTCTGTAGTTTTTACCTGCACTCTGGTTTTGTGTGCACATATGTTGAATTTCAACAGCCTGATTAAATCAGAAGTGACTTTTAAAGATACACTTCTGAGCAAGAATGGAGGCATAACTACAGGTAAGCTGTTTTAGTCTCAAAGAGAATTCATTTGCTTATCACGTGACTGTTCTACTTCACCTTTGAGTTTATCATTGTTCTAAGTAAAGTGCCCATGTATCAAGAGCATATATTCTCTCCACTTATGTCCATAAAATTCTGAATTAACTCATTGAATTTACATCTAGGCTGATAGCAATGACAATCCCTATGCCAGGAACTCTAATGAAAGTTACGTTTTCTGAGTATGGCTATATGAACTAACTAGTGTTTAGATGAACTGAATTGTACCATTGATTTGTGCTAGTGCTCTACTTTACATGATTTTACTCTTTGGAATTAATCCAATATAAAGTTCAGTACCTGACAGACAGGGGGGGAGAGTGTCGTCATCTACTCTGCTAGGTTTTCATCTATGAAATGATGTGTTTAAGGGATGTCCAGGCTCTTTCACACAGAGAACATTGCAGAAAAAATTCTCTCCAAAGTTACATAGCCAATAGCATTATTACTATTACAAGTGGTCTGTTTTTGCCAAACATTGTATTTGTCCCACAAAAAGAAACCAACCCCAAAAAAACAGAAACTGGAGGAAAAGACAGCTGCTGCAATTTCAGACTGCTTAAATTATTGTATTCACTGATGTCTTAGCAAAAATCAGAACTCTGTAAACTTCAGGGGGAATAAAGTGGGAAGTGAGAGTAATTCTTAAATGATGTTAATTTACTGTAATATAAAGAAAAAAGCTATTTAAATAGTCATAAGTTACATAACTGACATTTTAAATAAACAGCTTGCCTGACAAAGCCTCTTCAAACTGAGGATGACAGTGCTAACACGAGGATGGGAGAATTGCCTGTCATATATCCTTGTCATGGCTGATGGGAAAGAGACTCATCTCACCTAACTTCAGAACTCAGTAAGCTATGGGTGGATTTCAGCTCCAGAGCCAGACATGCAACAAATGTACATTCAGTGTCTTAGCTGACTTATAGTCTTTCCTAATCTAGTCAGCTGATTCAGGGCAGCACAGAGAGCTACTGAGATGGTCAAAAGTGGGTGACTATTTCAGGGTGAGATGAATAACTGTCTAACTTCTGCTCACTATATGGACTAGATCTGACGTTCATCTCTGCATAACCTTTGGTGTTTAGCAACACATGAGACTCCCCAGAAGTCCAAGATGTCAGCTGAAGGCCGTCAGATATGGCATGGTGCCTATAGGCGGCCCACACCCTTTGGTTACAGCAGTTGGAGACATGTTAGGCACCTTCACTGATCACAGAGGAAACTTAAACAGCTGGCTCACATGCAGTTACCTTCCTGTACTCATGTAAATTTAGTGTCTCAGTCTGTCTCAACAAGGATATCTAATGCCTTTTGAGTTGTTCAAGCAATTTCTAGCTCCTTCTGTATTCTATTTACACCACCCATCATCTTCGCCAGCTTTGCAGACATCTGAAATACTCTAGGCAAGAAATTACACAAATACATATGTTTAGCCCGTTGAAGCCTGCCTTCAGCTTCTAATCTAGCTAGTTGTTAAATTTCCTCTCCAGACAACAGAAAGGCATAGATACTTCCTTGATTCTATTAATCTTACTTGAATGGTTTAACATATTTTTAAAACTGATTCTCTACCGAGTACAGTGGATAATAACACAGCTTTCTGAGAGTAAAAGAAACAATTTTCACGTAGACAAAAGTGATGAGAGGGTCCAAGATACCCAGCATTATTTCACAATGAATCATTACCAGTATTGACTTAGCCTCTGTTGTAGGGCATTTGAGAACCTCACTACAAATAATTTACTGACCAGAAACAGCAGAAAGATTTGTTAGGGAAAATAAGCAGCAGAACACATTGGTTGCTATTACCACGAAGGCTCTAAAAAAGGCACCAGAATACATAATCCTTGATTTATTACTTATGTAGGCTTGTTCAAAGTCTTTTCTGAGTGCAAATAGTCTCTGAAGAAAGGAGTTATTGCAGAATGCTCCTTAAGATATATCATGGTGTTTAGTTTTCTCTAATTTAGCTTGTATTCATTGTCTCCCATATCTGTTTGAATAAGGGCAACCCCTTATCTCCAAAAGTCTTACCTCCAGGTCAAGGGACTACTGTGTATTTGAGCCTTGGCCTTACATAATGCACTGTAAATCTTCAGTCTGGTGCCTAGACCCGTGCTTGCTTTGCTTGCACTTCATTGCAACAGGGGGTTTATAAACTCCAAAGCAAACAACCATCAGAGCTTATCGCAGCAGATCAAGCACAGGCCCTTCAGACCAGAACTTATTTGTATTGTCTTGTATTCAGACACAGGTAAAGCAGGTTCAGGTCTTCTCCAAAAAGAAAATAAACTTCATCATTAATTTTAGCCAAGTTTGCAACTAAGCATCACTTGCTGTGTAACTTCAAACATCTTAGAATGTCTTTTTCTCTGTGAGGCTTCATGCCATGGGGACAGAATACTCTGACAGGCTTCAGTGCTACCATGCTGCTACAGGAACCATGGGCACCTTTGAACACCATTTCATTGCATGTGGTAGCAAGACCCATGGGCTCTTTGAAAATCTGGACTGTGAAAAAATATAGTATCTTAAAGTTTGCAAAACTATTACATTTACGTTACGGTAATATTTTGAATTTAAATTCTGTAATACTTAGGAAGACTGTTCAGGCACAACAGGGCAAAACTTCCATTTATCCAGACAGAATTTTACCATCGATCAAAGACAATCAAGAAAATACTTTGCCTTCTGCTTGCATACTACTGCCTTTGTCATCATCTTACGCAATTTTCTAGGTGGACATTTATCCACATCATAAAAATCACCTGAAAGCTCCTTCTGGATGATAGAGTTGGGTTTTTTTAACTATAGAGCTACATCTCTGTGCATCACTGCAAATTATTTAAAGTGATATATGTTATATAGCTCTCTAGTTTCCTTTTAACATGGAAATCGGTCTTAGGATTCAAGTGAACTCATAATCTCATTTTCCTGGAATATTAAGAAAGAGCAGTATATCAAAAAGGGCAGAAAGAAATCTGTTATATAACTCCAAAGCAGGAGGAAAAGAAGAATAATAAGGTGTAATTGAAGAGGTATCTTTTTCAGCCAAGATTTTAGTAGAAATTTCATTCGACAGTTCTATGATCAATGTTTTATTCAAATTCAGTAATATGAAACTTAATCACACAGAAAGAGCTTTGAAAAATATAGGTAATAGCATCTTTCCCAATATTTTATCATGGCACATACTGTACAAAGTTAATGTAATATAGCTACAATCTTGCACAAAAATTAAAAAGAATTGATTTGAGTGAAAATTAATCCGTTACATTATATATTTTTGGAAATTTGGTTTCGTCAAATTTTTTAAAGTGAATGTAACATTTATAATTGTAAATGAGAAAATTAGCATGAGAGCACATTAAAAAAATAGAGGAATCATTATGCTTAGCATGTGTGACTCACTAAAGTGTGGTAAGTAGGAGGTTCTGTGTAGTAACCTGAATTGTACTGAAGATACAGTACACTTTGTATGCTTTCTCTCTCTCTCTCTCTCTCTCTCTCTCTCTCCCCCTCTCTCTCTTCAGAGGCTCATGAACCAAACTTCCATGCAGTACAGACGAATAGAATTTTGGATATTTTTCTTAACTGATTTTGTATGATTATTAAAGATGTACAAGCTGTTTTACATACAGTAGGACGGAAACTGGCTAAAGGAACATAAGCTAAGGCACAAAATCAAGACAAGCCTATCTGCTTTTCTGAAAATGATTGCCTGTTGTAATCAACATAACTTTTATAGCAGGAACATCTTCCATATGTCAGCTAATATGGCCTAAATGATTCCTTTCTGTAGTTTTTGGGCTCAGCTCCATACAAGTCAGTCAAATCACATTATTGCATGCAGATGCTGAAAATTCTGCTGGTCTTAGTGCTCTGCAGTCTCATTTTTCATCCTGCTTATGCCGACTCAGAATGCAAGAATAAAAAGACTTCAAGTGAGTCAAACTTCAGAAATACAAATTCCACCCACAATGAGCAATTGGACCCCAGTCTGACCAAGTGGACAAAATTTTATACTAGGAAAAAATAAATTAAAGGATAACAGTCATTTCCACAGAGAGCACAAAGAAGAAATGAACAGAGCATGAAGTTAGTTAACCCCTGCAAAACTTATCCCTAAACCAGAAAAAACACAGATTAATTCCTATTGCCCAATTGCTATTCTAACTCTACAAAATTACATCAAATATTCCCCTTCATCCTGTGGTACCGCCAGACCCATCTTTCCTCCTCAAAAGCAGGAAAAGGTAATGTGAATTCTGGAGGCCTGAACAATTTCACATATAATTTGTTCCACTATAGAACTTAAAAGTTTGGTTTTGTTACATTATCCCTTGCAATGTGTTTATCAATAAGAACAAGCATGACAAATTCGTCCTCTATTCATTATTAGATATTATCATATTTTACAAATTTGGGCTATCTAAGCAAGCAGAAGTACCATCATATCTCACAAACACCAGCAAGAATTAAATACTTATAAACAGCCTTTTTTCACATTATTGAATTGTTGCAGTATATGTACTGTGATTTCTATGGATTTGTTTGAAAAAAAGGGCAAAATCTATATTTCCTACAAAAAATACAACCTGAAAAATTCACTACCACTATCTCCTTCTTATACTCTTATGGTCAATGCTTTGCTCACAAATTCTCCACTTTCCCCATAAAATACCTCTGTGCAGGTAGGTCTAGTCACCCAGAATGATTTCACTGCATGGCTGAAGGAAAGGTCAAACCAGAAGAAATGTTTGGGAGGACTAGAAGGAGATGGGTAAACAAAGAAACAGAATGAGGTGGATCTTATTACAAGCAGTTGATCTGATGGGCTTTGTCTCAGGACTGTTGAACACTGCTCTAGTTCCCTAACTGCCTTGCAGCTTTGTACATGGAGTTGTACGTCCCTTCCCAAAGACCTCCTAAAAAAGTGATCTTTAAATCTTTTTGAAAACCCCTAGAAGTTGCTGAGATACTTAATTCACAATTTCGTGTGCATGTAAAAGAAGAAGGAATATAAAAAGACAAATCATGAATCATCCATTTTAAGCATCCTTTTACTAGATGTAACCACTACTGTAAAATAGGGGTCTCAAGACAGTTGTCAGGTAAAAAACAGAAACAGGAGGCTGATGAAAAGAAACTTTTAAAAAGAAAATTGTTTGAAGGGTAAACTGATGACTTAGAGGAGAGGAATGACAGTACACAGATGAATAAAGCTATGAGGAGACTCTCACAATGCAAGGAAGATCATCATTCCTTCAACCTCCCTCAACTTCCTTGATTTTGATTGTGGCTTTGGGGCACAAATGCAACATACACACACTAAATAATAAACAGTGCAATAGGTCTTTAAGGCATTCTCTATTTCAGAGAAGCTCTTGACCTACAAACATCCTGGAAATAGTTTTTTTGTCACTGTCATAAATAAATCGGGCCATTTGTTGCTTGAGGGGGCCATTCTGGCAACACCTTTCAGAACATAAAATAGGCCATGACTGCTGACAGAGGTTGAACATGTCCTTTTGAGTGCGTTGAAAAGATGCTAAAGAATACAAACTGACTGAATAAAAATAGTATAAACAAGAAAAATATATATTTATATTAATTCATTTTAAGTTTGGTGCAAAGCTTCTAGTCTTTGCTATATTTGTAATATAAAAGTTAAGGATTGTCTATGTCTTTAAAAATATTAACTTCCTAAAAATAAAATGAATAAACAGATTGGTAATGTTCATAAAAATAAGTATTTACATTAATTGAAATTCCAGGTTTTTTAAATTCATTTGGACATACTGAAATAGAAAAGCTTTCCAACAAACATAGGGAACTTTCTTATTTATATTAGTACTCCGGCGCGCTGGCCAGGCCAGGAGAGCTGCAGCTTGTCCAGAGGTGCCCAACACGAGAGGAGGACACTCTGTGGCACTGTGTGCCTCGCTGGCAGCTCCCTCGCCCGTGCGGTGGAAGGCACGGAGCCACGCGCGCCCGGGGCTTATGGATTGCCCAAGGGTAGCCAGAGATCAGTGAGCGAGGGGGCTCCTTTGGTCGGTATTCCAAGGGTTTATTGTAGAAACCCCCTCGAAGGGGTCAGAACACGAAGAAGGGCGAGCTTCTGCCCAGGGTGCACTTAAATGGGGTACAGAAAAGGAGGTGGGAATGACATAGCAGTGACCTATAGGAAGAAGGGAAGGGCGGGACAGGTCTGGTTACCTTTCCTTAGGAGATACAAGGGGTGTCTGTCCGCTGTCAATCAGACAGACCGAGCCTACATCAGGTCACAGGAATTCAATGGGAGAAGCCATCCTCACAGAGGGGGATTTACCCTTTGGAGCCAGCCCACCAAACCTCTTTATCTGGGCCATGTGGCCCCCTGGGCATTACTGTGGTTGGTTCAGTCACCACAACACTTATTAGAGCGCATGTCTAGAATCCAGAGTCCTAAGACTTACAGGATGTAGGATCACAAAGGGGCTCAAATGTTTTGCATTACTCTAGAAGAATTCTGAAGTCAAATTTCTGAAAAAGCAACCAGAAAGTTGCTTCACACCTCAGTGTCTCAAAATGGTTGACCAATACCAACATATTTGCTTGTTAGCCTTCATAAAGGCTCCTTCAGTTTATGAAAAATTTTAGTACCCTGCTATATAATGGACCAGATTAAACAGAAAAAAAAAATTACAACTATATTCAGCAATTGTATCTCTTCCCTGGTGGTAGTTTTGTAGAATAGGAGAGCAAAAAAACCAAATAATTCAGGCCAGAGAAACAAAAGTTTCCTGCATGTGGAATTAATCATCTCTTGTAGAAGAGGTGAACATTGCCCAAGGAACATATTTAATTTAAATCAATGAATGTGGTTCAAATGTGACAAGTATCCTGTGAGAACTCCCGATTTAGAGGATGAAGTATCCTTGTCTAGAATCCTATATGACTTTTGCCTGCATATGTCCTGCTTTATCAAAAATGTCACATTGGTTACCAAAGTTATTTATGAATTGCCCACACAGAGTTGGATTTACCCCTTGGCAAGTTGCATTAAAGCTGGAGATCCAATAAACCCCAGATATCTCAGATGTCAGGTGGTCACTCTGAGCAATTATTAAAATAACAAATAGTCCAAGGTCTCCTGTAGTTGATATGCTAGGATCTTCAGTCAGTCAGGTGAAAAATTCTCAGCCTTGTATAGAAGAAATTAAACCTGTATAGATGCTTTCTAATTGAAAGCCTTGTCAAAATGAAAATTCAGTAACACTTACACGTTCTGTGGGAATATGCCAATTTCTATGCATTTCCGATGGATAGTTTAAATATATTTTAAAATACGTTCATCCATCTCTCCAAATATTGTTTATTTCCTGTTAAAACTTAACTTTACGTGATTACCAAGCACCAGGGGTTTTCACCTAGAGAGTAATGCGCTTTTTTTCCCCCTATGACTAGGAATCCAACTCCACTCACTTTCAGCAATGAAAGCTTATGTTTCCTTGCTTAGCTTAGATATACTGCTTGTCTGTTTTCAAATTAGTTTTGTTTGTGTAGGTGTGGCTGGACTCTTCATTCAAACTGTCTGCCTCAAAATCTCAAAAATCATCACTCAACCCTCACAACACAGCAAACCCCACAATTACAATGAAAAATCACGTGATAGGACAATTCTTTTGGAAATCTAAAAACATGCTGCTTATAGAGCTGATAAGTGTTCAGAAATATTCCTTTAAAACTTCTCTTAAAATTCATAGTCAGTAAAGTTAGAACATTTGCTGAGCAGTTCAGCTTCACCAAGCACCTGCCAAGTCTCCTGATCAGCCCTGCAGCAGTTTAGTTTAGGGTCAGAGATCCCAGAGTTGCCAGTGTGCATGCCAGCTGGAACGGAAGAGATATAAATAAAACATGTTGGAGGGGGTGGTAGTGAGGGAAAGTTGTTGTTCTTTTCCTGTGCGTCCTTGCAGTTGGCAATCACAATTCCACAGCAGCCCTGCCTGAACCACCCCATCTAGAACTAAAGAAATGTTTGTGTTGTTTATAGCAGTAGGGCAGATTGCAAATATGAAAATTCATTCATCATGTAATTAGGAAAGTTAGCACACAATGCAAGCTGAGGTTTGAATGCTACACCTGTACCCAGGCTGGGAGCACTCAAGTGGTAATCGACCTACCACTGGTAGCAGTGTATATAGACAATATTCAGCGGCTAGGTAGGAACCCAGCATCCCTGGCAGGCACATTCTTCACAATCAAAATGTTTATCGTTATTGGAATTTATTAAACTTTAATTGTTTTTCCTGCAGTTTTTCATGCCAGGCATCTGCTTAAAGTTGATTCATTTTGATGTTTCTGATAAAAATGTTCAGTCATTTCCAAGACTGATAGCTGAGGAGGATACATACTGTGGCTGTTCTGAAAACCTCTTGCATCACTTTCAGTGAGAACCCTAGACAGCACAAATGCATCTTTACTTGACATAAGAGATAAACAAAACAGAGATAGAGAAGAGAAAAATGAGGGTGAAGAGAAGTAAAACGAAGGGGAAATAGTTAAATAAATCTTCTTTTTCCATCATAGTTCACTTTGTGCATAATATTCAAGACAGTCACTTTACATAACTTCTGGCAGAAATTTATCAGACATTACTTTGAGTATTAAACTTTAGGAGGGAAATAAAATAAGGCCACAAACTCCACCTGGTATTCAGAAAGATGTCTCATTGCATTGTCTTCAGGTAGTAGAAGTAATTTTGTCTGACATCTTCCAGTTAGTAATAATGCCCTAATTTTACATGCCACTGGCATACTAGCCCATTACTTAATTAGTTAATAAACAGGTATATTCAATAATCATGGTGGACTCTGCCAAACTGCCAGTCTTTGTTCCAGAAACATATGCTGGGAATTAATAATGATGATTTAATAAAAGGATCTATTACAAGCAGTTTTTGGTTGCTATGAGTTTGTATGGGGGAGAAAGTGCATTCAGGCTTTCAAGGTCTTCTGCATCTAAGAGGAAAGAAAACAAGCAAAGTGGCTGATATAATATGGGTGCTTTCCCTTGATTAAGTGAAGAGGTGACAAAGAAAGCAGGCAAACACAAGAAGATCCATCCAGAACTGCGAGATATCAAGCTGTAGGGATTCTATGATAACAGTGCTAAAAGACTGCATTAACGCAGCCAGAAAATACAAGCAGATAATCAACTGACAGTGAAAATGGCAGAGTGGATAAATCTGGTTCAACAGGGAGTCTTTATTCAGAGGGACTGACACTGCTGTGTCGTGACGCAGTTAGGAGAGCTGCAGTGAGGCTGGCATGTGGCTCTGCCAGAACAATAGTGATTGACTACAGATGGGCACTTCCTCTCCAAAAACACTCCTCGCAGCTCGCTGGCAGGGAGGGATACGCAGACACAAGCTCCAATCTCCATGGTAACCACTTACTTCAGCGTGACATCAAGCCCAGATCAAAACTCCATAGGCGTCAGATAGTACATGCTGTTTCTTTCCTTGAATTAATAATATTGATTTAAAAGGCAGGTTCCATTAACTGTTTCTACTCTATGCTGGGGATAATTACTGTCTGTGGTGCCGGTATTATTCCAGTGACTTGAAAACAGGAAGCGCATCATCGAGTTAAATAATTCATGCTGTGCTGCAGCTCACTCTGTTCTTAGAAGCAGAATTATTGCTAACTGGGCATGGTAATTTCAGCACAGGGGTGATAGGATTATGAAATGTCTAATTGCCCTCTCATGCGATAAGATTACTTTTCTGAAAATGCTTTAATTCTTCCAAGCAGAGGCAAACAATCCAGACAAGTGACAAAACAGGAACAGCCTGCATGAATACTGCAGAGATTTTCCTTCTGAAAACAGTGAAAAGTGCAGTCAAGGTTTCATTCTCCTTTCCACCCCCTGTGCCCTTCTCTTCCCCAAAAAAAAAGCTTTTCAAAAGCAAACAGCCAATGCTGAGAGTCTAGAGGGGAGGGAGTTCCTTATACTACTCCTTAGAAGTGCTTCCTCAGTCAATTATGTGATGTTAGCAGGCTCTGTGCAGCTTCTCAGTTAATCTTCTGAAGCTGCAAGGTTGGTAGTTGTGATACAGTCTGTCAGGGTGGGCTTGCTTGTAAAGTAGGAGAAAAGTGGAAGAAAAAGTTTAATTTTTCTTCGATATATGCTAAATGCCTCAAGGAGAAAAGCCTGAACAAACCAGGACGGTTCCACTTCTTAGTGCAGGCTGGAAATCAGGGATTTTTTACAGCCTGGGCAGAAATATTTTTGACATCTGAACAAGCTTTTCTGTTCACAAAAAGAAAGCTGCAGCTTTGGGGATATATTAGGAGACTGAGTATGTGCAAGTATTCAAGAATGTCAGAGACAATGAGTCACCTGGGCAGTAGGTCACCCAGTGCCTAAGCAAATGTTCTTACTCACTATGAGAAGTGTTGATTGTTTGGAAATCTTGAACGAGAATGGATTTCTTGAAGGAATTGGAGGTTCATCTGATTCTGTATTTGCATTGGAGAAAAACACATACACTTAATGAACTTCCACACCAGACTAAAAGCTACCCACAGAACTCAGGGGCTGACAGGACTAAGCAGTTAGAGTAGGCAAGAACAGGTTTACTGCTTCAGACCAAGAGTTCGCCTAACCCAGAAACCATAAGCCTACACCAGGAGAATGGAAGGAGAGGGCAAGAGCAGGCCACCAAGCGCAAGAACAAGGAAATAACTGCATTTTCCCCATATTTTCCCCTGCCCATTTTCTGTAGATGAGGATCTATCAAATTTATAAACCCAGTCTTTTTAGTAATCTCCAAAGGCTGTTCCTTCCATTTGTACAATTTCCACTGAAAGAAAAAGCCTGTTTTTGTCCACACCATCCTTAGGAAGAAGTTAATAGACCTAATACTCATTTTAACTAAAGCTTTTTTCTTTTCTTTTGTTGTAAAACTGGCATCTACTACATTTATCCCAGGGCCTCTAGTTCCTAAACAGGCAGTGAAGTGTCAACCTCTGTGAAACCCTTCCATGTCACTTACAAGTGGAGTGGGAGAAGGCAGTCTGGATTGCCGCGCAAGTTTAGGTGGATATTTGAATATATGAGTTTTCATATAGGAGATATTTAGATGAGCAGAATTATTTATCTAGTGTTTTCTTGTTCAAATTACTTAAAAATATGTATTAGTCACAAGATTAACAAAGTTTGGTGCTAATGGGACTAGTTCAGTGAGGACAGTTCTATTTTTGTGATAAGGAAGGACCCGAAAATGGAAAGACAGGACCATTTAAAGAATCTGAATGAGCTGAGACACTGGATGTCAGGTCTGTATTAAAGTTCTTCCAGATACTGTGCAATCTAGGACATCAGTCTGCACTTCTTGTGTGACCTGAGCTCACTGTGCACACTGTATATAACCCGCAGTGGTGGTCCCCACCAGCCCCACGTAGAATGAGAAACAGTTCTGGGGTGTTCGGCATCACACCTACTACTTGCTGGCAACTGCTAGCCATGACTGTCCTTCAAACTCAGGGTTAGGGTCTGGGCACAGCCGGGGGCTGTTGTTTTCTGACTAACTCAGAGCAATTGACATTTCTAAAAATGGAGTGTTGAAATGTGCTAGTCATAACATTCTGTTATCTTCTTCCCAACTTCACAAAGTGCATGCTTAATTCTGCCATTCCATCTAAAAGGTTTTTACTGTGTAGATCTCGGTGCCTTTCCCTTAGCCATCTGTCAGTGGTACTGACACAGTTCACAGGGCTTTGGAATTAAAAATCAGAACCACCACAACAAAATTCAGGATAAGGGGAAAGATACTGAATATTGTTTTCTCTCTTACACACACATATAATATACGTATATATAATACACATATATACACATATAAATACATGCATGCATTTATATAGTTGGGTCTTTGACTAGGTGATGCTTATGGGTCTCTTCCAACTAGAGATATTCTATGACTTCATGATTTAAAAACATACAAAACTAATGAGAATGTTCCATTTCTATTTCTACTATTTAACACCATCAGGATAGAGGGTTTATTCTACCCTCCTGTATCCACTGTCCCAATGTTGTACTAATATACAGGAGTTCCCTATCACATGCAGGCCCCAGGCCAAGAGTAATGCTCTTTATTCAAGCATGAGAAAAAAAAGATGATCTGTAAAGAGAACAGATATAAATATGAACATACACATGAAAATTAAGGGAGACAATGAGAAAATGTTAATACATTTTAAAGACAGTTTATAGATTGATATACTAGCTGTCAATCAGAAACACAAGAGAGCTTAGCACTTCATTAGGAACAATCTATCCACAGAGTGAGATGCAATATGTAAGAGATTGAAGCTGGCCTTTTGAAAATACATACATGGGGAGGAACATATTTGGGACAAAAGTGAGGGAAGAGATGCTAGGACTACAGAAAAAAAGTTTAAGACCAGCTTTCTTGTGAAATTTGCCTCTTTAAATAATTGAAAGTGGTACAAATGTTGTCCTAGGCTGCATCTGGCCTCAGGAGTCCCAAAATCAGTGCACTTGTTTCCCCACATAAGGCAGCATAGCTCAGGGGCTGACTGCACTGTTCATCATCACACAGCAATGTTGTAGATGAAATAGTTGTTAGCACATGAGAAGAATGGACTTTGTAGGAAGAATTATCTTTAATCAGGTTACCTGGCATAATGGGAAGCAATAGACAGGCTTCTGAGGATAAAATCTTTCAGAGCAGGAAAACAAACTGCATTGTCTTTACTCATGTGGAGTTTTTCTTATAAGATTTTTATGGCGCTTGTAATTCCAGGCAATTAACTTATGAAATATTTATATAATGCTGATTAATAGCATATTATAACAATATTAGCATAATAATATTGTCATTGCCTAAAGTTATGTGATCTGCAGTAAAAAAAACAGCGACTGGAGATATACAGGAGAGTGGTTAAACATCAGTAGGAATGTATAGACAAAAGAGACATGGAGATAAGACACTGAAACAAAAGCTATTGGATATCCTTTCAAAGCTGGGCTGTTTTCTGCTCAAACGTGTAACAACTGATATGAACATTATGTTCCAATCTCTGCAATATTGCTGCAAATTATTTTATTTTAAATGTGTATTTTGACATCAGTTTCTTAAGGCTTATACAGCTTAACTGATGGTACATTTACTTGTCAGACCACACTTATGACATTTTGCATTATTGATTAATTTTCAGTGAATTGGAAAGAGAAGTTGAGGTGTCAAAGATAATGAAATTCCTGCAAGTTCCATGAAGAATATCGCTTGGTTAAAGGAGGACACCAGAAAGGGAAAGACAGGCAGAATTCATCTGTTACATGTCTTGTTTTGGCAGCAGAACACATGTACCTATTGGCCAGTCAGCCAAGTGTACTGACTGGCAAACACAAATGTGCACAGCTTTGGGTAGTCACAGCTAATGACTAATTTCATCTGTTCTGTGGTTCTTGAAACAACCTACTCTTATAGCCTTATCTGCAGAAGTGTTGCAATACTAAAAATTGGCAAAACTGTCAGTAATGTTGAAGACATATGTTATTCTCTACTATCTAGACAAGTCAACTTCACATTACAAATAGCCTTACAAGTTTATAAAAGCTCCTAAAAGCCATTTTCTGTAGTATAACATCCTACCAAATGTAGTGTTGAAATGCCACAGGGGTATATTCAGACTTCAATATTCACAAGTTTTAACACCTTATAAGGTAAGGCTCGGCATCACTGGAGAGTACAAACAACAATTATCTTGTACCTTTAGCTGGTCTGTTAGAAACACTGTGGAGTCCTGGAACAGAGACGTATGAAAGGAAGTGTGCTGGTTTGAAAGCAAAACCAGTGAGAAACTCCAAGTTAGAAGTACAATTTAATAGGAAAAACTAAAATAAATGCAATAGTACAAAAAAAGAAACCACTGACAGAGTCAGGATACAGCCTGACACCCTGTCAGTCAGGGTGTTGGTAGCAGTCCAATAAAATGGTGGCTGCAGTCCTCCAGAGTTCTGCTGAAGATGGTCCTGTTGAAGCAGTGATCCTGTAGAAAAGGTCTGGTCTTCACCTGAAGGTCCAGTGGTAGCTCTTGTCCTCTGGGAATCCAGTAGGTAAGGGCTGCCTCTGGTGTTCGAAATCTTAGCTTATATCCAGGATGGGATGCTTGGTTCCCCCCTCTGGGCAGAGCATCTCACAATGGGAGGATGTAATTTTATCAGTCAATGTGGTGAGACTAGATGGGCCATTAACAGGAGATATCCCCCTTAGAGGGAGGATGGGTCATGGGAGAGATAAGGAACGCTGCCCCACCCGGTTTTGACAGCTGGCCTATTAACAGAAGATAGTCCAGAGAGAGGACGCAGGGGACACAGCCCCACCTAGTTTTAACAGCTCCTGAAGATGGTAATAGAACACACTGCAACCCAGGACAGGAAGTAACTGAGGGTACAGCTGCCCAAAGTTGGAAGCTGATCTGAAATGCATATTTGACTCCAACTCATGTGCTGTTCCTGTCCACCCCTACCCCATGATAGCACTGTACCACCAAGCAATCAGACCCTTCAGGGATCATTCTGCTGAAAAACACTTTTTTTCCACTGGGCTTGCCTTTTAATAGGATGAACTTCACGATCTGGATGACCACAATGAGTGGTTCAAGAGTTCTCATCTGGCAGCAAAGGAGGAGTTTGCTCCTTTCACAGACAGGGCAGCTTTAGCTTATGAAACCATAGCTCTAAGATACTTCAACAACTACTTGTTGTATTTCACCTGTGTGCTTTGCCAAAGGGACACATTGGGAAGACAGGACTGCAGAAGAGGTGCTAAGAAATATGTCTGCCCTAATCTGCAATCAGCCTAGAATCTGCATCATGTTTTTTGTGCTTTGAAGAGACAGAAGTGGCCCATGAGCTCTGAAGGGATGTTTACCAATGCAAACAAGTTTACTAGTATGTGAGAAAGATGTTTATATGGCAATATATATGTAGACAGAAAAACATTAGAGTGAATAAAGATTCACTAATCTCTTATTTGCAGCAATCAGGTGCAGTGATTTTGGCCCGTTTTTGTTATGGACTCCAGTGTGGCCTGAATAATTCCTTAAAACATGTGCTAGAGACTGTGCTTAATGCTTGTACAATTTTTTAAAAAATACATAAACAAATCTCAAAATATAAGCATTCATCTGGTCACACTGACTATCCCCTTATAATATAATATTTACTGTTCTGTGTATAAATTTGAACACCGCAATAATAAACCTTGGCACTATAAATAGACTGACTTGCAAACCCTGACTTTTAAAAAGCAGAGTTCTATTCTGAGCTGGAACAATATGTTGTCCTTGGAAGCCTATTTTAAAGCTTTTCTTTAAGTGCAGGTTTTCTTTGTTCAATGTTTTGTCACCGCAATGCAATGCTTCTATTGACAGTAGTAGCAAGAGCAGAAAAGAGTTTTTTGCGGAGAAGGTTTTTTTGTTTGTTTATTTGGGTGTTTTGTACATATAAACATCGTTGAATGCCTGCAATTTCATTTGAAGGACGACAAGAGGTCTTCAGCTCCTCAGATAAAATTAGTGCTAGAGAATTGTTGCACTTATAGTATGTGCCTGTCTGTCCACTCATCTCTTACTCCTTTTCCTGTCTTTAATCAGACCCTGTTGTTATAGAGTAACAGTTTTCTCTGCTAGAGAAAAAAATTTTATAAATATAGATATATATATATATATAAAATATATATATATCTATCTTGTTGTAAATTATTAGCACTCCAGGATTCTCAGATAATGCAATTTCCTTTTAATTTTGTATTACATCCTGTTCCTCAAACAACGTAGGGAATAAGAAAGAAAAACCATTTTAACAGAAAATGCCTTCTTAAGTTTGGTAGTTTCATGAGCATGGCCAGGCCTTGTGTTACATAGAGGTCCACATGCACAGGGTCCAGTCCATGTCTCCAGCTGGAGCTGCCTGCAAGCCCCCAGGGAATGTCACCTGCATGGCAAGCAGCAGGCAGTCCCTGGAGACTGCTTCTCCAGCTACAATTTCTCCTTAATGAGAAGGGGGAGGGGAGGAAGTGTGCTGAATTATAAAGGCAGAATGGGAAACCCCTGAAGTGACAAAATGCTGAATTATTCATTGTGCTGTTTCTAATTGTTCTTGAAGTTATCTGTACCATTTGTACCTAAATCAGTTCAACACTGCCGTTTTTCCCTCCTCTCCCTCCTTACACAGTACTAGAGAAGGGAGGGAGAAGGAAAGACATTCCCGAAATGCCTACTGCAGCCCAGCAGCGAGCCAGAACTGAAAACCAAATGCAGGTTAAATCTGAATGTTGCCAGTTATCTATAGGCATACAATAGAATCTCAATTCTGAAATTTAATAAAATTTCTCATTAAAGGTCACAGCAGTTGAGGGTCTACATCAGACCACTATTTTCACGTTGGGTATCTAGCATTCAGAGCTTCAGAGAGAGCAGCAAGAAACCCAGTGCTGAACAATTATTGGCTAAACTGTCCATGAGGAAAATATTTTCCTGTCCTTCATGGAAGGAGATAGTGATTGGACAATACTCAGATGCATAGAAATGTGCACTATTAAAAGAAGAGAATCGCAATTACATATGGCATCATCCAGATTAACCTGCAGCTCCAGTTTGAATAGAACTGAAGGGACATTAGTCACAGTGGCATTAGACAATAACAGCTCATTCCATATATTAAGTAAGCAGTATGAGAGGAAAAATTACATTTCAAATGCTGTTTTTTGAATTTTTGTCTGCTATGCCCTACATAATTAAATAGCTAATTAGGGATATCCACTTGACACAGTCTTTGCATGCCATTATTACTCATTCCTTCATCATTTCACATGTTGAAAGCCTGTTTCCCCAGCTAAATTAACTATTCCCCACCTGTGAATCTCACATTTGTGTTTTCCGAATTTCTGTCCTCTAGCTCTAAATTCCCTCTTGCTTTACTGTAGCCTTTTGAGATGGTAAGATTAGAACTCATTGATTCATGTAATGGCATTATACATGCTAACATGTTGTTTCCTTTTTGACCACCAATGCAGAATGAGCGAAGGTCAATTAATCTGACACTACTGCTTATCCTTCCGATCAATACTGCTTCATTGTTTCCTTGTTCTCCCACTTCTGCCTGTCTGTTGGTGCACTCAGATTGCAAGGTTTTTCAGGCTACAGACTTTTTGCTCTCTGAATGCAATGGATGTGCACAGTAGAGGCCTGATCCGTGTCTGGAGATTTTGTTGCAATACAAACAGTTAATATACAAATGACAAAGAATAAAGGGTTCACACTGGTGCCTTAGAATTTTTTTTTTTTTTTTCCCAGAATGACTACAGCTAATTTAAAACCCAGTAATGTGTATAAATTAAATTATTTACTGGAATATACATTTCTTAGCATTTATCTTTATTGAATTTCATTTGCCATCAAGCTGCACAACTCATTAGATTCCCTGAATCTATTAAATACAAAGTCTCAGATGGATATTCTCTCCCAGTAAGTCTCTATGCTGCAGATAGCTAGAAACTAGGAAGGTATACCAAGAGAAATATCAACATTTGCCTTTCTTCTTGGTATGTTCTTGTCCTACACGTTAGCTATCAGAAAGAGTCTTGGAGAAAGCTGATTTATAACCTGACCCAGTATAGCTATTCTAATGTTCTTAGGTATTTCTGAAGTTTCCTGAGTTGGTTAATATTAATAGTGTGTCATATACAGATTTTGACATCTTTTTGCTCTTTCCTTCTGTATGAACATTTTTAACTGTATGGAAATGAAATGAAAGGTCAGGCAATCTCACTTTCTTTTCTTTTGATGAGATTTGAAAGCCTTTTCTATCCTTTATCAGGTTATTACTCTGTGACAGTACTGTAAACCTGTAAACCAATTATTATTTAGCTGCCCCAAGGACTTTCCATGTGGGATTTAGCAAGCACTTGGAAAACCACATTCAATGTTTCCAATCCTATTTTGTCTACCATTTTTTTTACATCACTGGAGAGTCTTTAGAGCAAGCATACAAACCCCCATTGTATTCTTGTGTGAAGTCAAGCTTGTTTATTTTCCTTTCACCAGGAAATTTTAGAAATTATATTCGAATTACTGTTTCAACCATTGTACCAGTTATTCACAGAAAACTTGTCAGTATTCAGTATTCGAGATTTTTCTCAAAGCAATTTTGGAGACATACACATCATCTGCTCAAACACTCACACAAACTTGAGAATTAAGAACTACAAATCACTTTAATTAGAAGTCACAAACTTCTGTTCTACTCTCAGCAGCTTCACTCTGAAACTCCAGCACTCAGACACATGTACAGCCCTGTGCTCAGGACCTGCTGCTCGTCAGTTTATCAGTTTGTCTGAGTGTCTTTATTTCTGATAATAACTGATCCTTATTATTTTTAAGAGGTTATCCTCTGCAAGGGGTAGAAATAATTTATCTTCTGTAATGTTCTCTTTAATTGCTCTCCCTGATGTTCATGCAAACCAACCAATTAAATCCCTAGAAGCTTTTCTGTTTACAGTGTAGCACTAAATGTTATTTATTTTTTTCTATTTAGCTATTTGCTATTCAAACTCCATTTTACCACAACACATTTTCATCGTCTGTTTTATGTGTGACATCACTTGAGTTCCGTATCCTGGAACACATCTGCTTGACTGAAGTAATTTTGAGAGCCTCGCCTGGTACCCATGATACCCTCCATTCCAAAACACAGGCACACAAACTTTTGAGTGCTTGCCAGCACTGTACTCTGCTCCCAGTCTATTATCTGTAGTTACTGCACATCCACTGTGGCCTCAGGACCCCAGAACTGTCTGATGTCAATGCACAAGAATGGGTTCAGCACCAAGAGCCATATGCCTTGCAACTATATCCTAACACAAAATCACAGGTATCCTCTTCATGCCTCTGATGTATTATTCATTAAATGTCTTTAAAGAAGCATCATTTTGAAGGGTGGTATGTCTCAGCACCGTGATAGATTTAAAGAAACAGTACTTTGTCTTTAACTCCAGCTTTTCAGACAGTGACTATCAGTTTCTGTCTGGACAGACTACTTTATCGTTCCAAATGTTGGGCAGCTTGAACAGCATCAGTATGTTTCACCAAATTAACTAGATGCTCTCTAAATTAGCATACTCTGACTCTGCAGGTTGTCCATTAACTGTCCATAGCTGATTCCTTAATTAGAACAAGGTAGAGCACTACCTACTGTTACAAGGCAGAGTTTACTATTAAGATAATTAAATAGATAAGTATGAAATCACTCAGAGCACCATATAAATGCTTCCCTAGAGCACTCCCTAGCTTGGGCAGTTTAAATTGAAAGGACAAAGGCAATTCTTTATAACCTCAAAATTATATTTTCAAGAATAGAAGTTTTTATGCAGGTCTAGGAAAAGGCAATTTGAAGTGCTGCTTATATTGAGGTGAAAATGCTCTTGACTGCTGAAACTTTCCTGCTTCATCTGTTCTTGTGCTGGACACAGTTCTACTGGCTACATCTACATCAGTAAATTAAATGGGCCACGGATCATTCTGTGGACCTGAGGCCAGCTGGCAGTGTGCAGCTCTTATTGGTCCATAGAGCTAAGCACTCTTCCCTCCCAGAACACAGCAGCCAAGTCCAAATGGCCTATTAGGAATGATCTCCTGTCCCTAGTGACTGCCTAAGTGTGCCCAGGCACAGCTGGCACAGAATAAAACCAAGCTAGGGATCATGCTAACAATTAACAGTACTGTTAAACACAGAGAGCTCTTGAACCCCTGAACTATTTAGTTTCCCAGCCCAAACTTAGTGATTGTGTTTCCAAAAGGACTCAATAAACATTTTTTATATATTTACAGTCTCTCAAAATAAAAAATTAATGCTTCATTCTCTCAGAAGTTATTATTTATAAATTGTAATAAAACCTACAAGTGATACTTGCCAAACATGTATTCCTTGATCCCAAAAGTGTATATTTTCTCCTAATTCCACCTTAAATGATGAAGAACCTAACTTCAGAGAGCAGTTCAGCTGGAAAAGCTGTCAAGAAGTTAGTGGGATGGCAGGTTTGCTAATAGAGAATAAATTATCAACCACCAGCTGAACTGCAAAAAGCTGATGTTTATGAAGGAGACAAGAGCTGAGGGTTTGGTGTACCAAACCCCCAACTCATCTGCCCAGAATTTAGATATCTGTGAACTGCCGGTCATGGTAAGTCACTACTCTGTGAAGTCAGCTGCATCAAAGAACTTTTTGTTTTCCGTGGGGCTTTGGGAAGGGCTCCTAGAGCTTTTTAGAGTAATCCTCTTTAGACCCATAACATATGCTAAAAACAAGTGGCTGTGAGTCATTACTTACTGGAAAGTAAGAGGATGGAATAGTACCTGCAGATGAACACCTTCAAACTAAGGAGAAATAAAATATTTGATTACAGATGAAGATGGATGGGAAACAAGTTTTCCAGTCTGTGAAACACTGAGATGAGTCCCTTGGTTTAAGACTAGGGAAAGTAGAGAACAGCATACAAAACCTTAGAGAGGAGGAAGCCAATGTATAGAAGAGCTAATGACTAGGGCACTCACCCTGTGAGACATCTAGGTACATGCTATGAATCTGAGAGAAGAGGAATTTCATTTTGGTTATCATACCTCAGGCTTATGACCTAACCACCAGATTGATTTCTAATATGTGATTTTTTTCCTCCCATTTGGCCAAAAATGTGTTCCCTTCTGTGCCAGTTTTGATTGAGGTAGAGTCAATTTTCTTTAGAGTAGCTGGTTTTGAATTTATGCTCAACCCAGTGTTGATAATATAGAGATTTTTTTTTGTTGCTGAGAAGGGCTTACACAGAGCCAAGGCCTTTTCTACTCTTTGTCCTGCCACACTGGCAAGGACACTGGGGTTGCATGGCAGGCTGGGAGGAGACACACCTAGAGAAGTGACCACAGCTGACACAAGGGATATTCCAGACCATATCACATCATGCTCAGTATATAAAGTGGTAGAAAGAAGGAGGAAGGGCAGGAATGTGGACGGATGGTGATGAAGATCTGTTCTCCTGGGAATGGCTAAACACCTGCCTGCCCATGGGAAGCAGTGAATGATTCCATGTTTTGCTTTGCTTGCATGTGCAGCTCTTGCTTTACCTATGAAACTGTCTTTATTTAAGCCTATGAATTTTCTCACATTTACCCTTACAGTTCCCTCCCCAGTCCTGCTAGTGGGCAAGGAGCAAGCGGCTGTGTGAGGCTTGGTTGCTGGCTGGGGTTAAACCACGAGACCTTCAAAATAATTTTTCAGATATACTGCTGGAAGCAATAAGTTTCTATTGCAAAATTTGATTTAACTGAATTGGCATTTTCCAAAGAGAAACAATCTTGGCCTGCTCTAGTAATGGGTCCGCATTATTTTAGGTTGCTTGAAGAATTTCACTGTGCAAAGTGCATTGCAACAGATACTTTATTCTGAAACACTGAAAAAATTGATTAGCTATAAATGTCAACAAAATCAATAACTAATTTCTTTAATGCTATTGGAATTAAAATAATTAAAACAGCAAGGAGAACTGTTAGTTCTCGTGTGTTCCTTAAGTGATGAACATTAACAAAGATAAAAAGAAAAGACATAATCAAGCACTTGTGCCCTACAACTGAATAGCAAACACACTTTCAAAATTATTCAAGTTAATCCTTATCCAGTCTTCTAAAGTATCTTGCAGTTCATATTTTTTTCTTTACTCACTTCTACTTCCTCTGCAGTTCTATTTCTTAGATTTGTAACAATCTGATCTTTCATTTTTATGGGGTATTAATGTTTTATATTCCCTCAGTACTTCGACCTCTCTTTAGCCTTTGTGTTATATCAGGTAATATTCAACTGAAGGATCCACGTACTCAGAGAGATTTCCAAGGAATGATAGGTCAATTTCAGAGGTATTACCAATCATTAATGGTCACATTTGGTTTCTTTTCTTGTTTGGTTGGGGTTTTTTTTTAATGTATTCATATTGGATTTTTTCTCCCCACGATAAAGGAGACTTGTTATTCCCTTCAGTAGAGGGAAGGAAGAATCTTAAGAGAGTATTCATTGAAAGTGAATAGTAAAGAGCTTTTTTTCTGGGTCTAATGTTATCTAGCCCAGAACTTCCTGCAGCTTGTTTAGTAGAAAATTCTCTATATAATTTAGAATGAAAAATTAACTAATTTTAAAAAGTTATTTAAATATTTTTGTGTCCACTAAACAATACTTGTGACACATTTGAGACAACAAATATCAGTCCAAAGGAAAATGTTCATGTGTTTCTCATTTGCATGATACAGAGCTAGCTATGACTAAATTGATTACCATGATGATAATCCAAAACAAAAATAATAAAAGTTGTTTCATTTGGTAAAGAAAGCAGTTTATGAACAGCTGCTTTCATGTATGTGGTTTTAACCTTGCCCTAGTCTAGGGAATAGTTTAATGATATCACATTCTAAACCACCAAAAAACAAAGCTTCTAATTTATAAAATCCAGCAAAAATATTCCAGATTTGCACTGTATATTTTCTAAAATTACTTTCTTGGTCATGTCACTGAGTTTTCAAGAGTTTGAATGTTCTCATTAACAACAAAGCACTTATAGTTGTTGGAGTTCTGGCAAATAAAATCCCTCCTTTCTGTTGTTCATCTTCTTTTTCCGTAATGGTTCAATATTTCAAGCTTGAAGGCATTGGAGGCAGAGTAGCACAATGCGTATTTTAAAAATCCTTTGTATACACCAGCCATCATCATTTAATTGTATATCATTCAAATGTCAATCTAAAATGTGCTAACAGTTCTATAAGACATTCCATTAATATATAAAAATTTTATTGTGATATTTGGAAAACAAGTAGCACTTTTTGTGTTCACATGTTTTTTTCATTATTGAAGCTGTTAACCTTGTCCAGTATAGCTACACTCAATGCATTGTCATTTCCCTTTTATATCTTCATCCAGTATTTAATTATATTCTTTGCAATATTGCAAACATTATCAATGTCATCATATTTTTATGGAAGTTATACTGACAGATAATGACCTCAATTAAGTTAACAGGAAAACATGAAAAGAACATAATGATTAGATTAAATAACCATAGTGAGTGAGTGAGCATCCTATGCCTAAATCAAAGGTTTCTGCTTGTTCTGACAGAATCAAGCATGACAGTATTCCTGTTAATAAATAAAACAAGTCAAATATATTGGCAGATATCCTTTGCAGAATTAGGTTTACGGGATTCAAATGCATCATCACAAGCTCACTATTGTAACTCCAATAGTGTCTGCTGTCATCTGAAGGAGAATTGAAAAAATTCATTCAGAATAAATTATAAAAGGAAAACCAGAAGAAGCCTTCAACAATTATTATAAATTTGTACTGTATAAAGATTTACAACATATATTTTACTTGAACAAATGTGTCTATAACTCAAAGATTATCCTCCTTTACCCTTCATGTTTTCTTTTAAAAAATGGATATGTTTATAGCTGTGATACATATAAATAATCTTTTCTAAATGTCAAGTTCTTGGCCTCCATCATGTCTCAGGGTCTTACATCTTCCTTGTTTTAATTAGTGGTCATTCTTGCACTGATATGATGGAAAAAAGGTATCTGACAACTTCTAGTATCACTATTTTTAACATATTTTAAACAGTACTCTAAGTCTTTGAATTTTACCAGAACTTGAATTTTGCCAGGCAACACATATGGAAATGTGCCTGTTTGGGAGTTTTTGGTTGTTAGTTTCATTGCCAGTTCTGAATAAGTCTTCATTCTTGCAAGCATGACATACTAAACAAGGTCAGTTCTGAATAAGTCTTCATTCTTGCAAGCATGACATACTAAACAAGGTCAGTTCTGAATAAGTCTTCATTCTTGCAAGCATGACATACTAAACAAGGTCTTCAATATCTACCTGCTGGCTGCCTGACCAGTTCCTTTCTTTCACTGCAATTACAGTTTTGGTGAGTTTTTGACACAACTATGCAACCATACCTCTCTCTGGCTAATGGTAAAACTTTATATAGGGTAAATTACTATCAACGATCAGCACTTAAGTAGCTCTTCAAAATCCTTCAAGCGCACTAATTGATTAATACACAGCACTTGCACTGGAAGGGAAATGCCTTCATAGTGAAGTCACAACGTACTATTCGAAAGTTATGCTGTAATTACATAAAGCTCTTTCTTTAATATTTATTTGAGATGAGCATCTGTTTTTCCCAACTGTTTCAAGACACAGTCTGCACTTACTTGCTTTATTTGCAAAGCAACTAATCAAGAATGGTCAATTCCTTCTATTTAAATTAAGTAAGATTAATTTTTATGAACTGAAGCAAATGATAAAACACCAGAATTCTACCAACTTTAAATAGGGTCGAGACTTCTGCATTAGGACTCTTTATGAGTTAAACTTGGAAAAAACAGTATCATCTTCTATTTATCACAAATCTTAGCCAGGAAATACATTGATCATATTTTCCGGAAGGAATTCAACACCTGACAACTGGATGGATCAACCTATTTCTCAAATTTTTATATACCTTCAAACCCAAAACATTTTGTCTTTTTTATTTAGACTACTATAAAATTGTCTGTCTCCTTCCTATAATAACAGATGTCATTTACAACATAAAAACTGCAAAAGTTCTATATACATATCCATAAGCATATAACACCTTCAAAGCTGACGCTAAATAACAACATTGCAATTGCAAAGTCAAGCTTTCCAAACTTAAGTAATGACAGTTTGCCTAAGTATTCATAATGCAGTTCTCTCTTGTATATCCAGTGTGGAAAAGCCTTATTTTTGGTTAGTGTAATATTTCTCTATAAGACTGGAAGCTCAATCCGCAGGATGGACTGTGTTCACTTAACGAGCAGCTCTTTAATATTTTGCCTTTCTTTATTGTTCCTCAAGGCATTCTGTGCTTTGTCTACTGCATGCCATTAAAATTCTCCACAGTAAAAGGCATCCCTTTGCTCCCAGCCTTTTCTACCATTAGCACCACTGTCATATTTGAAAGTTTGTTTCATCCCAATATTGTGAGCTAAACAATAAGGATTGGTATTGCAGATGAGGAACTAAGATAGTAAGAGACCAAAATGCTCATTCATTTTGCTTGAAAAGTTGTGGATGTTTAGAACTATGCAGCCCTGCTCAGGGCTCTATTTCTTCAAAGATCATTTACCAACAATTTTGCAGAGAATTCATTCAGAAGAAAAAGTTTAAGGCAACTTTTAAGCAATACAAAGCAACCCTAAGGCATAACCAAGAAAGGTTTTGTCCTAGTGTTTGAGACAGGATTTCATTGTATTACTTGCAGGGTAGGCTTTGTGCAGTCCCTGACCACACCGGTTTTATATCCATCAAGTTCTGTAAGAAATGACACAAGATCCTACAGGCAGGAGCATCTTTCCTTACGTAGCTTTGACTTCTAGCCTGCACGCTGTATGGAAGCCTGAGGGAAAGCTACATTAAAGGCTTTTCGGAAATCTCAGTTATGATACATGTATTTGAAAATTATGTTCTAGACCACTGAAGGTTATCTGACAATGCTGCTTTGGTTCCATTTATGAATTTGACAGATGTGGTGTGAGAACTTTCATTTACAATAACTGTTATATTAGCATTAAATGAAAAGCACCACTATTAGAATTGAATTTATATCACACGCTGCATTAATAATCACATTTCTGAAAACCTAACAAACTTATGCAACTAATGAATTCAATTTACTTAAAAATATATCGCTAACTGGTCTGTAAAGTAACTTCACATATAATACATGTCATACAGTAAGATGGGTGGTCAGCACAAAGCAAAATTTTAAGACCCAAATGTGAAGTCTTCTCTAGCAGACCTGCAACCCTTTAAAATATTTTTTTCTTTAATATATTCAGTACCTTGCACTTAAGAAGGGCAAAAAAAAAGAAAAAAAAAAAAAAGAAGGAGTGAGAATTATTTATGTTTTTATATCTGTGTGCTTTCAACAATAAATTTTAGGCAGTTTATGCCATGATTGACTGATAGTATGCAATCCCTTTGCATCTGTTTCTGCTTTCATAAAAAGAGATGTGAAGAAGAATTTAAAATAAAAGTGAGACTTAGCAGATAAGCCTTTGCTGGTTTTCTACTTTGTATTTCACCCAAGTGCAAAATGAATGGTCTGAGATCACATTTCTGCCATAGAGTTGAGAGACTGGGTAAAAAATTTTCCACTCCAATACCCTGACCCTAATAATTACTTGCTTCAAATCCTAAAATACTGTACATGAGAAATAAAACACAACAACAAAAAACAAATCTGCTGCTTCCTAAACACTACTCCAAAACTGCTTTTAAATATGCAAATAAAATTCCATGCAATAGCAAGCACAGTGCTAAGTGTTTTTTATTAAAGCAAATATTACGATTTCTAGAAGGAGGAATTTTATAAGATAATTTTACATATATAATAAAGACTGACATATATCTTTGGCAAAAGTGGACTTTTTTTTAATGGAATATGTTGCGAGTTAATTTTATCAGAGCTAGATTTCATGGCTCCCTAATATAGGTCCCAAGTAGAATATGTTTTGAAATTGCCCAGGTTTTGAAAGATTTCTGCTACACAGGAAAGGGCAAAAAACTTGTGTAAGTGAATCTTGAAACTGGCACTTTATGTCAAGCAAAAGCTAGCTGAAACAGCTTGTCTTGAGAGGTTTCTGACACAATGAAACTGGCGCTTGGAATCAGCTCTGTGAGCTTCCAGCACTAATTTGACTCCGACATACAACCAGGAAAGTGAGTTTCAATATGAGAAATTTCATTTTAACTCCTACCCTACTAGAACCCCCAAATATATTTTTCTTCAGTTTTGTCTTTTCTCATATCATGAGTCAGCTCCAATTTTTCACAAAATTCACATGCAGCTATGCCTTATATACATAGAGTATAAGGAAGACCACATAAATATGTATCAGATATTTATTTTTATTTTTGATTTATAGAACAAACTTGAAGCAAAAAAAAGCAACAAGATGTTTCAGTTGTGTCCATTTATAACAGGCAGAACTGAAGATTCTGCTAGGCTAAAATTACTTTATCAATACTTTTTATTACATGCAATTTCTTCAGTTTTTATTACTTTGCCTGATCACCAGGGATGAAATTTTTGTTACTAAAACTCTTTCTCAAGTTTTACCTCTTACACAAAGTTTAGCAAAAACAAAGGCAGTTGTTTCAGAGGATTAAGACACAGAAACACACATTATCTTGCCAAAGCTAATAAGAAAGTTTCTACTTTTTTGAGGTCTAGCATTTTTCTAGTTCTGGGTGAAGGAAGGAAAATTCAGTGATATGAAAAATTTGGGACAAAGGTATTTTCCATCTTCTTAATAAGCCTTTTGAATGTTCCTGAAAAATCCCTGTTTAAGTATTCTTTATAGAGAAGGACAAAAAAATCTCGATTTTCCACACATTCTTCCTTCCTTGAACATCAATTAGGGAACTAAAAAGGTTTTCCTTCAATTTCTAGGACCTATTTTGGTGCCAAGAGTTGGAAAGGAGATTGTAAAACTTCCCTGAGGTCCTCCATAACCCTATCACATTGAATAGATAGTCCAGCAAAGTAAGTTCTGCAAGAATTCACCTGTTTTCATAAGTCCTCTTATCTCATAGATAATTATAAGAACACAGAAATATCTCAAGTTTTAGCTTAAAAATCACAGCAGTGCAGTAGCACATTAGATACTGATCCTGACTATCATGGCTAACGTGATTTTTCTATATATGAATATATATGTAAAATTTCAGATGGAAGAGATATTTCTTCTGTCCATCAGAACTCACATGACTTTTGGCAAATGGAAGCATGGAAATTTTTGCAGTTCAAAGCTTAGAAGATAATGTGAAGGTACCTATTTTAAACCACTCTCATTAACTTTTTTATATAATTAATTGTACTTCATTTTTAAGGGGGCACAAATAGTCAGCAAGTGGGACTGCAGTGAAGTAGTCCTGCTACATTTCTGCACAATCTGAAGCAGAAATCTGTTAGTATCTAAAGAGTTAAGAAACACCAGGTCCAAATACAGCTGAATGTCCTCATGTCCCTTAATTGTACTCTCTCTTCAAAAGTGTTCCTCAAGTGTTTGTGTGGCTTACAAGTTAAAAATCAGAATTATTTTCTTTCTATTACAAAAGTAGAATTTATTCCGTATTTTCCATATATTAAATTTAATGCCCTGAAAATTTTAGCTATCGTCTTTGAATGAAGATAGAGGCCAAACTTGGAAAAATATCCCAATACTACCATCTTTCTTACTCCCATGTTTTAGAGCCTCGATTACTGCTTAGAGTATCACTAGTAGTCAAAAAGACAATAAAGAGGAGGGAAGGAGAAGAATAACAGTTCTCCAAGTAAACAGATCATCATAAGTGACTTAAAAGATGTGTGATAATTTAAAAATCAATCTACATAGGCATCCTTAAAATGCTGTATGTATGTATGGCCTTTATTTAGCAAAGACAATTTACAAATGAATAGCAGAACAATCACCACTTGTATTTCCTCTATAGTTTCTGCATTTTGCCTAGCAATGTATTTGCTATTATGTGCAATATTTAATGATTGAATTTACAGTAGATCATTACTTTTCTAATTATTAAACAGAATTTCCAGTAAGGCCTTCATAAATTATATGTGAGTCATCAAGGACTCACTAGTCATCTTTTTGTGCTACTGAATTCATAGTGATAAAAATTTGCTGCATAGATTAGTGACATTTATAATACCCCCAAATCATCTTTAACAATCAATTTTCTTATGACAAGTCCTAGCTTATTTTTCAGTTTATCATTATCACTTCAGAAGAAAATGCAAACTATTCATTTGTACTGGGTCTAGTTTTGGCCAGAGAAGTTGTAGATGTCTCATCCCTGGAAACACTCGAGGTCAGGTTGAATGGGGCTCTGAGAAACCTGATCAAGTTGGAGATGTCCCTGCTCATTGCACGAGAGTTGGACTAGATGATCTTTTAAGGTCCAGTCTGTCTCAAACCATTCTTTAATTTTTATTATTTCAGACTATATGAGTTAAATGTGTTGCTTCTAGAGCTAATTGGCAATTAAAACACTGAAAAATTATGAATCCTTTATGAAAAAAAAATATGACTAAAATTATATCAATGCCACTTAAGGGATAAAATAATCTCAGCAAGCTGCAGCTTATAATATGTAACTGACCCTTGGAAGTCTACAGGATGTCTCCAGTGGGTCAATAGTTTCTTAGCTACATCACTCTTTTCTGCCTTAAATCTGAAAATGCTAATTATATTTCAAATAAGGAGCAGTGCCACAGTCTTTCTCAGCCTCCTGTCCACGAACAGCTTAGGGTGTATGGTGTCAGAACACATGCATGAAGACACGTGTTTTGTTTTGAAGGATGAGTATCAGTGCTGCCTGCTGCAGCACACCTGAGTGGTTTCTAGCAGGTGCTGTCTCTACCTGCAGGCATGCACTGTGAGGTAGTTAAACCTGCAGGCAGGTCACACTAAATAGTTTTCAGTCTCAACAGCTTCAATGGAAACATTTGAAGCTCTAACTGTTACAGTTTGGTACTGAAAAACTAGAGATGTTTTCTTAAATGATAAGTACTTTATTTGTCATTCCTTCTATACCTGCTGAATCATTAAATGATCAAAAGTGTTTGCAGATGTGTTTCATAACGTTCAGGCAAAACAAAAGCTGACACTTTCCAGTACAGCCTAAGAAATGGTTTCAAGGGTGTGCTATCAATATCAAGCAGTGATGCATCATATTGATATTAAGCTTACAAAAAAACCAGTTGTTCTGGTATCGCTGTACAATTGGCTGTTCATTCTCTGAGAATACCACAGTCATCATTAGAAAGCAAACACATATCACTAGCTGCCCTTTCCTGCCTGGTATTCTTGAGAAAGCAGCAAATATTTTGTCCCTGGGGTCAGATAGCAGACATAAAGCCAGAATTTATTTAGAATTCTTTTCTTTTTCTTTTTTTTGTTCTTTTTCTTTTTCTTTTTCTTTTTCTTTTTCTTTTTCTTTTTCTTTTTCTTTTTCTTTTCCTTTTTCTTTTTCTTTTTCTTTCTCTTCTTCTTTATATGTGTGTGCAAGAGTGGAAGAGAGTAGAGGGGTTTGGGATTTTTTTTTCAAAGCGACATCTTTTTTTTTTCCTTCTCTAAGTTTGATACACAAAGAAATGTGAAACATGCCACCTTCTCTGTGGCTTTTATCCTTTGTGAAGGTTACATCCATTGTAACTGTAGTAGAACATGATATGTTATTCAGCTGGGATTCTTGAAGTCAAGTTGTTTACACTTCTCTTGTGCACTTGTAGTCTCAGTCCACAGGTCTGTTTATACTGCTCTTGCCAAGCTGAAAGTAATTCTGTCACTGCGCCATAGGTTCCTACATAAGATTTAGCTTTGCATTGAGTTGAGTCAGTGGCACTGGCAAGCAGCCAGATTTCATTACCACTTCAGGTTTTCTGGCATTTTGTTAGTGTCCAGGTCAGGTTGCTATAAAAGATATAGCAAAGAAAAGCTGTGTCTTCTTTTCAAATTTAGTTAATTAAAGCTATTCCTTGCCCAGAACATTAGGTGTATATAAACCCTCCTGACTAAATTCATTATGTGTAATAAAGTTGTAAAACCCTGATTTAGATGCCTAAGAATCACATATGGATTTTCTCATCTTTGATAAAACTAAAACAGGCAACAACTGACAGAACGGGAGGACATGGTCTTAAGCTGCACCAAGGGATGTTTAGGTTAGATGTTAGACAGAAATCCATCACTGAAAGAGTGATTGCGCACTGGAATCGCCTGCGCAGGGAGGTGGTGGAGTCACCGTCCCTGGAGGTGTTTGAAAAAAGACTGGATGTGGCACTCCGTGCTGTGGTTTAGTTGATAAGGAGATGTTAGGTCATAGGTTGGACTAGATGATCTTAAAGGTCCTTTCCAACCTAGTTCATTCTGTGATTCTGTGAAAAAGGTAAAATATATTAAAATAGAGAAAATCAGGATCCTTTTCCAAGTTTCCTAAGTATTGATTCATTCCTTGCAGAATAAAAGCTTGCAAGGAACATATAGTCTGGATTTAACACACAACTTGGTTAAAAATTGAACAATTATCACTGACTGTGATGAGATTTTCTGCTATACATTCATGTAAAAGCTTGCCCCTTAAATTTACTAATGCTTATTCATTTCTACACATTATTAATTCCTACTGATTATACTAGCAGTTTCCACTTCAGTTTTCTTTTCCTTGATATTTCAGTCTATCTGAAAACTTTGACATTTCTCCTAGAAAATGAAAAAGAAATGCTACCACAGCTCCCCTTACTGTCTCTCATGCTGTTATTTGGAAAAAGTTGTTCAAATCTCTGCCATGAATGAAGTTTTATGCATCTTAAAGCAGCTTGAGGTACATTTTAAGCAGCTAGAAGCTGAAGAGGTAAAAAAGAAAGTTCTTACAGAATTTTGAAGTCTTTAAAAGTGAAGCAAATTGATAAGAGAAGGAGCATGTTTTGCACCAAACCGTGCTGGAGAGAGAACAAGGTATTTTCGTGAATCTCTGATGTATTCCGAATCAATTAAAGCAGGCAGTGTGCTACAAAGCGTTCATATGTGTGTAACAGTAACCTTTCAACTGTTCTTGGGCTGGTTACTTCACATCGCTTTGGCTCTTCTGCTGACCATAGCTCCCTTGTGGGGAATCACAAAATGCATACTGGGCATTTTGTACAGCTGAAGTACAGAGCGGCTTGTCTCAGGAAATGGAGAGGACAAGGGAAAATAGAACAGCTTACCTAACTCTCTATTTTTTTTTTTTTTTTGAATCATGCTCTCCCCTCACCCTTTTCCTCACTTCTTTTCTTGCAAATGTTATATCCTTTAAGAAATGTTTTTCCTATACAAAAACACACTTAGAGAGCACTATTTACACAGTAGAAACTCTCTCTAGTTTATATACCAAAATTAATTCAAGATGCATGCCTAAAATTAGCATCATCTTATTTGTTTGCCAAAAGTTCTATGTCTAGTTTACGTTGTTCATGTAGACTCCCTCTGTAAAACAGAAAAGGAAAAAAATACATCTGTATGTCCAGAAATCAACCTATCTCACCTGAGACACATTTTATCTGAGAAAAATCACTATCTGAAATTTCACTTTTTAGCTCTTAGCTATAGAGGAAACCCAGAAAAACTGTGCAGATTAGACATCAAAATTTTAGATGGTTGAAGATAAATGAGCTGAAACTTCTCCTGTGTTTTATCCAGACAAGCTTCACTCCAGCCAAGCACAAACACAAAATCTTCTCTGTAACACATTTATTAAAAGAGAGAAGGTGAACACATTAAATGCTGCTAGAAGCTGCAGTACGGGAATATGAGTGGATGAATTGGTCAGTGAGTAATAAGGGAATAGTCTCCTTTGTAGTAGAAAGATTATCATCTTTCAAGGTCATGTCATTTGTCTACTGTAAATACCCAAATTGTTTTTATTAAAACAAGGGCATGGCAAGCACTGTTTTGAATGATGACAAAGCAGCCCCTGTAAATTTCAAAAGGATGGCATACATCTTAAATTCACTTTGTGCCTTATAAAATTTTAACAATTATGGGGAGGGAGAAAAGAAGCCAATTCAGTTAAAATAGAGCTCAGATTTATATTGAATCCAAAATAAGTCTATTTATCATCTCAAAGACTCCATAAGAATCACAATTTTTTTCTGGGATATCAGTTTAGAGGTATTTAAACTATGTTGACATCCAAACCATATGTGCCTTACTGTGTGTCTAAAGCCATCAAGGGGAGCCTCAGTGGACAACAAGCAGATCCACATTCTGGAGCAGCAGCTGGACATTGAGCATGATTGCTTATCAACCGTGTTTCACTACATCTGTCAAAGAGATGTAACTACACTTTATTTGAGCAAGAACACTAAAGAATTCTAATTTCTATTCATCAGTAATCTAAAATCTAATTCCAATTATACTATAACATAAGGAAAAAATGAAACTTGAGACAGTCTATTCTGCTCTATAAACTTCTTTTTTGAAAGGCATGAAAAAAAATTAGTTTTGCATTCCATGAAATCTCTCTTTTCTGCTTTATCTGCTGATGTGTCCAACATCAGACAAACTGATCTACTCTGCAGTTGCCCCAGAAAGCCCAGTACCAGTGCATGAGCAATTGTTCTTGAGATTTGAAATCAACGATAGTTTAGCTCAGTTTTAGGTGGGCAATGCCTTGCAGAGGCTGACCTGGAACAGAGGCTAGACAGAGTGAAAGGATAAAGGGCAGGTATTTATTGAAAGGCCTTCACAGGGTACACCTTGGGCAGTGCAGGAGTCTCGCAGAGACTACACCCAAGATGCACAACAGCCACACGTTTTTCGGACAGATATAAGTTTTGTCCATTTGCATATCAGAGGTTAATTGTCCAATTACAGCTTCAGGCAGTGGAGTCCCATTCTCTTAGTTTGCTCCCCCCCATCTCACTTTTGTTTACATTTCTTGGGGCCTGAAACAGTGAGGTGTCCTTGATTCTCAGGCCTAGAGAGGAATTGTTGTGTCTGACCAAAATGGGAAAAGCAGTAGCTAAGACACTATATGGTGTTCAGAGTTACAAATTAAAGAATTGCAGGATTACAAATATATGAAAATATAAAAGCTAAAATCCTAAGGCATCACAGGAAGCAAGTTTCATTGAGTTACAACTGTTTACCCCCTAGTAGGCCAGCAGTGTGGAGCTGGGTCATAATCTGCTTCAGGGAATGGTACACTCCTTTTGTCCAGTTATAGACAATGTCAGGTAATAATAACAATGCCAGTAGATGCAATAAAGGTGTTTCTCTTAGAAACTGAGAAAAAACTATATTTAGACTGAGAAATGACACTTTGCTTTGAGAAATCTTATTAACTCAGATTAGCTGTTGGAAGGACCAAATGTTCCCAAGAACTGAACTATTCTTTAATTTATTAATTCAAATA
Organism: Callaeas wilsoni; assembly: GCA_013398955.1. Taxonomy (NCBI): domain Eukaryota; kingdom Metazoa; phylum Chordata; class Aves; order Passeriformes; family Callaeidae; genus Callaeas; species Callaeas wilsoni. The sequence goes on from VWPU01017211.1 coordinate 139,208, forward strand.
AGAAACCATTCCACTCTCAAAAAAAGCTACAACTGGAATCATCCACAGAAAACTGAAACCAAACACTTGCAGTCTTGCATGCCAGTTTTTCTCCTTAGTGAATCTCCAGCTGAAGCTCAGATATCTCTATATAAACACACAAACACACACACAAATATATGTATTCAGATGACAGAGAGGGAGACCAAATAGAATAACAGAACAATAGGTCAGACTGTTCATGAAGCTGCTTTGCCCTGAAAGTACATCAAATTTGGCTGGTGAGGCAGCCTATCCAGCTTGAATAGGACTATTGAGTCAGCATCTTAGATCTCCTTTTATTTTTAAGGCAGAAGAGGTAGAAAGGAAATCCATATGGGAATTTTAACTGCAAAATTCAGAACTGGGTGGTAAAACTGACCTAAAACTGCAAAACAAAACACATGAAGAGTCTATTAATAATGAGATTACATTCAATAGCAAAAGGTTTCTATGGAAACCAAAAGTAAGACTCTTGCAATAGAAACACTTATTCTGGCTGCAAGGAGTACTAGAGAATCACATGGAATTCTGTTTTCATATAATGTGTCTGCTGAAAGGATTATTTATACATGATTAAATCCTAACCATAGTTTTGTGATATTTTGGTATGAGGAGCCAGTACAGTAATTATAGTTAATGTACCTGAATAAATGTGGAGGCAAGAAAGATATGTTAAATCTCTGCATAATTAAAATTGTGCATAATTTTATTTTTTGCAATTGAAATGTGACCTAGAAGAGATGATGCACAAACTCCAGCTTAGCATACAATGCTAAAAGCAAGAAAATTAACTGAGAGCACATCGGAACTGGTGTTGCCATGTGCCAACTCAAAGAAAAATAATCAAGATTTCTCAGGACTTATACTACTCCATACTTCAGCAATTACAAGAAAATGGCTTAGGTAGATGTAGATATGATGTGGAACAGCAAATCTTCACATTGTGGCAACTTTGAAGGAATAGGTTTTCCTTCTTCCAAAAGGATAAGGAAAACAATTTTAAAGTCATTTTCTGCAAATCAAAGAGGGTTCAGCAAGGACACCTGATGATTAATCCCTCTCACAAACTCCAATTTCTTCATAACTGAGCAATTAAAAAGGTTTGAGAGTCAAATTAAAAAGCTGTTGCATGTTTATGTTTCTCATGTCTTCCTGTAAATGGAGAGAGTGTGGTTTCTTATTCTAGTATATCTCTCTCTTCCTAAGGTTTTTTCCCTCCCTTCTATCACTATTTTCCCTCCAGCCTTTCATTCTCTTTATTTCTTCCTTAAACAAATAGAAAAAAGGGGAGAAAAAAAGTTCTATATTTTTCTAAAAAAGTATGATTTTTCCTGTAGTGAACAGCTTCGAGTCTCAAGGGAATAGAATTGAGCTGAGTGTAATTTAGGTGCCCAAAGAGGAGCTGTAAGTAGAACTTCTGACACCTTTCCTTCACCTGTGCTCTGAGAAAGAAGCAGCAATAAGTTAACTACTCCCATCTGAGGTACAGCCATTATTTTCTGTACTTTGGAACTGAGAGGATTAGAATCAAGGTTTCTCCTCTCATTCTCAGTTGTTTCTCCAACTGTCGGTTTTCAGTAGGATGCATTAGATGAGCAGAGTTTTTTCTTTCCTCTTTCGAGTGCTACATTTTAGCCCTTATTTAGCTGAGGATAGTTTTGAAATGTTCTTACGGTCTTTTGTCACAGGAAAGAATCTTCATATAAAAGCATATCAAGAGTTTTTCTGAAGAATCTCTTACTAAGTACAAGTTCACACTGAGTATTATTATATACTAAGCAAAAGCATTCCAGTTCCTAAAAATAGCTTTAGTTAGAGGTTCAAAAAGCTTCCTGTCTGTCCTCTAGTACTGCTTAAAAATGAAGAATTAATTCCTTACCTTATTTTAATTTTTTATTTTTATCCAGCAAAGAAAAAGAAGCCAGCTATCTTATAAGGTAATTTTGAACATTAAAATGTATCAATATGTATGTTTTGATGTCAACAAGCTATAGCTGGAAATGACTTAAAAATGTGAGCAACTAAATCACCTGTGGTTTGGAAAAAACAGTCTCTGGTGGAACCCATAAGAATTTGAAATACTAGCACTGTATGGTAACTATTATTTTTGCAATGACCAGCTTTAGCAACCCATGATGCCCACTTTCAGTTCTCTGCCAATAGTCCTTTACAGCCCCACTGGAAACTTGACCTCTTCACAAACTTATTTCCCCCAAAACTGCATGTCCAGTAGCTGGATGCTTGCTCTTGTGACCCAGCCTCCCAAAAGAAGCTATCCCCTTCTGACAGGAATCAAGATATCCCACAGGCTGTGCAGCAGACACGTTCTTCATAGATGCAGAAAAAAAAGCAATAACATTCATTTTTGTCAAAATATTTTAAATAGGACAAATATATCCTCATATGACCTTCTTCTTTCTCTTTATTTTTTTAACTCTGAAGTTTCTTTGGTAGTAGAGGAAAGGTTTCATTCATTTTGGCTGACGCTGAAAAATAATGCAAGTAGTACAACATATGATGCTTCTATTTGGCTATTGAAAACACAAACATTTTTAATAAAACACTTGAATTATCCTTTTCAAAGTGATTTTTTTTTAAATTTTTCTAACATAAGTTTTTAAAAATTGTAATCTGCAACAATTTCAGCTATTTTCAGTTTGTTAGTGGAAGAATATTTTACCAGCTATCCTCTTGGTGAATATAATGGTGCATTTTTAATTAGGAATTTGGGGGACTTGTGCAGAAAAGAGTACTATATTTGACATCATCACCTGATGACACCATAAAAAGGCCAATTCAAAGTTCAGTGTCTCTTGTGCAGGCACTGATGACACCTCAGTTGGAACCAGTACAGTTGGAATGACTAATGGTCAGAAAAAATACATTGAAATCAGAACAGATGCAGAGAAAGATTAATAGAGTAAATAGAGAAAATGGGAAGACTTGTGATGACAGAAACCTGGATGTGTTTAGGCTTCTAAGTCTAGGAAAAAGTATATCGTAAAATAACTGTATGGCTGGGTTACATGCTGTGCACACATGATTTAATATATGTGAGTTAATATGTCCGGTTCAAAGAAAAGGATAGACTTACATAAAAAGGTGTGAACACTGCAAACATCACACAGGTGCATACAAATGAGTGTCTTAGGCAATTCCCAGACTCCAGAGTCTCCCCAGTAGCTGGCATGTACTTGTCCTTCCAGCAGTCAGCCTCTCCCCAGACACACACACATATCTGTCCTAGACTTACAACCACTTCAACACACGGCTACCAAGCTACTTAATCTGCTTGGGAGCTAGTTCAGCTTGATGTTTACCAGCAATCACCAGATGTGCATATCCTCACTCCAGGTGCTGGTCCCAGAAGCCCCAGCCCTTTGATAGCTGTTCCACCTGCAGTTGCTGGCACCTAGACCTCCATTAACACAGGTGCACATGGAATAGAGACCCCCTCAGCCAGGAAAAGAGAAATGGAGTTTACTGAGATGCCAGGGCAGATGGCAGTGACTGGGGGCAGGACACAGTGAGACAAGGGTACTGACAAGCCCAGTTTAAACACATCCATACCCTTTTAACCTCTTATCCTTTTACTTTCTCTTGCCTGATCCTCCCCTAATCACCTTCATCCCTCTCTTTCTTCGCCTTTGGTTCCTCCCACCGAACAATCCATACTAAGCTTTGAACAATCTCTAAATGCTCTTCACTGTGTCCTGTAATGTCACTCAGTCTGCACAGTCCTCCTAAGGTTTGCTCTTGTTGACTCCTCTTGAAGTGTTTCCTAATCAGTGATGAAGCTCTCTTGGAAGGAGTCAGGGCAGAGTGCCCTGCCTCTGACTGGGCTGTTGAGGTTGTTCTTCCTGCCACTGCACGTCTGTGCTCCTTCATGCTTGTGTGGATGAGCCTCTTATGGGCCAACCACCCCTCTGTGACAGCCCTGGGAGCAGGTCTGTGTGTGTGGAGATCCCCTCCATAAGATATAATCAAGCATGCTTTGCCTTGTGGTCTGTGGCCCAAGCCTGAGGGCACCCTGGAGAGGCTGCGGTTTGACATGCAGCCCTGCAGAAGGATACAGGAGGAGCTGTGCTGCCCAGCTGGCAGGGGCACTGGTGCTGTACCGCTTCCCCTTTTCCTGAAATGCCACCTGCCTTTAGCACCTTTCCCTACCTCACCCCAGTTCCACTTTGGAAGAAAAATGAAGGACTACAAAAATCCTACAACCCCACACTGCAAATCATACATGACACATGACAAAGCAACTGTTAGAGCCGGCGGGACGTACAGAAGAGCTGGAGCTCTTCTGCGTGATGTGTTCAAAGCTACATAATGCGTGCATTTCCTGTTAAAACACACACAGGGTAAGATCCATAAAGCTTCTTGCTTTACATCAGTAAGACTAAAATCAAAAATAAACTTCCATTCTTTGTCTTGAGGCATCTAGGTACAAAGACAGAACTTAGCTGACTAACATTAATCAGGGAGAAAATGATAAGCCATCAGAGCAAAACTGAACACCCACTCACACACAATACACACACATGCTGGCCAAGTGAGACACTGATTTTCTCCAATATAAATTGGTGCTTTATTAGTCTGACAATAAGCCACTACATCTTAGCATTCAACCCACGTTCATTTCAAACTATTATAAAAGTGTAGATACACACTGTACATATTACTCTGGTGTGGATACTACTTTACATAGAAATAATATTGTGCAGGCACATGCTTATAATTTCCACAAGCTTGTAACAATTTTTATGGTTCTGGAATAAATATGGGTAGCATTTACAAAAGGTGTAAAAATGGTAGTCTTTTGTCTAAATTTAACACATCCATTTCAATCCTTCTCCAGAGAGTCTGTCTGTAAGCTACCTCGGAGGATACCTCTTCTTTGAAAGAGATCTCAACCAAGCTCAAGCACATCTTTATAAATGCACAAAAGCCAGCATATTATGTCTAAAAACCCAGGAAAGGGTTCCTTTCTGAGAGAAATAAAAGCTTTTTTTTCTTGACTGAATAAAATAAACAGTGTCACGAAGCCACTCTGTGATGGAACCTTATCACATTTTCTGCTCTGCATGCATGGCAGTCCTTGAACTACTGTGGTAAGTTATTTTTATTGATCTACTTTCTTTTTCCAAATGACTATATTATTAAATATTAAATCTATCTTTATAATTTCAATACACATAGGTTCTTACGAAAGAAATTTATTTTTATAACTTTTTATAACAGAGAGATCTGCATTTTTATACAGAGATATCAAAGTACTTCAGTAAATTCCTTATCAAAAACTGTCTTCCCACAAATGAGAAGAGACTATGCAAGGCACAAATCTGGCTCTGGAGATCTGCTGTACACCAGGATAAAGTCAATTTTTCTGACTGGGGCATGTGACTATTTATTTTGAGGGAACACCATCACAAATAGGAGAACATGAACTGGAGAAAATGGTAAGACATGGTACACAAAGGACTAAAGGGTTTCAGAGTATGAAGCTACACTGTGAGAAGGTTTTCAGAGATAGAATAAATGCTATTATCACTCAGCAAGTGGACATTGGAGATTCAGAGTTTTTTACTGTAAATAGTTGCCATAAGAATGGTTTTACAGTCTGCCTGAAATTAGAGGAAATATTTAGCTGCTCCATGTATTCCAAATGAAGAGGAAGAACTTTCCCCAACTTTCTTCAGAGAAGGAGTTAAATACTCCTCTTGCCCTCACCACCATTTCCTTATTTCATTTTGTGAGAATCTGATACACTGAAACTTTCCTACGTAAATTATATTAAATTTCTTGTTCTATAAACTCCTTTGATCAGTGAATTAGCTATTCCAATATTCCAACTGGTAACAATTTATATCTATTTGTCAGTTTTTGAATATTAATATACTTAGAAGTGTATGTTTGGAATTAAAGTCTGTCTTAAAATAAAAGGCCAATGTGAAAAAATTAAGAAAAATACTACTTCTCAACATTTCTCTATTTCACAAAGAGCTAAAGTGCTTTGCAAAAAAAAAAAAAAAAAAAAAAGTTTATAGAATTACATCTGTTTTGAAGAGGAGAGGAAAGTGAGTATCCTACCCAGAATCATGCAGCAAATCAATTATAAGCAGGGAATTGACCAAGCTCATAACTGAAAAGAACGTTCACATTATAGGTATAAAGCAGATGTCTTTTTTAACTAATGGATTAGATTGATGAGAACCTTAGGACAACATTTTAATTCTGTAGTTTAGAAATCATCTCCAAAATAAAAACATCTCATATTTCACAGAAGTATATAAGCATTCAATATTTATACAAACTAGGATACTTGCAAGTCTTGACTTAGGATAAACATGACTTAGCAAAAAACCAAAACATCAGTGTGTTATCAACACCATTCTCAATATAAATACGGAACACAACACTGTAACAACTACTGAGAAGAAACTATCTCTGCCTTAGCTGAAAGCAGGAGAATAATGTAAAAGTTAATTCTATTATGGACAAAGAAAGACAATTTTATTAAAATATAACAAAAAAAAAATAGAGACTACTAATAGAAGTTGCCATTTATACCCTACTACACCAGGAAAAAAAGAAAACAAACAAACAAAGCCAAAGAATACTTGCTTTTTGGAACATGAGCTGAGTGTCTGTTAGCCCTTACTTTTGTTTTCGGGTGAGACTATGGTCTAAGACTGTGACATGTTCAAACATTATGGAAAAGAAGAGGATGGACGTAGCAGAAGGGTAGATCCAGGTATCCTGAGTCTTATCAAAAAGACAAGAAAGCATGCAGAGTTGCAGTCTGACCTTATTAAGCAGGTGAGTGCTGTATTTCAGTCCATGGAGGGCCTTCTGAATTCTGACAAGTGTAGCACATCTGTCAGTCTTTTCATGTTTCCCTTGAAGCCTCATCTAACAGCTGTTTTCCCTTGGCACTTCCTTCGGTCCTTCATTCTCACATTCCTCAATCTCTTTTTTGTGTTGTCTTGTGGTCTCCAATTTTCAGAAAAATCCTGTTCTCTTGGCAAAGGTAGCCCAGAAACTGATGATTTCAGAAAATGCTTTTAATTTGAGGATACATGCTTTTAATCTGCGGATATATACATAAATTAGCTTCTTAAAAAAGCTACTTCAAGAATTGGACATCAGTATCTCTGTGATGAATATGGAAGTAAAGGTATACACGCAACCTTAAACTGAGAGGGAAATGGACTCTCTCTTTCAGACTTTATAGCTTTTATGAATAGGAATGTAGCACATGACCCCAGGAATAAAAAGATAGATTCAAAAGTTACTAGAGTTTTAACAGTAAAGGGAAAAAAACAACTATGGAGATATAGATAGATAGATAGATAGATAGATAGATAGATAGATAGATAGATAGATAGATGAAAGATCAATTGTTTTCACTGATTTTACTCATTACATACTCATTATATAAAATGCTGTATGATTTTAATATTTATAAATTGTATTTATTTTATTTTTTCCTAAAATCTAGCCAGTCATCAGAAATAAAACTCACTGACACTTCTAACTTTAATTCTGATTACAAAAAGAAACAACATATTTGAATTTTTAACATTACATACTTAACACTTGAAGAAAACACCAAAACAGCTTTTTTTGTGAAGTTAGAATGTTATTTCCATATATTCAAGCATAGAAAAAGCCATTTGAGTTTTAACAAGTAAATTCATAGGTATCATGTTATGCTGCTGGAAAGCTAAAGTGGTTAAGAGGCTAGATGTGTCAAGTAAATTGAAATATTCACTAACTTCCACATAAATGGAAGCATACATCTCATACAAGATAGTCATTTAAGTGAACCTGGAAAGAGAGGTGGGATACAAGAACAATGGCAGCAGCGCATTTCCACAGAACATACATAATATTTATCAGCATTTTTTTCTTTTTTAAATCACTATTATGCATGTCTATTTTGCTTAATGTGCATCTGCCTTCTAGGAAAACCATGAATACACTCCATAGCAAATCATATCCAGCACTAAATATTTTTGCCACTTTCCTCACTACATACATACTATGTGTGACAAGTTTTCTCAGCTTGAAGAAGCTTTTCCCACCCTTCTTCACTTCCCTTGCAAGGTTTTGAGTTTTGGGGAGTTTTTGCCTTTGGCCACACTCATATCCTCTTACTGTCAGGAATAATTTATATGGATTTATTCCAAGCATCCGTAAGTACCGGATCTAATCCATTAGTTGAAAAAGAGATCAGTTATTAAAAATGTAGTGTGAGCATTCTTTTCAGTTTTGAGCTTGGTCAATTCTCTGCTCATAATTGATTTGCTGCATGATTCTGGCTAAGATATTTCCTTTCCTCTCCTCTTCTCTTCAAAACAGATGTAATTTATCTTCTCCAGAAAGAATAGACAACCAGAACTTCTTGTAAATGATAGCAAAACACACACAGTTCAATCTGTAACCACATCGAAAAGGCCTATATGTCAAAAATAAAATCATCTTCAAGCTGCATAAATATTAAACTAAACTGCATAAAAATTCATGTATTATATATATTGAATTTATTTCAGTGCCAAAAAAAAACTTTATTTTAAAATACATCAAGGAGGCTGAGTTTCCTTTGCTAACAAAACAAAGTTTAGTTCCAGCTGAGCATAAGTCTTACACTAATCACACTTAACTCAATGATAGAGTCCATTCACTTTGAACAGAGAGTGAGATTCCTTAAGTATCTAATTATGCCACATTTCAGATTGTGCTGTATCATTAGAGAACTAAATGGTTTTTACTTTGCTTGCAAACCAACTGTTTGCATGTATACTGCTAAATTCTTCAGGGACATGGACTGGTCTCATACCCTGAGGATACCAGCAGTGCACCTACAGCACTGAGTGTGTAAGTGTGCTTTTCGTTTGAATACTCTGATATCATGGCATGTGTACATCACATTCTTTCAGAGCAACATTTTTTAGAATGAAACTAATAATTCATCGCATGAGTTAGGGTCCCAAGTGTAGTAGTGGGCCTCAGTTTCCCTGGCCAGCCTCTGTGGAACCTCTGCCAACAGCCCCTGTCCATTGGCCCAGGAGAGCTGGACAGTCTGGGTAGCTTTGCAGAATAGGTTTTTTTTAATTGTTCTCTGTCCTCTTAACTACTTTATATTCTTCTTAGGAAGAATAAGTGAAGGAAAACACGCATCTGATATTTTATATTTTGCATTTGACAACCACCAGTAGATAAAGAGAAATCACCAGGGTTTAAGGTTCTCAGACAATGTATAACATGTCCATAACTACATGAGCAATAGACAATACTGTTACTCATTTACTCATATTATAACAGTATTTATGATTTATGGTGATATTCACCTTCAAGCAGGAACTTTCTAATGACAAAATATAGGACATTTTCAAGAAGATGACTAACAAGCTGGAGCATCTCACCTATGAAGACAGTCTGAGAGAGCTGGAGGTCTTCAGTTTGGAACAGAGAAGGCTTTGGGAAGACCTCATTCTGGCCTTCCAGTACCTTAAGTGGGATTATAAAAAAGAGGGAGAGAGACTTTTTATACAGGCAGACAGTGTCAAGACAAGGGGCAATGGCTTTAAATCTAAGGAAGGCAGGTTTAGATTAGATGTTAGAAGGGCATTCTTTACTCACATGGTGGTGAAACACTGGAACAGCATACCCAGAGAAGCTGTGGATACCCCTTCCCTGGAGGTGTTCAAGGCTATATTGGATGGGACCCTGAGCAACCTCATCTAATGCTCATAGAATCACTAAAGTTGGAAAAGATACCCAAGATTATTGAGTCCAACTTTTGAACAAACCTCACCCTGTCAATTAGACCAGAACACTAAGTGCCACATCTAGTCATTTCTTGAACTCTTCCAAGGATGGTGATTCCACCACCACCCTGGGCAGTCCATTACAATGCTTAACAATCTGTTCAGTAAAGAAATTCTTTGTGATTTCCAACCTGAGCCTGTCCTGGAGCACCTTGAGCCTATATCCTCTTGTCCTGTCACTTGTTGTCTGGAAGACAAGGCCAACCCCCACCCGGCTACACTCTCAGGTAGTTGCAGAGAGTGGTGAGGTCTCTCCTGAGACTCCTTTTGTCCAGGCTAAACACTCCCAGGTCCCTCAGCTGCTCCTGATAGGACTTGTGCTCCAGACCCTTCACCACCTTCATTGCCCTTCTCTGGATACCCTCCAGCACCTCAATGTCTTTCTTGATGTGAGGGGCCCAAAGCTAGACGCAGCACTCCACAGTCCTTGAATGACATCCCTGCCCATGGAAGGGAGCTTTGAACTAGGTGAACTTTAGGAGTCTGTTTCCAACCCTAACTCTTCTATGATTCTATGAACCTATTCTATTTTGAAAATATTTGCTAATTAACAGTCAGAAGACATTATGAAGTTGGTATGTGTTATCATCTCCAGTACCTTTATTACAGATGAAAACACTTGCAGAAGAAGTGCTGTTTGGTTTAGATATTGCTTAACAGCTGGAAAATCTTTTTCTATTGAATCGGAACATATTTGGCATGCAAATCATCAAGAGACAGTAATCAGGAAACCTTCTCCCCACCCAGACTGTCTTTATGAGCAGTCTCACATTTTAATAATTTAGCTTTTGATACAATCAATACTGTCATCCCTTCCCCTTACTGCAACAGGAATTTTATCTTCAATATAATAAATTTAAAAGTGCTGCACAGAACAGAAGAGGTTTCGTGGATTCAAGCATGATTTGATATAATAATATATCCTATAAAAATTACACTAACTTAATAAACTTTGTATTTCAAGATCTAATAACCATCAGGGAAAGAGATTTAGTGGGAAACCTTTCCAACACAAGGTTTTCTGCTGGCAGAGATGTGAACACAAGCATGAAGGCACTACAGAGAGACCAGCTGCAAGACCAAAACGCAGGCAAGATTGAGGTTTGGGAGGTTTGCCTTTGTATAAAGCTGTTGTATTTATAGTTTTTACTTAGAGCATTTCTATGCACAATTTTTTTCTGAAAACTACAGTGTTGATCAGAATTTGTTTTAAAAGACATTCAATGACTGCTCTTCAGCTTTCTAAATAAAATGCATATCTGTGATTTCCTCTGGCATTAGTGTTGAGAAATAAAATAATAAATGATAGGTATTAATTTAGTCTCTTTGTTCATTCAAAACCAGAGCACTGTACCCAATGTCAGTGGGTCTCACTGAAGTATAAAGAATTGAGAGTTCTTGACAGGATTTCATTTCTCTCAATTAATTGATAAAAATTTCATCCATTTTTCCCTGGAGAAGAAAAAAATTGTGTTTTGATGTTCTTTTGCATGTTGACTCCAACGTATCAATGTCACTGAGTAAGGAATGTTGAGTCAATCACACAGAGGTAGGGATTTGTGTTCAACATACTGGAACTTCAGATAAGCTGATAGAGTCAACATGCTTGCTAACAATTCAATATACAGCGTTTTTCCATTGATTAAAGCATTCATTACCTTTCTGGTTTTATTACCAACAAGTCATGGTTATGCTTAATTAATGTTTCTGTATTTTTCTCCACAGCTGCAGATTCGCAAATATAAAAAGAGGCTAACTGTCTTTCTCTTAAATTAGATAATCCTCTACATTGACACCTCTACATTTAAGCTTTGGCTTTGGTTCAAATTGCGGAAAGTCCCATTCAGACCATATGGCTTGATTGTCATACTGTAATTAAGCAAATGGTCGAGAAGCATTTTATTAGACTGGAAACTGACTCTACACTCTTTTGAGGGTTTAGCAGGCCATTACATACAACATGGTAGAAACCAGTACAGCATAGAGAAGGAAGAGGGATGACAACAACAGAAGAGAGAAGCTCTGTAAAATTCTCAACTCACAAAGATGGTACATACCAGCGCATTTCTTCTTCTTTGTTCCTTCACACCAGAAATCATCCTCTTTCCCTACCATAAGTCTAAAGACAGTCCCATAGGGATGGCAAATTACTGACTTGCTATGCTAGTGCAAAGAAACCCTTCCTCCCCCAAATGTAAGAAGTGCAAATTCTCCACTTTCAGAATTTTATATTAAAATACTGGGCTTTTCTCCCTTCCATGACATTTCTCAGGAGACTTCAGCCAGAATAAGGAAAACGTGGCACTGTTAGATTCCCTTTCCAACTGCTTGGGTACTCATTCACCCAGTATCAACTCAGTGTAAAATCACTACACAATCATACATGGGTATGCTGCCTTATGAAGCAAAGTAAAAAATGAACAGAAATTTTAAATTTAAATTTATCAGCTTTCTTTAATTATTAGGTACTATAAAAAAGAAAGACACTGGGAGCAGATTTTGTTATTCATTTGTTGACAGGAGAAGATGAAAGCTGTACGTTCTTGCAATACCATGTGACCAAGATCCTCCTGTACCAACTCTTGTAAAACCTACAGATTAAAGAGATTATTTTCCACCCCAAAGAGTTTATGGTCTGTATTTCCAGTATCAAATTTAACAAGCTAAATAAAGATAAAAACAAGACAAATCTCAGCATAATAGCCCTAACATCAGTTCTTTGAGAGGTTAGTGGCTATTAGATTTCTCACAGGAAAATTTTCACTAATAATTTAAAGAAGATGGTGGGTTTTTGAGTATTACAGAAAGTTCTTCCTAAGCATGAGAGGCAACATGACACAATGTGTGAAGCTAATAGAAAATTCAACATACAAGTGATCTAAGCTGACATCAGAGAAAGGTGTGCCTGCAACTTGTCCTGGTGTATGCATGAGGATAGTCCATGCAGTGTCCTAATGATGACAATACTTTATATATGTGCTATGTGAACAGATGTACATATCCAGAAAGGAAAGCTGGATGAATACAATCTCAACACATTTAGGTTCCAATGCGCGTCTTTATGACAGCTTCAGTCAGTTTGGTTATAAAAACAGTGAGGAAAATCAGAACTTTTCAATAGCAATAAGGAAGTACAAACTTCAAACAATATATTATGTGACAAAATAAACATGTTCTGTCTACAATATCTCCTTTCCAAATTTCTTGTGTTCCCTGGACTACTACATCTTTAATTTTTTTGGTTTTCTTCATAGGATCCAACTATGCTGAAGACAGCTGTAAGTTCTTTAATTCTGCACACAAACTCCTTTCATACATAACTTATCAGAAATGCAACTCCACATGGTAGTAACAAGTGCCAACTTACAATTTTTAGAGAGGTGAGAACTCATGAGAAGATCAAAAACATCCCTCTAACATATTGATAACTCTTATTTTTGGGAACTTCCTAAGTTGTTTATTCACATAGCATGACAATTTCCCCAAGCTGAAAAGTGAAAGAAAGCACTTCCTTCCATATGTTAGCTTTTTAATAATCAATTAAGTTAACAAGAGCTCTGCCATCTGCACGTGATGCAGTGACAGAATAGCACTCCCAGAGGGGAAGCATCTTCAGCTTGCATTCACCTGAATCACAACTAATTAAGAAGATAAGCAGAGGAATCAAAGGGAATGAAAGAACAAGCAAGGTAAAGTCCCAGATGGAGGGAGGAAGTAGAGAGGGAACTTTACATGACCAGCAGGAAAACCTTCCATCTGAGGTATTTCACTGTAGAGAAATAAAACTTCAAACTTTCAGTAGTGGTAAAAAAGTAACTTCAGTGAGAATAAAAGCCCTCATTTACAAAGGTTGGCCATACACCAGTCAGATTCGGTTTTTTAAACTTTATAACAAACTTAAGCCTGAGGAGGATACACAAGAACAAAACACTGGTCCAAAGCTCAGAGTACCAGAGGTCAATTTGCCGCTCACCTCTAGGGATTTACTTGACTGGAACTCTCTATGGCCTACAATGGTGGATATGGTGTTGTCTGATTGATCTATTGTACTATTCAGTATTAAAAAAAAAAAAGAAAAAGAAAAAAACTCTTGCAAAAAATCTCTTGCAAAAATAAGTATGCCTGAATCCAGTTATAGAGGAGAGGAGCAACAAATGATATCTGAGAAACCTCACTGACAATGCAGTTCATTGCCCTGAGTTACCTTTTGACACTACATTATTAGAAAAATAGCTGTGCATCTTAATTTTGCCTGGTCAATGAAGATGTTAGAGTTAAGAATCCACTGACGGCAAAAACGCGTAAATTAAAGATGACTTCTGTCAAGTGGCTTCTGTTGTGCTTCAGTGCAGTAGACTTGGAGAGCAGAGGGCAAGCAGAGGAAGTAGCTGCTACACCGCCACAGCGAGGTAGAGTTCCTGCAACTGTGCCACAAGTAGGTGAGTGAGCTGAATATTTTGGAGAGCATGAGGGAGGGAGAATTGGATGCAAGAGCAGATGCTGTATAGACACATCTACAGGGTTTGTTAAAGCACCTGTACCTGCACATGCTCCACACTGGCCAAGTGGAACTGACTGCCAGTCAACAGCCCCAGGCAAGCTTTTGGCCCGGGCCAACTCACACTCCTCCAGATGGTCATGGTTCAGCACACGAACAGCTCATGAGCAGCCTGTCCATTTTGGTGGTTGATACAAATACTACCATAGGTGCAGGACATTTCCTTTATTCAGGAATATACTTGGACATATTGAACTTGCTAGTATAAAATATGCATTAAATGTTCTTCATGTCATGCAGTTCTCTCTTCCAAAAGAACAGAAAACCAAAAGGACAATCAAAAATCCTTTTTGAAAACTTTCTGAAAAGGACATAATCACCAAAGCATCAAGAGTGGCAAGTGGGCCTCATGCTATAACCACCAACAACAGCACTGTTGGCTTGGTGCTCCTTAAGCTTTTTAGTGAATAATTGCAGAAAGACTGAAAGTCTTGCTTCAAATCCAGACGGCTTTAAGTTTTTGGTGTATGTGAGGTCAAATCAAAGCTAGCATACTTCAGCTAGATTTTGATCCAAAACTGATTCACATTTTGTACATGTCCCTCGCACTGATGACCACTGCCTCTTGGCTGTAGCTATGAGTGCCTTTTTTGAACAAGGCAAACATCTCTCACCTCACCTAATTATGATCTGTTGCATTACAATGTATGAGAGGGAAAAGGACTCTTATTTATCATGCCTTTACTAAAATAAGAAAGAAGTTGCCTTCATACTGAGATACATTGTTGCTAATTTGCAGTGTGACAAAAATAAGATAGAAGATCAAAATTACTTAAAGATATAGATACCTCGACAGAAATTGTAGCCAAATAACGTGGAGCCTTCTTACGTTTTCTAAAAAGACATGGCTATAAAATATTCAGAACTTACCTTTCTCTAGTCAGCTGAGTTAAGGATAGAAAAAGACAGCTTGGAGATAAAAAGAAGCAGCAGCAGCAAGCAGCGGGTATTCAGCGTATATTAAAAATATATATTTCTCCCTGTAAAGGCCACAAAGAGTTCCAAATTCTACTATAATACAAACCAAGCACCGACAATAAGAAAAGATCATTCTGATATTCTAAACTCTTTCCAGTGTCCAGGTAATATTTACCGGTCATTATCATGTCTACAACTGGCCTTCAAGTATGATTGTTCTAAAATTAGAAAAGTGTTGAAGATATCTGCATTTAGTACAAATCATATCAAAGATCTTCAAATTAGGATTAAAAACATATGGCTCTGCTACTTTGAATGTCTGTGCTAAAGAATTTATGGCATAAATCCACAGATTAGGAAGAAAACTCCCTATTTCTGTAAATTTCTGTTTCAGTCTTCGTGACAATTCCTAACCTTAATTTTATTTTATCCCACTTACCCTTCAAAGTCCAACAGTATATAATAATAAATATTCTTTTAATCCATGTAGATATAGCCTCAGTGTTAAGACAATGATTTGAATAGCAAACTTTGGCAGTAAAAAACCCCCTTAAATACCAAACTAAACCAAACCACAAAAGAATACAGAAGACTAATTTTCAAGAAAATGGCTCTGATATTTAAGCTCAGCTAAATTTTTTCCTCTGAGCCTTCAATTGTTTTTCATGTAAAGGGAGTTCTTTGTTCAGATTCACAGGCAGACCTCAGACATACTCATGCCAGGGCAGCACCGACATGATTCTATTTAGTGAAGATGAGGCCCAAAAGATTATTTACTTCCCCAAACATGTTTCTACAATACAAAAGAGATAACTGTTTTCCAGTGAAATCTGTCCCCACATTCAAGGCAGGACTTGGTAGCAGAGTATTGTCAGGTGACTCTTGTGCTGGACTGTTTTATGATCTGGAATATCTTGAGAAATTCCACATTAGCTGTGATAAATAGTAATCTGCTTTATTTTCCAGAGATAACAAATGCTAAATCTGAAATTATTTCTTCACTTGAAGTAATTTACTTGTTCTTTTTCAGCCTAGAACTTTTATTGATGGTAACTTAATCTACTGTCTATTTATAACCAAGGAGTATTAGTATAAATATGTTGAATAAATCATCCTCTTAATTTAGACCTGTTCAGAATTCTGGAGCAGGAAGCTTTAGCATGAGACATGTTGTGTGAAAGGGAACCAAAAAAAAAAAAAAAACAACAAAACAAACCGGTGATAAAGATGTCCCCTTATTTTAGAACACAATGTTTTGGTGAGTAGGCAGACTGGCCTATGTAAACAGAGTAGTCTTGATCTGCTTTATTAACAATTTTAAGAATTGGATCTGAACTGATGAGAAGATCGGGCAACTATGGCATAGAAGGCCTTGAGAAGCTCTAAAACTGAAAAGTCATTTTACAGACTTG
The DNA here is from genome assembly GCA_013398955.1 of Callaeas wilsoni. Classification (NCBI taxonomy): domain Eukaryota; kingdom Metazoa; phylum Chordata; class Aves; order Passeriformes; family Callaeidae; genus Callaeas; species Callaeas wilsoni. The sequence continues at coordinate 155,947 of VWPU01017211.1, forward strand.
CAAATCAAAGCTAAGTAGAATCACAGATGCTTTTAGAAATAACTTAAACATGGACATATTCCATTCTTCCACCTCAAAAGAGATAATACAGATTCTATTACACTAGGTTGAAGGGCAGCACACAGCTGCTGTGAGTATATCCTGTCTGCTGCGAAAGCATAGCCTGGAAGTCTCTCATGTAAACAGGCCTTAGTCTTCTCCTTTATGTTTTGCAAAAATTACAAAATCTTTTCATCTTTTGCCATGTTAGAATATTAGCATGCCTTAATTCAAGGCTGAAGAGGTGGAAATTTAGGCAAGAGTGTATTGCTGGGGCTGTGGCCTCTTTATTTTACCATCCCACCTTAAGCATACTGTGTGGCAGGAAGAAAAAAAATTGTCGCCTTCTACTTAGGTGTTTCCACTTCAAAAGTTCCACAGACTGGGGTTGTTCACTGCGATGAAGAGAAGTCATGGACAACACTGCAGTATCACAGAGATTCTATAGTGGACTATAACACGTGCCCAGTAATCTTAAGCAGTTCACAGGTTCATCACCTGCCCCTGTAGCATGGTCTGCTATCACCCTGTCCGCAAAAGGTGGCAAACAAATGGGTCACAAAAGAAAAGCCAAATAGCTGACCTCTAGGACGTCTGCTGCTGACTCCTTTTAGCTCAGTAAGTAATGGAAAGACATGTGTTTTATTAGAGATTTCTTAGAGAGTTACAGTTATGAAAATGTCTGAAAGGGATAGGAATGGGAGAGTAAGAACAGAAGATGAGTCCATCATTGGCAAATTGTTTAGATGTGACAAGCAGGTTTCACGCTTCAGAAATTCTCTGCCCAAGAAAACACTTTGCACATATTTATCAAACACATTATTAATTTTTACAGATAAGATAAGCAGCCATCCAGAAAATATTATAGGAACTATTGCTACTATTTTCCCTATGGTGGGTATTGCTGGACATTTAATAATAGTCTGTCATATTTTTCCATTATTCTGACAAAATATGCGAAAGAACCTTTTACAATTTTAAAAAATAGAATGCATTTTGTCACTCTTTTTAAAGTTAATTCATTGAGTTAAATTTATGAAGCATATTGTCTGTAAAAACAAAGATAGACAAGTATGAAATCACATGTCAGCCACAGGACCTAAATTCAGTGTGGAGAGACAGTGATAATTCTGATTATGAACTTAATAATCCTCTAAAATATTTTTTAAATGGCAGAGAAATCAAAAGGATGTAATTTTAGCTTATCAGCAACCAACAGCAGCACGATAGCTAAATTTAGCTATATGAATGCTAGTCCTGCTGCAAGTTTATAGTGCTTAAAGTTAATCATAAGACCTTGCAGCTGCATAATGTGGGGAACTATTCCTCAGCGCAGAGCAACAAAAATTATTCTTTTCAAGAAGTGTGACAAACGTTGCAGGTTTTAAAATAAGATTTAACATAAGGGCTTGTCATATGCAACCTGCATGTTTGGCACCTAGACTTTTCTGGCCTTTCCCATCATCTGAAAAGGATGAGTGCTCACATTTTCCAAGATCATAAGGTTCTAGCTGGCAAATGACTCTATACTGAAACTAATTTCAAGTCACTTTAATGTAAAATTAACTATGCCCACTCAAGCATTCACATGCTTACGATATCCAAATCCCTCCAGAAGGTCTTGGTCTTAGGTTTCTTCAGCTGACAGCTCTTCCAATGCCTTTGCTGTATTTGGTCAGAAATCCAAATCAATAGGAAGAAAAGCTTAGGAAAATTTCTGTAGGTCATGCATTTCTAGGAGAATTTTTACATTTTTCTTAGGCAGAAAAAAATTCCATAGTATTTAAGAGTAGTGTTTTATTCAATTGTGTCTATAAGGGAAAAATACCTATCTGGCAACTGTGAGCAACTCAGGGTCCTTCCATGGTTACAGCAGGGGAGGTGTGCTGAATATTACAAACCAAACAAATGTCAGGGGAATTTTGTGATGGATTTTCATTCTTACATAGCAAAGTACTGCAAGTAGCATATAATGAAGCTTCATGAAGCACAGTGTAAGCCCTGAAAGCTAGCAATTTAGTTGAAGGCCAGTGACATGACTGAGGCAGGGAAGACTCCATGTCAGACTTGGACTCAGAACTCAATCAATTTCCACCTACGAACTGTTGAGCAATTGAATCAATCCATGGTTCCATTTCAACAGCACTTGTGCTTCATTTTCAACCAAGTTGAAAGGCAACAAACATATCTGGAAGATTACAGAGCTTATGCACATGTGATGGATAATTTTAACTTGCAGCCAGACACTCCCACAGCCACTTTCTTACTCCCCATCTTGAAAAAAATAGAGGAAGAAAAAACATGAAAAGGCCCGTGGGTCAAGATGAAGACTTAGAGGTCAGCATCACAGGCAAAACAGACTTGAAACTTGGGAAAATTAATTTATTTTATTGCTCATTAAAATAGACTTGGATAGTGAGAAACAGACAAAAACTAAATACCTTCTTCTCCTCCTCTTTTTCCCAGGCTCAATTTCATGCCTTCATTCTCAACTCCAAGTGGCTACTGGTGGTTGTAGTCAGCCTATAAGAGCTCCTTTCTACTCATCCTACCTCTCACTTTTCCCCTGCTACAACGTGGGTCTTTCCCACAGGCTGCAGTCCATGAACAGCTCCAAAGTGGATCCTCAAAAGTTACTGTCCAGGCCTTCTCAGTGATGTGAATTATATGAATAGAAACATATCTGCAGTCAAATATACTAGAGAAAAAAAAACAAAGGAAAATGGAAAAAAAAACCTAAAATCCTGATATTTAGTTTAATAGGCCAGCCTGACCTTGCAGAAAGTAGTGGTGGGAGAGAAAACTTGATGATAAATATAGCTGACAGAATGAAAGCCTGAGGAATGAACTCTGAATTGTGAGAAGCAGAATACAGAGTAGAGAAGGAGGCAGTGGGTGACACTGGAGCTAGCTGGACACACCATTCACCCAAAAAACCACTGCTATTGAAGTGGTCTGTGTGAAGAAGGAACTGGCAGCCATTTGAGGAAGTGTCAGTGACAAATTCATTCCCTTAGATAAAGCAGTAAAGCACTTCAGAAGAGAAAGATTAATAGTTCCTGGTGGGAAAAACAGAGAGGCCACTGATGCTGAATTTTAGTTTAGTGGAGTGTGCTCACATAAATGGTTGCATAAGGAGTTTCTGCAAGGGCTTTATGTGAGATGAATGTTAGATTTCTGCAATAAGGAGTGTCTTCTCCTTTATCTGTGCATGTCTCCCCTCCTTTTGCTTTCTTTTCTATTTGATATAGTAACAAATTAGATGAAAATCAGTTCTTTCTCTTTTCCAAATATTAAAGTGATATTAATTCCTTACTTTAAGAAATTTATGCAATATCTTCAAACTAACACTGTTGTGATTTTTCTTCCTATTATTCTATTTTGGCTTGTCAATTTACTCTACAGCTACAGTTTCTTGGCTTAGGGTTCGTCTCCTACTCTGCTTGGACTTTTGTGCGGAAGAACCTGAGCACTGAAGTGGAAAACCAATATCAGATATATTGTCAGCAAACTTCCTCTAACCCAAAATGGCCACTGTTTTCGTCTTCCAAAACATTTCTGTGTAAACAGTATCTAATCATTGTATTCTCCAAACGATGGAGGAGCTCTTTAGTGGAATTTAGTTCTAACTTAACTTAGTTCTAACTAGTTCCCTCTAACTCATACACAGCTTTCAGCAAAGAAGGAAAGGCCTTCAGGCTACTTTTAGGTAAGACCAGAAATAAGTGTGTCTTCTGTTACATGCTTTAACACGTGCATCCAGGTACGCTGATCACAAGGCTACAAAAATTTAATTTTTATCAATTAATCAATTAACTTTTCAGACAATGAAGATAACAGGCTCACAGCAAATAATCAAAGTTATTAAAAGTCATATTCTTTGACCAAAAAGATTAAGAGACCTTCAAAACACTGGCATTCAGTAATGTTGTACACAAAAATGCCCTTGACACATTTCTCAGTCACAGTTATCAAGGGAAAATCACATTTACATGTTCAGTATGTGATGGATCATATCTTTTATTACCTCCAAACAGTATAAATAGTTATTGCTGTTTATTCAGTGCAATTTTAATCTCTTTTTCATTGCAAAACATTTTTAATATGCTTTATAAATATTTTGTAATGCTAGGTATTGCCTGAAGTGTCAAAACGCTCAGTAGGTGTAATATGATACCTGCCTTAAAGATTGTTTTGTAAATATTATGAGTTCTATTAGGACACAAAAAATGTAGATATTAGGCTGTTTAGCAAGTATTTATTTTTATTGCTGTTTAGCAATTAAATATTTTAAAAAGGTTTTTAGATATTTCTGCTAAATTTTAAATTTCTATGATAACTGATTGCTTTCCTGACACTTTCCCAATTTCAGCAATTTTAAGAACTAAATTTACCATGTTAGATAATTCCAAACAATTAAATATATGTTCATTTTCAAGACCAAAATCAGTAGTCTGAAATGTCTGTCCTGAATATTGAAAATCTTAAGGAATCATAAGGTATATACTGATACAGTCCAGTGGAAGTTGCAAGAAGGGCAGTGTTAAATGGAAAGGCATATGAGTAATTTTAAATAGCCTTCTGGAACTTAATTTAGAACACTTCTGATGTTTTATTATAATTATTTTTAGCATCCTCTCATTTACTTCCTGCTTCCTTCAATCTGGAAATGCAATCTTTTCTAAAGAAAGCTCATCACAAGCAACAATTAGTTTATGTAGGATCTTGAACAATTAAGCTATTGCTGGCTTACAGCTACAGTGCTCTAATTCCAGATACATTCACATGACAGTACTATAATTAAAAACAGAGAGGACAGAGTGTAAAAACAATGCTCAGTCACACTATAAAACATATCTTCAGTAGCTACTGAAAAGGCACACGGTTATAATCACAGCAAATTAATAAGAACCTAAAAATAACTGTGCTTGTTTCCTGTGCATTGCGCACTGCACATCACTAATAAATAATTGTCACACTATGTTGCAGGTCAATGATAAATTAGCTATAAACATTCTGTCCTCCTGAATAGATTAGTTTATCATTAACTACATGAATGCTTTTCCACATGACTCTTAATCAGGAGTTAAGAAAACTATATTCAGGAGTTACCACATCTAATCCAATGTATACAATCAGTGCTATAAAATCATTATAAAAGAAATACATTCTTGCTGTTTATTATTTTAATGGGATTAATTGATCTGTTACAAAATTTCATTATACAGAAGATTATAGTGAGTGTTTTATTCTTGTACATCATAGTCCAAACTTAGCTAAAACCACAGCAAAAAAAGACGTTTTCTAAATTATTCCCCCTGACACAATTGAAGAGTCCTTTAAAATACTCAAGCTAGAGTTTATAATAAAATAAGAAGCATAGAGGTCTTTTACAAAGAGCATAAAGGTTACCAAAAAAGATTTACTGTAGTGGGCTGTAAGTCCAGATGAAATGTAGAAGGGTGATTACATGTATCACATTCATGTTGTTTCACTCAGTAGCACCTCCCATGATTAGATACTCCATGACTCCTTCTTTTCCACTGAGCAATGACCATTAATCAGGCTGTCATTACTACTGGGTTTTAATCTTCCTGACTGCCATCATGGACAAAGAATTTTTTCTTCAGAAGCTATAGATGGTTCTCAAAAAAGTCATGCTGATAAACTTTGAAGGAAGTAGCATGTTTGGTAAAACTTTTGCCTAGCAAAGAATATAGGTGTTGTCTGAAAGCACATTTCTGGTGTGGGATCTAACAGAATTCTTGTGCTACTTCATCATCCCTGCAGAACTGAAAATGCCTCATTCAACAGAACTGTCTGACAGCATTTCTTTCAAACTTTTCCTCTGGAGTGAGATCTACATGTCTTAAGAGAAAGCACTTTTAAATTTCCAATTGACTAGAAAAAATTGAATTAATAGCTTTTTTCCTCCATTCAAATTGTTACCTGTCCTTCTGTAACACACAGTACCAGAGCATCACAAAAAAATGCCTCAAAATCTAAGGCCTATGAGCAGACATGGTCCTCTGGGCTGCTGTTATACCCTGACTTCTGGTAGCAAAAGAACAGGGCCATTTTTGACTTATAACTATGATATAAAATTACAAAGTTTTGAGATAAATTATCTATATGGGTTATATGAGCTGAAAACTGAGCTGAGATTTAAGATTTTCTCAGGCTGAGAAGATGAGAGCTTTGATAGCAAATGAAAACACTCTTCTGATAAGTGTCTCTGTGCCAATCGTCAGACTCTTATCATAATTAATAAAATTGCCATAGTTTTTCTACAAAGAACAAGTTAAACATATCGGAAGAGCTGCAGACTTTGAATGGCATGGAAATATATTCCACTTTAAAATGAAACTAGAGATTTTAGCACCAAACCATACGACTTTCTTTAAAGTCAAAACACACACTGATAAAACTGAAGAGGAAGGGAAACTAAAGATCATCTCTATACACGCAGAAAAACAGGAGCTCCTCCCTTCCTATCTTTCCTATTTATTTCTTACTGTTTCCTGCTATTCGAGTCCTTGCTTTTTGGAAAAATAAAGATCCTACTTCATCATAGGTAAATTTCATTTCATATTGTCTTCTAAGAAGGTATCAACCAAAAGCAGTCGTAAATCACAGTTAAACGGAGATATTTTTACTGTTGCTAAGGTACCTTTTGAACCATTTTTTGTAATTGGCATAGTTCTCAAAACCAAGCCATGTTAATTGTTGTGTAAATGTGTATAGTTTTGTATAGCATATTTTAGGCTGAAAATATTCTTAAGTTTACATATAGAAGAAATTGCTAGAAATCACTTAGACCTTGTCTGAATGGCACTGTCTAAAAGTAATTAATTCTCTCTTTTCTTCAATCTAACAAAAGAAAGTAAGTTTTTGTAAAAAAGCTCTTTCACTTTGCCTTGACTGCATCACAAAAATGCTGAGTAAGGTTTGCTTCTGTCTGGTACAAGTTCAGGATCTCATAATCAGGCCCATAGAGCTCATTGCAGTATCCATGCTCAGCAAACCAGCCTTTAAATGGCTTTAGGTTTATAACCTAAGAACAAGTATTACATTACTCAGATATCACTGGAGCAAAGGTCCTAAGCAATCCTTAATGTGCACTAAGTGACAGGTCAGCTCTTTTTTTTGAAGAAAAGAACTACCATTCCAACTGTTCCATTGTGCAAGAATGGGAACAGAGGGTAAGAGAATTCCATTTCTGCTCCTCCTGGAAAAAAAAAAAACAAAACAAAACAAAACAAAACAAAACAAAACCATTATTTTTAACGTGGTTTCTGTTTTACTAATTGTGTTTAGCTGGACTGAAATGTGAACCCTGAAAGTCTCTAACGCCCATAATTAACTTAATCACACATTAAAATCAAGTTAAAGAATCAGCCTGAAGCTCAAGAAGCCAGACACAGGATGCTGGACGCATACTATCTTTTATTGGAAGGAAGAATATTCTGAGTCTACATCAAAATCCCTAGTGATGTCTTTTGCAGAGGGCCCAGAAGAGTCAGCATATCTGAGGAAGAGAAACAATCTAGAGGAGAGTAAGCTGTCTGCAGATTTTTAAGAGAAATGTATTTGCCAAGAACCTGTGATGTGAGTGTGGCAAAAGCAACAGGTGAAGAGAAATGATCCTACAGCTGGAGCAGACCCACTATTTAAAACATGCAATGCCCTCACATTTGACAGGCAACAAAAAGCAAGGTCCTTAATTTGTGTGTGCAAGTGCACATTTTCTTTTACTTGGGCTACAGCAAATCCTAAAGTGTGCACTCAGTACTACTTTTATTTGAATCAATATTTTTACATTGAAAAGTTAGAGGACTCTAGTGCCAAATTGAAAAATACTCATTCACTCTCAAAAAAAAAAAAAAATCGTAGAGATATTCAGGATTGTTAGTATTTTAACCAATTTATCTTCTTTAAAGGCCATCAATGCAATCTCAGTATCAGGCTTCAATCCTGATACATATTAAAACATCTACATGCTAAAACATCATTAAGACTTTTAAGATACTTCCTTTCTAAGAGATTACAGTAATATGTTCTGCAGTGCTATCCTTAACCAAAAATGTGTGTGGATGCACAGGGATCAAAAAAAAATTCAAAGCTTAACATTTTTCCTTTGGCAATGTGCAGCTCTGAGAACTTGTACCTTACTCCAAATTTGCATTTCCAACATCTCAGTAGGAACTTCTCAGTTCTGACTTCTCTGAGAAAAGACTGTCTCCATCCATGCTCAGTTCCACCTGTCTTACTAATTTCTCTTTTTTTCCAACAAAGGGATCGGTATCCTGTCTTTCAGCCCTTTATACATCTGTACATCAGTTGGCCTTCAGTCTAGCACAGGCCTACATAAGTTGCCTATACACAAACTTAAAAGCAATGCATTTATCTCCCCAGCACCTGAGAGTCACTGAACACTGTTTGACCTGCCCCAACCTACGTCCCAATCAGAAAACCCTCTAATAAGAAAACATATCTATCTAACCACAGCCGGCAAAATTCATGGCTTCCTGGGAGTTTCAGCTGGTACACATTATGTGGAGGGAGGTAAAACTAAGGGGTGCTATTGTATCAGGAAAGGTGAAAGAAGGGGATGTTGAATTTCCCGTAAGAAAGGGACAGAGAAGAGGAAGAATCTTATGAGAAAAAGGGGAGCAGTACTTTAAAGGAAAGGAGAGACACAGACATGGATAAGATATTGTGGGAAGAGATACTACTGCAGAAAGGGAATACCAGCCATGCTTGTTGTCTGCTCTTTTCTCCAGAAAGAGAAAACAGCAGATTTATTCTGTTGCTTTTTCACTTTGCCAAAGAAAAAATACATTTTAAAATGTTTTCCAAAGGTTTTGGGGCCTCAGGCCTAACTCGTATTATCATTTCTCTCCTAAAGTGTCAGGTGTAGAAGACATGCTGTTCAAACTGTGCTTCAGATCTTTAATCTCCAACCCTGCTTATGCTGCACAGATGAAATACCCCTTATTTCAAAACTTTACTGCTCCCAAGGTTCAGTATGAAGAAGACAGCATGTGTATGATAAAAGACTGCTCTCTGGCCTCTTGCAAATAGCAACAGGAAAATATAGCCTGTGGAAAATTTTGGGACAGAGGCCCTTAAAGAGCTCAAAAGAGTGGCAGTGGCCTTATTTTTCATGTTGCAGAATCCACAAGAGCTCTGCCAGGGTAGCAGAGCACTGCTGCATCTAAACCTTCACTGTGATATGTAGTCAGTAGGTATAGGCACCGGGATTTCTCTTTGCTGCTGAGCTTTCTACAGCACTACAAGTAATGAGAAAAAGCTAATGAAATGAAAGCACATTTTTGTTGACTTTTTTTTTACTGTTTTTAAATCCAGTACAGATTTGGAGTGAGGTATGCGGGTTCCTCCATGTGTAGAATAAACTCTGTTATTCTGCCTCTTAGGAGAAGATAGAGGAAGGCAGTTAACACAAATATACATCCTTGGAAATGGAAGTGATATGGGACAACTCCTTCTCCTGTTTCTTTTCTCTCAGGAAGGACACACCAGGCTGGCTTTGAAGTGTCAGCAGGATTAGAAGACGACAGCATGCCCTTGCTTCCTGATAAAGAATCAGCTTAGCCAGCACAGGGCTTCATATCCAAGCAGCAAGGGCAGCACATACTTTTCTGAGCTGTTTTTTCAAAAACCACTGTTGATAAATAAACTTCAAGCAGGTTTGAAAGATATCAGTGAAAATTTCTCAGGCCATTGATGTTCTCCAGTATAAACTTTGAGCTTCAATGCAAAATTAGCGGTGCCTCAGCTGTCCACCTACTACACTGCTCCATGACTGATAAAATTAATCTGTGAACATCTTGTACATACACATCCTACTCTTGTAATCTGTTCATAAAAACACCTTCATAACTGATACTCAGGATGATTCTGAATTACAAGAAAGATGGGGAGGGGTTTTTTACAAAGGCATGTAGTGACAGGACAAGGGGGAATGGATTCAAACCAAACGAGAGTAGGTTTAGACCAGATATTAGGAGGAAGCTCTTTGTTTTGAGGGTGCTGAGGCACTGGAACAGGCTGCCCAGAGAAGCTGTGGGTGCCCCACCCCTGAAAGTTTTCAAGGACATGTTGGATGGGGCTTTGAGCAACCTGGTCTACTTTTCCACACTGGTTCCTCACTGAATATTGTAAATAGGGAATAATTTATCAAGTCTGAATTTTTATTCTTCAGTCATTATAGTGGCTGTAGGAAAAAAAAATCCTGTTTTAAAAATGCCTGTTATATTCTTCAAACACAGTTGATTGATGTAGAGTTTACGTGAACTCCAGGACAAAATTTGGCACAACAGAATCAGAAAGTAACATTTTGATCAATTTCTCTATTATATGGTTTTACAGTCTTTTTCTATGTTTCAAGGAGAAAAGAGACATTAGTAAAACTCGCAATTTATACAGAAGCATGTAGCAGTCAAACTGAAATAATATTTTAATACAATCCAGTTTTGCTTTGTGACATAAATACAAAAATCAGCAGCACAGCTTCTCATGACCATGACCAAAAGCAGATACCAACATACCATGTTCCTTGCTTGCAAAAGGTCTCCAAGACTTCTGCCCCTCAGATTCAAATTGCATAAGTAAATTCTTTTTTTCTCTCCCACAAATAAATGTTGCTCAATGCCCACCCCTTATTACCTTTTCATGCGTAGAAATAAATGCACTAGCAAAAGTAAAGTTCAAAAGTGAGAGCAGGTATTGCCACAAAAATATTTTTCCTACCTGTATTCCAACAATGAGCCTTTTGAAGATCGCTTACTCTAATATGTTGCAGTAAGAAGAATCTCTTCAAAGTCTAAACCAGATGTTTGCCTTCTAGTCTCATTAAAGAAGGAATTGGACCCTTAAATTTCTCTAGGATTAGACATTTTGATTTGCATTAAATTTTTCTGGAAAGCAGTTGTATGGCAGAAGAAATTTATAAGCATAATTTTAAGTCTTGAATGCTCTGATTCTTAGACTCCATTAAAAATTTTGCAAAAAATTTTTATCGTCAGTACTCCTGTCAAAGGTAATTTTAACAGCATCGAAGAAGTAATGGAGAGCAGCAGAAATCATCATCTGTAATTCATCCTGAAAATGAAAACCTTGCATTTTTGTAGTAGTTTGATTCCCATTAACAGGCTATATTCATTATTTAATTACATGCATTAAAACAGGTAAGTCTGGGTTGAAGCAACAATTCTTTCCAACAGCTCATTCATATTCAGGCGAAGATAACAGTATGCAGCAAACACTTCTCACTTCACACAGGAAAATGAAATAATGACCTCTTTTTTTCTCACCTCTTAACCTCTATAGATGGGAAGACTGTAGGGGTCAAAATAAAGAACTGAAATTGTGTTTGGAGTGGTGAAGAATGACAGCTGCCCACCCCCCCACCTGCTAGGAGATGGAAATGTGCAAGACAGAAACAAAGACCTATGTTCTAAGCAACACTGGGAGGTGATCCCCAGGGCAGTTAGACTGACAAAGTTATGACCTAATTAAAGAACATCTCCCACACGTTGTCATTGTTCCTGCAAGTCTAGGACAAAATACTTCTTTCCATAATGTCTTGGAAGACTGGAGACAAGGTACAGTGTTAAATTAACATCGTGTCATGACTCTAAGGTGCATGTGTGTAAGACCAAAACACACCTCCCAAGATCACCTTGCATTTATTTGGTTTCAAAAGGATATACCTGAACTTTGAAAACTTTTGTGTTAGTTATTTTTTATTAGCATACCAAAAATAGTATTAAACTACTTTTCCTGTTAAGCTCTGTGGAAATGTTGTGCCACAGGTGCTATTTTGCTTAGAAACTCAGGTATCAGAGATGAACAGTGAAATGAGGAACTACTGCAAAGCTGTAGTTCCACCACCACAACAAAACTTTTTAATATGGCACTGTAAGCAACCGAACCTCTGCTTCCTATTCCTATTTCTCTCTTTTAGTTCAGCAAAGTTCGTTGTGCAGATGCAGTGTGAGCCCCATAAGATGTCTGATCCAGATCCTATTAAACCAGGAGGAAAAGGTTCCACTCACAATGAAGTCACTGGTACTAAATGAAAAAACACGCCTTTTAATAGTAGGCAAATGTAAGCATGCCAAGCCTATCAGGTGTACTTGGTGCACCCACATTGCTAATTAAGATATGCTTTTTTCAGTGTGAACTCTGCCATGTAGCTCATCATTGTACTGTAATATTTGTCAGTATCTAATTTGTTCCATTAGCACTGTACAGTCACAGTGAGTAATGCAGATTGACAGGGATTTTTCACTTCTCTCTATTGCTTTTTCACCAAAATATTTTTATGAATAGTTTTTTGACCACCAGGAAAATAAAAGCAAAGAACATGAAAGGATCTTCAGACATTTTTCCCCGGAGGAACCATCAGGATATTTTGTAAAAATTGACAGGAACCAATGAACTATACAGGGTTTATACTTTTTTTTAACAGTAAAGTGAACTCTAGAAAAGTTTTAACTAATCAAAAGAATTGAACATTAGATGTCATATATAGTTTCTTTGAGAAAAACAAAAGGTGCTAGCCAATTGTGGACTAATTTTTCATTCATAAGCATTCTCTTCCGACTGTCCAATGAACAAGGATGTCAATAAATGTCAACATGACTCTCCTATAGGATTTTCACCATGTCTGGCATGAACTTAAAATAGAAATTGTCCATAATAAGCCCAGTTAAAAAGAGCCATTTCCTAGTCTCAAAAATGGGGTGATAAACTCTTTTCTCACTCTCAATCAATTTTCAGGGTTCAGAAATAGTAGGTTACATTTTAAAATTTACTATTAAGGGATCTTATACTTTTTAGATGAAAAAAAAATTAAGCACACTTACCAGAAAGAATTCTCTACTATGAAACTATACTAATTGTAGCTGAGATATCCTCACCTACAATTCCAAACTGAGAGTAGATGTAGAGTTAAGTAGATGGGCTTCTGATGCCAGAGAAGACCAGGCAAAGATTCACCTGCATGGGGAAGGAGTGGAATACTTCATAAGTTATCTAGGTAAAGGTGGAGTGAGTTGGGGGTGACCTTTGAATACCAGCAACAGAGGGAAGGGTAGGACTGAATCCAACTAGACAATATTAGAACAAGCATTTTTCAAGTTTATGCAATAAGATCCATAAGACTAGGCACAAGGAAACAAGGGCATTTTGCTCATAAATAATACAGGAGTAGATATAGTTGAAGTTGGAGATAATTATGCAAAGTAAGAGAAACTTTCTAGAAAACTGAAAACACCAAAAGGCTAGGTTCCCATTCATGTCAAAAAGCATATGTAGGCAAAACAATATAATGGACTATCAAATACAATGTCATAGATCCCATCTTTTTTTAAAGAAATCTCTAAGCTTTCACATATCAAAAGCCGGAAGAGGGACTGCCTTTGTCTGATATTCTTTACTTAAATACATATTAGTTGTCACAACCAGGGACAAGTTTCTGACCTAGAAGGACTTCTCACTTTACCAAAGCAAACATTCTTATGTTTTACTACATTTTTTTTATACTGTTTTTGACATTTGACGACCAGAAAATTAACTCACAGTTGTACATCTTTACTGCCTGGTTTGTTCAACTGGATGTATAATCAAAGTGGTTGTATTAGGAACATCTTGCTATTTTGTCAAAGATCCAGCATGGTATTAAAAGAGAAACCAATAGTTACTTATGTAAATACAATGCAGATGGTTCCCTATTGACGAACAATATCTTTCAGAGAATAATGAGTTTGTCTGGTGCCAATTAATGTTCAGCATATGCTGTTCCCTTTGTCAACATTTCATGTACTCCAGAGGAAACTAAATGAAAGTTATCTTACGGTAGGTGATCATTGTACGGGCACAAAAAACATTCACATGGTATCCATATGGACCACATATAATGCTTTGTGAAATCTGTGTGATTATGGCGTACATACGCATGAACCTAACTCCACTGTCTGGGCACTGTGGAGAGATCGATAGCAAAATACTTATCTCTGTGAAAATCAGAATTATTTTTCATATTACATTTGTGTCATTCTGGTTTGCTTGGTTTTGGCGAGTATTGCAAAAACTTATATTGCCTGCATCTTCCAGTGGAATTAAAGATCAAACATTAACCTCTATATAAACTGGAAGTGGATATTTAAGACCCTATAAAAAGCCTCACTGATACAACTTCATTAAAGCTCATTAATTTTATTATGATAAACACTAAATGTGAAGTTCTCAAAAGAACTCTATGCAGCTAAACCCAAGCAAGTAGAGCTGGAAGACACCTGAAAAAAGCACATTCTCTGTTCCCCTATTTAAAGGACCATCTCTGTCATTTGCAAGTGCAGACAAGGTGTTATGAAATCTTGCTAATCCAGGACAAGAAATAAGGTTTTCAAGGTATTTTAAGGCCTTGCCTCTGAATTTCCCTTTTCTAAATTTGTTTTAATGCTACTTCAAGTTCAAATTATTTTTTAATTTTGTTTCAATTGTAAAGTTTAAAATGTCTTTGACTAGATAATTTTAATCACAACTTTATTTACACAAAGACCAGTATAGCACACAAAAAATATATAAGAATCATATCTGAGAAAATCTACTCATTTACATAGTCTTTATCTTGGATAAAATCCATCCAAGAAGTACATTTTTCATTTGAGGTTCCACATAAGTATATGTGCTCCATAAAGTCATTATAGGGGAAGAGGGAAAAAAATCAAGTCGCAGGTGACAGAATTAGTGTCTTTTATTATCTCAAATAGTGCTTCTGAAAAGTAAATAAACCAAGCATTGCAAGCTCTGATACTGAACTCTAAACTGTTTTAGGTTCTGCAGCTGGTAACACAGGCCAGGTTAACCTAATCTAAAAGTTAGCTGAGGACTCATCAACAGAAGTGTTTTAGTTCAGGCAAGGAGTGAACTTCTGACAGTCATCTGGACATCGGTCATATGTCAGAGCTCTGGGAGCTTGAGCTTGAATCTTCTGGATGACATTAATCTGGAACATGTGATCCAGGATCAAACTGAGTGCCCTCTAGTCACCAGCGGGCATTTGGTCCCATGGAGCAGTGAGCCTGAATTTAAGGAAAAGTATGAAATTGATATTTGTAAACTAGTTCCTCATCACTATTTCATTCTGCAAATCTGCTCCTACTAGTCTGTACTACTTGTTAATATAGACTTTAGCTTTAAAATTTCTGTTTTGCATGAAGTGCTTGTAAATTCAGCAAACTGAAATGTTCTTTCTTGAGAATGCACATTCTCTACATTTTCTAAGGAAATGTCATCTATAATCATTTAAAGTAAAAGCTGACTTTCTCTAGAAGATTCTCAGCTATGGCATTGACTTACAAGAAAAATCAGCCTACTTTCAGAACAGGCCCCAGGCTTTGCTTTGAGTCTGGTATTTAATTCACTATGGATCAATGAGAAAAAAAGGCAGGGTTTGCATGCTAAATTGTAATCTATATTATAGAGGAGCAGTTGTCTTCCAAGAACGATGCTGTGTTGTTTTATTTCCTAAGGAGGGAGTACCTGCAAGTTCTGATGGCGAATTTCCTTCCTGCATATTTAACATCTGCTAGCTTAGCTTATAGAAATAGGTAAGTAACTAGTCCAAGGACAAAAAAGAAAAAGCAAACAAAACAAGGAGCAAGCAAATAAAACAATTTAAATATCATAAATTGCTTGTTTCATCACTCCAATTTAGAGTAAAATGCCAAAGTGTTGGACCAAGGAAGGCAAAAAAAATTCTTCCCATACAATCTTAGAGTTTTATCAGGTTTGGTTTGGTTTTTTTCATACTGCTAATTTGCCATTCATAAGTGGCACAAAATTTTTGAGACTCGCATTCTTCAACTTGTTGTTCACCTCACTTCGAACCTGGGAGCTGTTGCTACTCAACAGAACGCCCAGAGCTTCATTTAGGCAATTTCCAACACACGCTGTGAGGAGCACACCACCTGCTGCTACTTCTGTTTCTATTACTCTCCTGCAAACACTACCCTTGATGCCAGGAAGACTGAACAAGAGATAATAGAACACACAGCACAAGATAGGGATGTCTGTAATTGAAGTTCTCACATCTTATTTCTGTCTTCACTGTTGTCCACATTATCTCTGTTCTGTTCCCATCAGCAGTGATTTTTAGTTTATAAGCTTCTGTGAGCTACAGTTTCTTTTTTTAAGACTCTGTTAGAGTAGACATACCCAAACATATATATATATATATATATCAGTTTAAAAACAAAGTAAATGTAAGACTAGCTGACCAATGACCTATTGGAAAAGGGCAGAAAAAGAGACCTTCACACTAGATTTGTCATCTTTCTCCATTTATGTTACTAAGGAGTTTCATTATAGTGGCCAAAATGAGCCTCTTTTCCTTATCTTACTGGTTTCTTTTAAATGCTTAACAAATGGCTAAAAATATGTCCATCACTGAAATAAGTAAGCCAGAGAAGGATATGTCTGTATATATAATTTTAATTGTTTCTAATTATCTTGTAGTGATTAGACAACAGAAGCATTGATTAATTTACTCGATGATTAAGAAGCACAACAGGCTAAAGGACACCATCCAGAGAGGACCCTTGGACAAACCCTGCCTGGTTCACCACCCTGAAGAAATCATTTTGTGCCTTCTGCACTCTCACAGCTAGCACTGCTGTGCAAACTTTATCAACAGCTTCCCTGTCCCCAAGGCAATTGCCCCATTTGGCCAGGTGACAGGATGAGCTCGGAGGCCAGAAACCAGAACTAAGATATTTTTGACTGAGGGAACCTTCTTAGAATTCCAGTGTCTTTACTGGTACTTTTTGTAAAGAAAATATAGAAAGCCTACATTTTTAGTTTATTTTATTTTGCCCTGGTCCTTGCAATGAGAGACTGTTAACTTGTTTTGACTTTCAGTGCTAACTAAGAGGGGTAAAGTTGAAACGAAATTTATTGCTCTGCCCTCACTGTAATATCTGCATTAATGCCATCTAGCATAATGCATTTTTGTTTTCTGTTGGTTTTGCTGACACAAGATTCTGTCCTCACTAAATTTTTTTGAGGTTAAAGTTTCTCTTCGCTCTACCACCCATGGAAGGACAAGCTAATCCTCTTGACTCACTGTGGTGAGACATGCTTTGCACAGAAAAAGGTTGAGTGCAGCCCAATACATACAGGCTTTGTCCAGCTGAGGTCTCTGGGGCTGTGCATGTATTCTCATTATTTAAGCACTTTGGGAGCGGGACCACATCGGTGCCCATTCAGAGAATTAAATAGCAGCAGAACTGAGCATAGGCTCTTGTGGCTGTGTACTTCTAAACAGTCCACAGCTCGCAAACATCCACACTGGTTAAACACCAGCATGGTCCCTAACACAAACTTGACTCATGCAAACTACTACTCTTTCAGATTACATTTGGACATTGTTTGGATCTGCTGTACGTGTCAGAAACTATTCCTAAAGATAAGTGACAATTGTGTTTGGGAAGGGGGAAAGTCTGACCAACGTGAGATAGGGCACAAAATCAGAGCTAAAAAACAACTTCTGTCCTGCTTTATTTAGGAGCAGTCAGTAGATCAGCTTAAGCAAATTCGAAAGAGGCTGTTGGGCTGTCGATCTGTAAAGTACTCAAGATCCTTATCCCAGGAGGTGAGGAAACTCCCTATAAAATTCAAGTGTCAACTCTACAGATGATGCCTCCTAGAGATCGGAGAGTCAGAATGGATGACTGCTCCTGAAACACGAGCTGGTGCTGAAGGACGCAGAATATTAACTTCTGTTAGTATGGTCTAGAAGAAATCTGTGTCAGATCTGGAGTTCGTGTCCTCTGTACAGAGAGTTATCCTGAACTAGACACCTCATGACTTAGCATCACAGAACAGTACAGTCTGGCATTTGGGGTTTAGTAGGTGACAGTGACAGTGAGGCTTCAACAGCAATATTTTACAAAAAACAGAAATTGCCTCCAAGAGCTGAAGGTTTATATCAACAGTTGTTACTTGCTGACAGTTCGCTGAGTCAGTGCTTTTTGCAGTATAGCAACATCAACTCAACTTCTACATTACTGAGATAGTAGCTGGAAAATCTTTAGTCCTTGGCTATTTTTGTTCTAATTCACAAAAGATATTTACAGTGTCTTGATAGTAAAATTAAGAACATTTCAGTCTACACTGCTGTTGTGAACTACGTATCGGCCAGCTGCGCATCCTTTACATGCAGCTGGGCACATGTTTGGTGTGCCGCTGGACCCATTGTCACCTGCAGAGACATCAACCTTCTGATTTAAAACTCCATTGATCTGTAAGCATTGAAGCTCTATGAGTAGATGGGGATTTTTAATAAAAACCAGTACAACATGAAATAGTCTGAACATTTTAATAAAAAAAGGTATAATTGCTTTTCTATGTTACTTGGCTGGGTTTCCAGCTGAGACACTGAAAATATGAAAACTCTTTTGGATCTATTGTGGAATCTTGCTTTATTCCCCAGCAGGTTTGGGCATATAGGTTGATTATACTGCTTAGCCGTTTGCCTAGTTCAAAACAGCCCAGTATTTCCATTAGAGACATCCCTTTACAAAATCCTCATGCAATGTAGTAATCTGCAGTATTTCTTCAGTTTCTGTTCAATGGCAATCTATGAACAACAACAAAATAAATCCACTAGAAGTACAATGATCTCAAGTACATGAATCAGGGACATCAAAATGTAATTACATGTAGGAGACCACAGGAAATGTCCTTTACTTTTGTTTCTTTTTATGGATGCAATTTCTGATGCTTTTGCTTGCTAAAGTTCTCATGAAATAGACTCTGGAGTTCTATGACAGCAATTAGTACAAGAGACAGAAAAATTATCTTTACAGCTGGATATTATTGATTTTTTACCTCATAGTAATCATCCCAACATTTTGTAGCCTTATAGATCTAATCATTATAACATTTCTTAGTGATTTATACTGTGTGGTGATAATAATAAATATGAAGAGTTTTTTCAGTCTTCAGCAGTTTTAGTGCATGATACTAAATATACCCTAGCCTGTTGTAAATTCCATCTTGGAGTTTTCCTATAGTTGAAAGATTTGCTTCCACAGAATATTCTATAATGGCAAACATACAGAAAGCTAAGTCTGCAAAACTGTATGTAGAGAGGTATGGATTTTAAGCAGAACATACTGAAAGGTAATTGAGTCATTTTGCTACTCTACATGATTTGCAACTCTGGAACATAACTGCCAAAAACAGATTGATTTATTTATTGCTGAAGATTCTTCTAGTTTTGAAAAAAAAGTTCATCATCCAAATCATGAGTTGACTGAAATCAGATAACCATTATTAAACTGAACTTATATAGACATTTCCTTTAGAAATATGATTTATATATCCATTTGGGTTACAATTTTCTACATTCTCTCCCAGTCTTGAGTCTCCATCCCTGGAGTTATGTAAAAAATGTGTAGATGTGGCTCATAGGGACATGGTTTAGTGGTCGACTTAGCAATGTTAGGTTTGCAGTTGGAAAGGTCTTTTCTAACCTAAAAGATTCCAGGATTCTATGAACTCTCTCCTCACTCTTCAGTTGTGAGATAACCTTAGCTGAAGAAATTCCTGTACAAGACTGCTGTAGCTCCTTGAAAAACATTGAATAGTAATGTCTGACAATGACTGTAGTTCTATGCATGTACGTTTATAAAGGCCTGATGCACAATGGTGTTCTGAATGGAATCCAGTCATGCTAGTGGAAAGATTACTAATGGGGATGAAGAAATTATTGTTGGGTTTTCGTGTACAAAAATATCGTCTGTCTACCCTAATGGCTTCATAAAGCCATCACAGCTCTGTGTAGTTAAGGTGATCATTTTAGTCTGTAGTGAGGAAACAAAGTCACAAAGAAGCCAGAGGGAGAAAAAGTAGTCTTGTAAAGCAGTAGTCCTCTTTTTAGTCTGTTCAAAATAGCTTTTTGAAAGAAGTGGAATCTATTGCCTTGTTATAGCATGAACAAATCAGGACATTCAATGCTGAAGTCTTAGTGCTTCATTTGGTCACTTGCCTCTTAAAATCAAGTCTCTTGGTACTTTGCAGTCCCTACTGTCTTGAAAAATGTCCCAGTTAAGAAGATGGAGCAAGTAGGGCCACTACTCAAAGAGGTGAAAAACACAACTTGCTATATAAAAAGAGGGCCACACCATTTGTCAGTAAGCAGGTGGTGATGCATTACACAAAGCCAACCTAAGCAGAGTATGGGGCTGAAGCTGCAGGAAAGCTCCATGGAAGGCACAGTTAGGGCAGGATTATTGCTTTTGGGGAGCTGAGAGCTCTGCAGTGCTGCCTTTGCAGACATGGTGTGCCTCACTAGGGTAAGACTGCTGCATTGAGAAATGGACAGCGGCTTGGGGCTAAAATCTCCTTAACATTCCTGGTTTATTTGCAGAAAAAAAAAAAAAAAAATCATGCTCCACACAATCCCCTTGCCTGTAATGAATCCAAACATCCAAGAGTCTATGCACGTACTTTTGTGTGTGTGTGTACATGTGTATGTATGTTTGGGTGGGGCTGTCTTTACACATTTTTAGAAATTTTTTTTTAAAATTACACTCAGATTCAGAAAATGAACACTCCAAAGGGTTTTCTTTCCTGAACAAGTTCAGCCTGAAAGACAAAAAAAAAAAATTACTATATAGTCAAATACATCCTGCTGACAATTTAACCCACTGAAAAAATCACACTTCCAAATACGGTAATTTGGTATATCAGATTTGGTAATTATGGTATATCAGATCCAGGATCCTTATTTTGCTTTCTTCATCAAAAAAACCTAGATGATTCCCCTTCCTATAATCATTCTTTTTTTTCATTACACCTATTGACAGCGAGCATGGTTTCAGATCTGAAAACCACCACTGAAAGAATTAGTTTAAAAATCCCTTTCTTTTACAAAGACCATGAATTTAAGGCCTAATACAGAATTTAATGGGAATAGTTTCAGCTGTAACGTTAAAATTAAGCATGAAATCTTAGTATTAATAAAGTTTTTTTTTTTTTTAAATGAGCAATTCAGGTAGAAATTAGATTTTATGTTGACCTTCCCCTCGCTCCTGAACACTACTGGAGACATGAACAGCATCCATATTTTATTTATTCACTATATGTGTTATGTCTTACACTATTGTGCTAGGTGTTGCACAAATATCTGATGAGCCCTGGTTCCTAGATAATCTGTTTAAGACAACAGGTGAATAGGCTGGGTCAATTTCAGTGCTGATAAACAAAAAAGGAGAAAGTAAAAATCATTAAATAACTGAGACAACAGTCAAAGAAAAAGATGGGCCAACTGTTAAGCATTTCTAGGGTAGGAAACATTAAAAATTCCTAGTGCAACACAACTAATTATGTATTGAAAGCACACATTTCACCATTCTTTGTTTCATCATTTCTTTTCTCTTTTTCCTGTTCTACTTCTTTAGTCACTTCTCTGAAGAAGGTGGGTTTTTTCAGCTGTTATCTCTTGGTCACCCTACCTGCTTCCAGAAATGGATGTGCATCTCACCAGCAAATAGGTTTGGTAGGAACAGTATCAAATACACTAAATGGTATTTTGCAACTGTTTACTGAAAGGACCACCTAACGACCCTGGAAATAAAAATCCACCAGCTATTTTATGTTCCAGTGTGGTCTGGAAGCTTGGGGGAGAGGGAGTGATGACACTAAAAAAATAGCACAACTTTGCTTACCTGTTTCTTGTTGCAGAAGATGTAGTTGCAGTAGCAATTTTGTTGTGACTAATCGTGTGACCAGTCACCAGCCAAAGTGTGGTGGATGTGTGCAACTTGAAGTTTTGTTCTCTTTAACACACCACCTCCCACAAGGACTGTCTAGACCAGTAGTACTGCTGTAGAGGGCAAGCTGCCCCTGTGGGATTCTGAAAGCTGAGATGTTGGCAGCACTCAGGTGTAGCTGCCAAGACAAATTGTGGCTTCAGAGTTCAGATGTTCTTCATAGGAGCAAATAAAATGCTATGGAATGAGAATCCCTGGGTCAGCTTCTTGGACTAAAATGACATTAAACATCAAACATGAGCAGTGAGAATACATTATATGTATATTAAAAAGTCCTGTTAAGTAGGGGGTATCTATAAGGTGATAAGATTAGAAATAAAGAGTGTGTAGAAATTAACACATAACAAATGATGCCACACAGCCAGTGGCCAGAGCTTGACATAGGATCACTCATTTCTTTAGGGAATTGACTGAGTAATGCGAAAACAAGAAAAAGTTGTCTGGCTTGAATCATCTTTGTTTTAAAGCAAGAAGGTATTCAACTGCTTAGCAATTCAGAAACAAATTGCATATATACATATATAAATATATACTATCTATACATATATGTATATGTGTATATACAGTCTTTTAAATCATAATTATTTCTGTATTTTGCATTTTATGTCTTTGTCTTTTATATCATATATGCATCACAAAGGTACTTCTGTTGATATGACTAGTCAGGGCAGATTTTGCAAATGCTGACCTTCAGACTCTACAAGTAATTCTGTGTTTTGCGAGACACAAAACTGTTTTAGCTCTGAAAATATTTTCCATTGGGGTGGCAGGAGGACACAAAAATAAAAATCTTACTCTTTAAGATGAAGAAAAGATGGTCAGTAGGTCAGTACTAAGTCAGTAGTCTAGCAGAGGGAACCGTTAGTCATTCATAGTATTTATGCACTTGGGCGAGTTAACAAAATAAATCCCTCTGTAAGTTGTGTGCTATAACTTGAAAATTGCAGAATAAGCATTCAACTTCAGTAGAATATTGTTCACTCCTGATTTAAAATCTCACTAGCATAGCCAAGGTTAAAAACATGCAAATATGGTATCAGAGAAAATCAGTCAGAATTAAACAACCCTTTGCAAATCGTACACAGCTACAGCAGAACAAAGAACCCATTATCCTCTGTTTATTTCCTTCAGCCCTTTAGCATACATTATGCACTTCACTGAAACTAAAGTTTCAGTTGAGCAATCTGTGCCTTGTCCCAGCTCCAGCACTGGTGGATAGAAACAGTATCCTTGAAGGTGCCGCTTGCTACCCAGCAGAATTATACCCGGGCCCAGGTCTGATTCTTCTGTCAAGATTTAATTATGATTTGGATGATATGGGAGTAGTGGCAGACAGTTTGACTAAGATTCCACTAAGTCAATTTTTAATGAAATACTAATAGGACTCAGTAAGAGAGGAAACAGTTCAGTTTCGATTTTTTTTTGGTTTTTTGGTTTTGTTTGTTTGGTTGTTTGTTTTTTTTTTTTTTGGGTTTTTTTTTTGGGGGGGGGGGGTTTTGGTTGGGTTTTGACAAAGTGTTCAGGCTAAATGTTCCACTTTCACACAGACCATCTCACAAAATTTAGGTCTATCACTGTTTTCTCAAAGCTATACAAGTTTATAAGTTTTCAAATCTGTTGATCAAGATGGCTGACAGTGTGGCAAAAAGTAACAGATGCCTGGAGTCTCAGTATGCAGAGATCATCATCAAGTCATTAGCAACTATCTACAAATAATTTCTGATAGCCTTATATAGAGGTTTTATCCTCGCCTAAAGCAAATTGATAGGATATATAAACTGCCAAGATTTAGTCTGTCTGCATAAATTTTCCTGATGCAAAATATTTGCAGATTAGAGTAAGTCCAAATACCTCACTACCAGTTTTAAAAATTAATATTTGATATGGTACATACACATTTTCAGACTGCTGTGCATTTTTCTGTAGCAGAAAGCATGCTTGACGCTTTCCTGTGCTTTAGAAACTCATAAGCAATTTATGGAATATATGAATAGATATTTCATAAATTTAATAAATATTTCATAAATATATTAAATATATGAGATAAAAATACCATCTTCTAATAAACTGAGTTAATATTTCATATTCTTTACAGAGGACTGAACCATCAGATTTATTTTTCAAAAATAATATTTTTTTTTTAAAGTGGCGATCAGTATAATTCTGTCCTATTTTTAGACTTCTGAAATGAACTCCTGCTCCATGATAAACTAATGAGTTGCCTTGTTTTACCCTACTACATACTTCACATTGATGAAGTCTTATTTATATCTGCTTATTGAAACAGGAATTAAACGCAAGCTCTAAAAGCAGAGTTTGAAGGAAAATATAATTATGAAGGAAAGCTTAGAATTTAAAATGCCTTATATTTTGTTTCCTAAGCATCTGATTTTCTTCCACATCTACCAAATAGCCAGTGATGTTATTAAGTGAAAAGGATAGAACCAGTCACTCTTAATAAGCAGACCAATACATATTGAAGGCAGATGAGACGTGATTTTAATTCGGTAAGTTTTAAGACCAAATATTTTGATCATTTATCATTTCCCTCTACATCCATGTGAAAAAACAGGAATTAAGTTTTGTGGAGTGACCAATGTCTTCTGTTCTCCCTTCTGATTGACACTAATCTTGCCTTTAAGGAAAAGAGATTCATTTAGAGGGGGAAAGAAACGGTCCAAGAACCATTGGGTGTGGGTCAGGTTGTTACCTGCTATTTCAAATTTATATTTACCACTAGACTGGTAAATAAAAACCATGCACAGCTTGAACAGATGTAGAAGAACTGAGGGGACCTACAGAGGCAACAGGAAATAATTCATGTTAATGTGGTTCCTTCCCATCTCCCCAGCCTCTTTTTGCACCTGTTGTTATTCTGAGAAACATAGATTTGGGATCAGAATATACTGTTTCAGAAACCACACACATAGATTACTGGGGTCCAGGCAGGTACCCAGGGTCAAATCATGTCATTTCAGCAACTTGATCAGATACTAATGGGGATTGTCAATTTTTCCAACCAACAATGTCTATATTTCACATAAAGTCCGAGGAAAGGGAAGTGCTGGCATAAGTATCACTGCTGCATTTGGAGATTTTATAGACCCTGCAATATATCTGTGCCATTTTTCAGAACACTGTAATGAAATTATAACTCTTGTCTCCAGGGAGAGGGATATCTAGAGCCATATATAGAGCTATCAAAATGCCATCTGCTAACAGGGAAAGTGTTCCTACCACTTTTATTCACTTATGAACGGTTTTACTCCTTAAATAGAACGATTTTTTTCTAAGCCCAAATTTGTAGGAGTGAAGGAGGGAGAACCTGTCTTGCCATGCCATTTGTCACCTCTGAAACTACATTTACGTTTTCCAGGGTATGATTAAAACCAGAACTTTTTGCCAGAGACATTTGAAGTTTAAATACATGTTATTGCAGTTTGGTATTTGTGGAGATTACTGGGGTGTATAACCTTTAAAAGTGGGAAAAAGCCAATATTTTCAAGTTGTTTGGATTGTAAACATTTAGAGATTACATACTCATGTAACGAAAAAAAGAACTTTGTTCTATTTACATAATCAGCCATTAAATATGTTATATAGAAACCTCTTCAAGCTGATATTGTGCAGTCTTAAAAATGACTGCAGTGTTGCACACATTATGTTGCTTTTTATAACAAATACCTTTAGGAACAGTACTGCATTAAAAGGGCCAAGGAGCAGCACCTCCACAAGGGAACCCTGGGGGATGAATAAATGTCTTTAGAAGTTAACACACTTCCCTCTCTTTCCTTTTATTCCTAGGAGTATGGCCAGCAGTGGGAACTGGCTGTTATCTAAATATTTGTGCATCCAAACCATCTCTTTTTGTATCACTTCAGAGGCCATTTCAGAGATGCCCCCTGTCTAAGAACACAAGTACATGAATCAGAGATACAGAAACACATAAATCATAGAATTATAGAATAGCTAGTATTGGAAAGGACCTCTAAAGGTCATCTAGTACAACTCCTGCAAGTGAGGTTTCTCAGAGCCTATTCCAATCTAACCTTGAATGTTTCCAGGGATGAGGTATCTAACACATCTCTGTTTCAGTGTCTACCATTATAAAAATTACCTCATTACAAAAAAACTTCTTCCTTATATCTAACTTAAATCCACCAGTCTTTGGTTTAAAACCATTGCCCCTTGTTCTATCACAAGGCCATGCTAAACTGTTTGCCTCCATTTTCTTGTAAGTCTCCATCTTTCTTATAAAGTCTCATTGAAACCTTCACTTCTCCAGCCTGGAAAACCCCAGCTCTTACAATCTCCATGGCCCTAGTCTGAACCTGCTTCCACAGGTCCATGCCTTTTCTAGGCAATCTGTTTGTCTGAGGAAAAAATTTGTCACAATCTTTATATACTTTAGAATAATTTCCACTGGAAGTTAACTGAAATTCCAGAAAAGATTTAGCAGTGCAGGACATAAATGCAGGGGGCAACTTAAGCCACAAATTTTTTTTAATACCCATTAAAGATTAATACCCATGTAAGATTAACAGTTCTAAAGAAAGTGTGGCTTGCATACTTTAGCATCCTATTCCTACAAGGAGCTTTATATGGTCAAGCAAACAGACATTCTCTTTTATATGATCAGGACAAATTAAAACCTGCCAATCTGACTATCAGACAAGTTACAAGCAGGTAGATTTGCACAAAAAGTACTATTTGTCCCTTATTTTGTTGTAGAAGTT
The DNA here is from genome assembly GCA_013398955.1 of Callaeas wilsoni. Lineage (NCBI taxonomy): Eukaryota > Metazoa > Chordata > Aves > Passeriformes > Callaeidae > Callaeas > Callaeas wilsoni. The sequence continues at coordinate 182,591 of VWPU01017211.1, forward strand.
CAAGTTAACCATAGACTGAACCTGTGTTCACTATAGCAAGCCCAAATCTAGCAGACAGTTCATTGCATAGCTAAAGGCACTTCTGTGTTTCCAAATGTCTAGATTAACTAAGTCAAGCTGACAAGAATATTTACTAGATGTATTTTTCTCTATGTTGTGCTCAGCCCACAGCCATGGATGGGGTCAAGGAATACTTTCCATTTTGATTTAGGCTTTCTTGGCTCTATGAACTCTGGTTCTTTTATGTGTAGTCTAGTTGGTTGTTTATGTAAATTTTTAACTAAACCATGAAAATAAACTTTTTTCACCACTTCTGTTCCAATTGCTGCTTTTCTTGGACATAAATCTGGTCATAGAGGGCACCCTTCTACCAGATATTTTTTATCAGAAAGACATGGCTTCCTTGCTTACTTGTTACTGTGGACAGTTTTGCACCTCCTTCTCATCTATTGAAGGAGTGTAAGAGGCAATTCACTGGAGCCTAAAAATAATCTTAATTTGGTAAACGAGATAGCTTTTCTATAGAATTCTCATCTCTCCCCATTTTTAACCACATTTTTTCTGTCCAACTTTTTATTAAAAATGTCCCTTTTTTTGTCTGCTTTTCTTTTCTACCTGCTGTGCTTTCAAGAGGACCAATTCTCTTGAAGGATAAAAGTATACTGTAATAAGGAACCATGGGAGCAAGGCCAAGGTATTAGACTATCAAATGAAATCTGTCTGAGGAGATGCTGAGCTTTTCTTTTTGAAAAGGACTGAGCTTTCTTTTTCATTTTGCAAATGGAACTAATTGTCTAAAATCGTGCATCTTCATTCCGATGCAAAGGACTACATTAGAACTCTGCCTAGAAGAGTAAAAGTGACTGTTTGCTACATATACATAGAAATTTGAGCAGCTTTTAAAAGGAGTTTATTTCTGAGAGATCTTCACCTTTGTGTGGAGATGGGGCTAGATTAAAAGAGGTGAAAATATTCAGAGGAAATCAAGGATTTCATTGCCATGCTGTTAACCCCTGACTCTGGTGAATTGCTGTACCCTGCTGATGGCAAAAACTAAGCTTGTACTAAATTATGGGCAGACAATAAAAGTAAAGGTTGTCTCAGTGCAGGCTGCCAGACCAAAGCACGTGAGTATTTGTGTCTGCACATCTGTCTGTGTTTGTATGGCCTCAATATAGTACTAACTCAAAGGGCAAAATGCTGATCCTTACAGTGTACATGTCAGGAACTGGCTTTATAACATGTAGGGGGAGAGCACTTCAGGCATTCTCTTGTTTAAAGATTTGAATAAGCAAATTTTCATTTTCATAAGATGAATTGGTATCCTATGAAAAGGAGATGTAAATGTAGACATATTATATCATATCACATTACTGATTAGTTTGTATTTCAGAATATTAATATGGACTGTAGCAAACTCACTGGGTTGTCTCAGTTAGATACTCACTGTGAATATGAACGGCATTTGCCCCAGGATTTAGGCAGGTCTTGAAGCTGAACAGCAGAAGAGTTAATTTATGGCACACAGTAGGATTGCAACGCCTGGAATTCTCCATCAAGAGAAGAATCGTTGGAATAATTTAACTTAAGGAAACTGGGCATGCAACATGATCCTGGGGAGCTATGCAATTAATGTTCTGTCTGCCACATGAAAGATTTACCACTGAGATGGTCCATTTGCATACAACATACCCCCAGTGCCAGGAAAAGCTTCACTTGCTTTCACCACCCAGTACGGCACCAGACAGCAATAGTGAGATGCTGTTTTGATTCAGTTACTGCTCAGCTGTATATCAAACATGTTAGAGAAACAGGCCTTGACTTCAACATGTTTGGTTTGGATCAGTGAATTGAGCACTTGCTGAGCTCTGGAATACAAATGATCAACCTATCTGTCTGAGCACTTTCCCCGTCGGTGCCATCCTCTCGCTGCCTATTGCTAATGCAGTAATATGTATGCAGTGCACAGCATCCTATGTGACTGCCACTTGACAAAATGTGCCAGATCATCATTGTCTCCAGATGAGACAGATTTATTATAATTCAATATGTTCCTCATGAGCACTTTTTTCTGTCTTATGTTACAGTCTGCATAGCATTCAGAATAATAACTACATGCTCTTATGACATTGAAGCACTGAATTCTTGTGGTTGAAAAAATCATTTCCTTGGCTCTGACAGAAATTCACCCACAACAATACCTTCCTGTTGCTGAAAATTAATGTGGGATTTCCCTGCTCCATCACAAAATAATAAGTTAATGAATTAAAGCTAAGTAGAGGGATTTTAAATTTTTTTTAATAAAATGTGTTCAATATTCAAAAACTGGAAAGCCAGATTTGCTGCGTCGCATTGCAGATAAAACCCCATTGTACAAGGGAGTGAAATTATGAGATGCTAGATGCAGTTTTGTGTGATCTCAAAGTCAAATAAGGCATAGCAAGAATCAAGAAAGGCTGGGCAGGACTAAAAGCGGTTCTTGCTAAATTAAAGCTTCTCTATATGTTGGGACTGTCACCTGATAAGAAAAACAGAAGTGTTTGCAAGTGGTCCACATAGACTACTCTAAAATGCACAGGTTTCACACTTTCTAAGAGAATGGTGATCTTTTACAGCGAATCAGTCATTTCCGTTGACTTTAGATGCCAGGATGACCTTTACAAAGTGGTATAGATAATAACATTGAATATGCAATACGCCAAACATGAATATTGGCACAATTTGGCTCATGAATATTTACCACCAAGACTGCTGCTGACAGCATCTCAGCAGCCCTAATCTGCAGGCTGGCAGTCAGCCAGGTTTCCCACTTTTCCCAGACATAAGGAGGAATTTCAACCCTACTGGCCAGGAGGCAGAAAAGGATCTGGCATCCCAATTCAATTTGCACTCCATCTGTTAAAAAAAAAAATAAATCTCTTGTTAGGGGTAATGATGAAAGTGAATTGTCTAGTATGCACCACACCCAGGATCCCCCTGCAAAGCATGCTAATGCCGTAGCGAGCATTGCAGCATCAGGCAAAAATGTACTTTGCAACCCTTTGAAATTGCCCTAAGGCATCAACTGTACCTTGAACAGATCATAGAGCTTTTTTGGGTGCAGGTGATCAAATCCCTTTGTGAATATCAGGCCTAGACATTTCTGTCATAGGTTCCTGATTGTATACGACACTTGGTTGTTGTGCTTCCCTGACAGTTGTTTCCTGTATCCACCACAATCACCCCCTTTCCTCCCTGACCGTCGTTCCCAGCCTGGAAGTGATGGGAGTGATCCAGACAGCTTGCAGGTGGGTCACATCCTCTTAGACCTTTGCTCAGGGACAACCAGCTCTGGGCAGCCTCCTCACTGTCTCACAGCTCCTGCACTTACCCACTTTCTTCTCTCCTTTACCTTTGGTGTTGATAAATAAGCCAGTTACTTTTCCCACTCCAATGAATGTGAAGGACAATTAAGCCAATGATTAGTTAATTGAACTAATTAATAACTTTAATATTCAAATTCCTTTTCTCCCTCTGAAGATTTTGGTGGGTTTTTTGGTTTTTAATCACTCCATCTTCCATCTCCCTACACTGTTCTCACTGTGTTAACCTTTCTTCAAGTGTCATTTTATTTCTGCTATTGTTGCTCTCCGATCTGGAGGCCAGATCTGGAGGTTTCAGCTGAGACTGCACTTGTTTAGAGGCAGAATTATCTGCTGGATGAGGTGTAACTGGATGCTGGATGTTTTACTGAGGCATCCCAGCAAGGTATTTGCCTCTTTGAGAGAACACTGCATTAACTAGCACCTGTGAGCTCAGATCCCAGGGCACAGTTCAGTTTTTGCAGCACAGATCATTAGCTGGTTATTGCCCATTTTGTATTTGCACATTTTGTTTGTCCTATAAGAATCATTCTGCATTGCTCTTTATTGAATTTCATGTTATATATTATAAACTCTTTAGCAAATTTTCACAAAATTTTGAAATCTTAACTCGTATCTCTCTCCTCTTCCCTCTGCTAATTTTAACTTGCATGGTATTGGCATTTTAAAGGATATTTCCTATTATGCCATTCATATAACAGTAATGATTAAGTATAATCTCAACAGGTAATAGATCCATCAAAACCCTCATTTTATTTCTCCTCCCATATTAGGCAAAAAGCTAAGGATAGCTGCATAGGTTTTCAAACAGCTGATTATCTACTCTATGATAATTTCAGCCAACTCTGTCTTCCTATTTTACCTGTGCAGGATCATGTCAGCAGTCCTACTGAAGCCAAAACAAATCTTGTCCCTCATTTTCCTCTACCTGCTGGACTAATTAATCAGCCAGGTAGTAAATGAGACTGCTTGACTGACCAATTTTGGCTTTTTATAACCATATGACTCTTTAGAGGTACACAGACAGATCAGACCTTTTATTTTGGCACTTTTCTGGTCAGGAGTAGATTTCTGTCTTAAAGGCTAGACTTGTCCTCTTCTTTGGAACAGATTATTTTTTACTCTTCTCTACTCTTCAGCCATTTGTTCTCTCAAAGTTGTCAAAGGTCATCACTAATGCAAAAAATACACCGTCTTGTTTCACTGATGCTTAAAGGGGAATGTCATTAGCTTAGCCATACCTCACATTTAAATATTCTTTAATTTAGTGATTTTACTTGTATTCTCCTTGCTTTTCAAATTTATATTAAGCTTCTAATCACAATCGATAGTTTCAGTGGTTTGAGAAACTGAGTATTTCACTTTTCTCTATCACTCACATTTTTCTTCCATGTATAGTAATAGCCCTTAATTGTTGAAGTCCTTCTGCACTAACCCACAAACAGCATCAAAGGCTGAGTTAATGTTTAAAAGCATCACTATTAACATACCTTCATTTGGTTCAGAATACTCAGAAAATTATATTAAGCTTTCTGGTGCTCTGTGAGCTAGTTTTTTCCAAAGCAAGTATGAATTTTAAAACTTAATGTTTTAAAACATGCCTTTAAAACAGTAGATTTAGTAAAGGAAGGAGAAAAAGGATTACACATAACAGGGCAGCATGCAATAACTGATTCCTAAAGTACAGCTATATTACTTTGAAATCATCGGACGCAACTGCTGGATGCAAACACACCAGCAGTATACTTTCCCTTTTCTGCAGCAGTGTCACATTCACCATAACCAGTAAATGCTGCTGGGTAGCAAGATCTGATTCAAGCTGCCACTGATCTTGCAGTGAGCCTTTCTTCAACAGCCACTCCCATTCCTCATGAATCTTCTTGTTTCTAGTCCTGGTTCCAGTAGCTGGACCTTTCATTGCCTACCCTCAAAGCCTCTCCTGCTAGCTGTGCATCTCTGCTCCCTGCCTCACTAGCTGGAACTTGGATTTTAGGTTTGTTTTTTTTGTTGTTGATTCTCCTGACAGAACTAACAGTGAGCAAACTGAATACTTAGCATTTTTTTTCCCAACTTTTCATAGCAAAGGCAAAGAAACTTGAAACCTGAGGCCTTTATGAATTGTAAAGATTTTTTTCTTTTTTGTGCCAAGTCCTTATGGCTTTCTTCCTAATTCTGTACTTAATAATCACTTAAATGGGCATGTAATGAAAGCAGTGATCACAATGGCCTTACATCACTTGTATTTGTCAATTTGCTTTTGCCCTAAGTCACCTACAACACCTCAGAATTGGTAAGATTTAAAAAGCTTGAAACCCTCAGTACACATTATAAAAGCCACAAACAACTTTTAGCAGAAATGTCACAAGAAAATAAGTTAGTTTGGAGGTGCAATAGTTTAATAATGACTCATTTCTAATTTTTTTCCCCTGAGAATCACCAAATTCTATTGAAACACAAATAAGTCTGAAGTAAACCTCTGAGGTCAGATAACACAAGCACTAATAAATTAAAGGGACACACAGTGTCATAAAGCTAGGTAGCTAAGCCACAAACAGAGTTCAAAGAGCTCTAGCACTAGTTCCTGCTTGAGCTACTGGCACATGTTATATTTCCTACTTTTTTGTAATTTGCTTGTGCTAATATATTGCTCCTCCAGGGCTTATCTGTTTCTGACATTTGTCTTGGTGCTTAAACAAGACAGAACCCAGGAGGTGCTTCCAACCTACACACACACTGGCAGTCAGCAATGCCAGGGCCCACTGCAAGCCCTCTGAGTGGCCCCTCAAGCAGGTGGAGATGCTGTGTCAGGTCCAGTGCACTTCTCACCACCCCACCCTTGTCTTTGCGTGCAGACTGCTCCATGTGCTGCACTCGGCTCTGCTCTATCAACAAGACTGGTCAAGATTAGAGGAGGATCCTACATGAAGTATTCAGTAAGAGCACATTATGTATTAATGAAAGGATTGTTCTGGCAAACATCCATACAGAGCATTATTTGTCATCATCTCATTTCTTAGTACCGCTGTCTGCTCTGAGAAGGCACTTGCTGGTCTCCTTTGCTCTCAGTTACTGAAATGTGTGCTGCTGGCAGCAAGGTCAGCACTTCACCTTGTCCTCTGGTAAATGGTGTGGCCCAGACTACAGTCTAGACACTTTTTATTGTAAAATCCACTTCTTATTGTAAAATCCTTTGTTATTTTCATAACAAAAACACAAATACACTATTTCTCTTACCCTCTGTCACAATCCTCACCCTCCTCTTTCTTCTTCAAGTCAGTGAATATTTTTTCTTTTTTTTTTAAATTTTCCTGTGTTTGTATTACTTAAGATGAAATGGTACTCTCCTATTTTCTCTTACAAAGCAGAAAAGAGATTTCATTTTTATAGGGAGAGATATTGGTGCCCATCTAATAGAACAATGGCCTTGAAAAAGTGAACAGGATTTCTATCCCAAAGGAAGTGACAGTATTTCAAGATCATCTGTTAAAACAAATTCAAGGAAGAAAAAATTATTTAAATTTTACATTGATACATGTTAAAACAAATTCAAGGAAGAAAAAATTATTTAAATTTTACATTGATACATGTTAAAACAAATTCAAGGAAGAAAAAATTATTTAAATTTTACATTGATACATGTCAAACCTTGTTTTTAACTTCAACATGAACATCCAGAGCATTGTTTTGATAAGAAAGAAGAAAACCAACCGAATGACAATTGACACTCTTAAAGAAAGTAAATTACAGAGTGGAGAAATTTCTCTTGCTCAGCCTTGAATCCTCATTTCAAGAAAGCTGTACAATCAGCTGGAGAGAGTTCAGAGAAAAGACACTCATGCAGAAAGGGTCAAGCACTGAAAAACAAGGTCTCTAAAGGAGGATTTCAGGAGTTATCAGAAAAGAAAAGGTTGAAAGTGATTACTCTGTAGAGATATTTTACATTCAAAGAAAAAAAACAAGCCTGTGACAAAAAGAGGGAGTCCTCAGCCTTGCTGACAAAAGGCATAACAAAATAAATGAAAGGAAGAGCTGGATAAATTCAATCTTGAAAATCTTACCCATAAAGACAGACATTGTATTATAGACGCAATTAAAGAAAATGCATCTCCAGGTTTGGAAAACTTGAGCAGAGAAGGTGGTTTTAACACAAAAATATTCTAACCTAGTTTCTGATATCAATTTTTGTCCTGTGTTTGTACTACACTTGATTGTCTCTATCTCCACATCCTTCAAGAAATTACAATTTATAACTGAACTAAGTTAGTAGTTCATAATAAGGATTATGGTTCAAACTCAGTCAAACAGGAAAACTCATGAACACTGACGTTTTCTCCTCCATCAGAAATTCAATTTATGACACAAAAAATCACTGCAGCGCCCCTGCATTTTAGCAGCTTACCAAATGTGCTCTTGTGACTTAGCCAGTATTCTTACACAGCACAGACTCCCAAGATCTTTCCAGAGAGCAAGGGACTATCTTAGGCCCTCAAGCCCTAAAGCAATGTGCTGCCAAGATGGGACCTGATAAGAGAAAATAAATAAACTTCACCTCTTCTCTTCACCCTTTCCCAAAAAGCAATCATTCTCTCTAAGGCTTCTAAAAGAGGATAAAGAAAGGGAAAGCATATTTCCAAGCTTTTGTTCTCAACTGGGAATTTTTTTTTTTTTCAAAGAATTGCAAATATTTCTTAGGAGACAGAAATTCCAGTTTCCACTTGGTTTACTAAAAACACATGCAATGATGTAAGTAATAAAATAATTGTCTATTTGAGCAATTGTTAAAAATATACCATGAATGTTTGATTCCCAGCTTTTAATCAAGTTTGACAAGATTGGCAAGGCCTTCCGATCTGTCCTGAGCACTACATATGTCTACAAGTCCAAAGTAATTCTGAAAGGAGCACAGATCAAAATTTTAGTTAAAAGACATCATAATTATCTACTATCTAGAAACTTTGTGATGAGCAAATGCAGAGCTGATCTTTGGCAAATGGCCTGGACATCAGCACTTGTCGGGTATGGAGAATATCCAATGCAAGTGGCTCAAATGCTCAAAACTATCTGCAATAGAATTTCCCTCCAAACGGATCAGATTAAAGAGAAGAGAATTACAAATATTTTTGAAAACCAGGAGGAGTCAACTTGAAAAGAAGAATCAAAGTGTGAACATTTGTAATGAGGGATAGAAATCTTTTACCAGAATTAATGCCTTAGGATTTTAGCTTTTATATTTTCCATATATTTGTAATCCTGCAATTCTTTAATGTGTAACTCTGAACTCCAGATAGAGTGTTAGTTACTGCCGTCCCATTTTAGTCAGACACAATTCCTCTCTATGCCTGACAATCAAGGACACCGCACTGTTTCAGGCCCCAAGAAATGTAAACAAAAGTGAGTTGGGGGGAGCAAACTGGGAGAAATGGGACTCCACTGCCTGAAGCTGTAATTGGACAATTAACCTCTGATATGCAAATGGACAAAACTTATATCTGTCCGAAAAATAGATGACTGTTGTGCATCTTGGGTGTAGTCTCTGTGAGACTCTTGCACTGCCCAAGGTGTACCCTGTGAAGGCCTTTCAATAAATACCTGCCCTTTGTCCTTTCTCTCTGTCTAGCCTCTGTTCCAGGCCAGCCTCTCCGAGGCATCACAATCAGCAGCAGTCAAAACTTGGATTGACACTGGGGCAAGCTGCCTCCAGCATCTCAACCTAAGCCTGGATCAGGCAGAGCTGCTTCTCTGTTAGACACTATTCACAGTTTACTGGATAATTATACATCCTTAGTAGATCAATAACCTGCTTTGATACTGTTTTAATTTAAACGACATTATTTCAATAGGTTTTCCTTGCAACAAGACCTAATAAAAGTCAAGAAATATTTCTAGTCTTCCTATTCACTGAAGCCCTCCACAACCTCTGTTTTCCAGTAGTCCCACACTTAGAGAGATTCCCTTAATTCTATTACTTAACAAGTGCAACACCTGCTGCACTTACCCCTTTTTTAGGTTGGAATATGGAAGTTCAGGTGCTAGACCTCAAAAATGCACACAAGGTTGTTTGTAATAACATCCTCATTTGGGTGACAGAAACCAAGAAAAATGATGGTAGCTTTGGAAAAATAACTTTCCAAACCAAGCAACAAAACACATTGGTCAGTCTGGCATCTACTCATCCCTAATACACCTACATTTTCATTCCAGAATACTTTAGGCTTATATTTGTCCATCCAGAATGTGTTTCACTGTATCATTTTCAGGCTATTAGAGAAATGTTTATTTCTCAGATTCATGGTACCCTTAACTGAAAGATCTTCTTTGTACTAAATAAAGCTGTACTAAAACTTGGCACTATACAACATATCACCCTAGCCATTTTCTTTAGTATCAGTAAGTCATCTAGTTTGCTGTATGCATATCTGTGGGAATGTGCTGAGATACTGCCTCAACTTTCAACAAGTTCCATTCCAGCACAAGTAAGGGAAGAAACAGTCTCATTTAGAGACAACTTTAAGACATCCTGACATTTTGTGCATAAGATATCTGCTGCTATTATCTGATGAGTCAGGATGACCTGACCACCAGCTAAGAAACAGCAGAGAATAAGGTCATGAGAGAATATATCTATTTTTATCCTCCAAAAGCTCTTTCATTATACTCACAGATTCTCCACAAATTTAGTGGGGGTCTTTTTTGCAAACAAGCTGCCACTATTAAGTTTTTGTCTAAACTAGGTCTCCTTCTGACTTAAATTGTGTCTCCACATATTTGAGAAAGAAAGCTTTAGCTGTACATTAATCTCCTCCCCTTTCCCACTACTTAATCAAGTGCTTCATACATTTGATGCACAACACTGACCATTTCTCAGCCCAATGAGCCAAGAACAGCTGCCTAGCAAATACACCTGGCACGAAGGCTTTCAGAGCAAAAAGGATGATGCTACCAAGCCCTGCCAGTATCATGTCCTTTTCTCCACTGCAGCTTGAGCTGTATTCCCTCCTTTCTGACCCAGCCCAAAGGAATGTCTCATAGCATAAACCATGGCAGTACACATCTTACAATGTGATGACCACCAAATAGATGTCAAGTCCTCACTCAGTTTAGAGCAGTGTCTTCCTCGTGCTTAGCAGGTCACCTTGTCACAGTAACTACTACATCGGTAAGATAGATTGTCTTAAAGTACTTATAAATTTAGAACAGCACTCTCAGTGGGAGAAGAATTTCAGGCATTTCTTTTTTGTTAGGTATTCATTTAATTTATTTGTTGTGGGCTACTGATACAGAAATATTTTTTTTGTGATTCCTTTTCTCAGACATCAACTAGAAGGGATGGAGAATATTGTGAGTCTGTTGCAGAACTTAAAGTAATGGCAAATCCTTGTTGAACTGGGCAAATGTGAAAGAGGGCTGCAGGAGCTGAAAACACAGCAGTGCTGCAGAGTTAACAGCCACAGAACTTTTAGCAGCACTGACTCATTTGTCCTGTCATCTAACAGTATTCAATTTAGAGAGTCCAAGATTCTTTAGACATAACAACTTTGAGTGGAAACAAGTATTATTAGGAGACTTTAGTACGTATCTATCATATGACAGAAGTATTAACCTTTCACCTAGTACACTGGAATTCTGTTTAATCATGTATTTTATACTGTATGTATGCCATCTAATGGTAAATAAGAATAATTCCTATTGTTTCAAATGGAGCAGTATTCAGACACCTTTTGACAGCAAATTCTGTCACTTTTTCACCCTTTTCTTCTCCCATTTCAGTTACAATGTGATTGAAGACTTCCGAGAGATTTATTCTTGCAACTTGTGAGGTTTTGCTCCTAATGCAAGACCTGCTGTTAAAAAAGGTCCGAGTTGAAGAGAAGCAGTGCTGTACTGCAGTGGAACAGGCTGTGGCCTGAGGGACTCTAATCGAAGGAATCCTTCTAGTAATTCTCCGTGTCAGACTGCACCGGGAATAAACCAGCACAGGCTGGGAAATTCAGCATTTCAGCACCAACTGAAACCAAAATACATCTGAGGAACTAGAAGTTCAGAATCACAATATTCTTCTCTTTGTGTAAATTACAGCAAGATTGTTTCATTTGACTTAAATTAAGCTGCAAAGATAAAACACTGAGGTCAAGTTGGCTATATTTCTACTACAAAAATTTTTTTTTTTTGAGTTCTGCTAGTGTTACTACCTTAAAACTGAAAATTTCTGGGTTTATTATATCAGTTTATCATGCCTTTGTAAATGTTTGCATATTATTTCTGCAAAGGAATCCTTCCAGCACATTATATGATATTGTATCATGGTATTAAGAACCCAGTTTTTCCTCTTACTTTCTTCAGTATAAAACTAGAATTATACTTGTATGGGATTCATTTGAGTTCAGCCCCAAAGTTCCAAATGTCCGTCATAATGATAGGGTTATGCATTAAAATATTAAATTAATAACAAAAAATCAAATTTTAAAAGCTAGTATTTTAATGGTTAGTAAAAATAGAAGGTAAATGGTTTGTGGAGCAGTTTTTATTCTGAATTTAGCCACAGAAGGAATGATTCTCAAATAATGCAACTGAGCCTGAATTCATTCTCTCCTGTATAAATCTGTCACTTTACACATTCTTTAAAAATATTATTCCTCATTTACAAAGATAAACACCATAAATATTCCACCTCTTTGCAATTGTAAAGGTTTAGGAATTATCTATATTATTCAACTGTCTTAAAACTAGATTTTTAGCATTTTAGTGTAGCAGTAGAACCAATAAATATTTCAGATGCCTTTAAGTGGCATTAAAGACCACTGTCACCCAAGTCTTCTTTCTTTTTTTTTTTTTTTTTTTTTTCATCCTTAGCATATTTTCACCTTTTAAGAACAGTTTTCCTCTTCGGTAGGTGTGTTTGTCACTTCATGATGTCCCCTCTATAACAAGCTTCCTACAGGACAGAAAGGAGACATGGTAACTGTCTTCAGCTGTGTAAGCTGTGTAAGCCGTGGGCCAAACATGAGTTTTCAACACACACAGAAGAAGAAAAAATAAATAATTGACTTCGATTGAAATACAGACATGATAAAAACTTCAAGCATCAAAAATAATGATGCACTGGAACAGCCTCAGAAGGTGATGGAAATCTTCAGCATAGGAAGACTTCAGAGACAGGCCAGACAAACACCTGGAAAAAGTAATATCAGCGGGCTTAAAAAGTTTTTGAGATGATTCTGTCATTACAGTCTTCCTGTCACATTTTTTCTCTTTCTCCAGAATAATTTCTTTCCATATCTTTGTGAATCAGACACTATTTAGTACACAATAAAGCAAGTGGAAACAAAAGGGTGGCTGGGTGGATGGAAGGATAAAATTGATGGAGTGTTGTATGCATATTGCTGAATTTCAGACAATAGACTCTAAACTAGAGGATCTCAGTTAACTTCTGCCTCATGAGATTAAGCAGTTTAATTAACTATTCTTCAAACCTCACTCTCCAAAGTGACATTATAATCATTTATTTTTCCCTTTTCAAGGAAATTACATGTTTATGTTGATATCTGGAATAAAAAATTATATTGTATATTGGGAATATTTATATTGTTTGACGGTCAATGTCATACTATTAGGCATGACAACTAAATACTATAGTAAGTATGCTTTATTGTTATAATCAGATAATCAGATAATTTACAGTTCTGTAAATATGAAATGAATAGTGAGAACTACAGAATTATTTAACTCATAAACATAAAATGTTTGTGTAGAATATTTCAGTACCAAGTTCTGGTAAGAATAAACTTGTTACTCAAACATTGAAGATAATCTGAAGGTCTAATTTTTTAGACAAGTTAATTTGTATTTTTTCCATCATTTCTGAAAGGTGTGAAAAGACCTCTGACCGGAAGGCAAACAAATCTGAAAGCAACAAACATATTTTCTGCCATTTGAAAACAGAAATCCTGTCAATAAAACTACAGCTGCAGCGAGCATCTGCCAGAGATTTCCTCTCAACTGAAAGAAGACAGTTCAGATTGCGAGCTTACAGCATTAGCCTTTCCTGCAGGGGAGACCTGGGCTGTTCACATTATGGCTGAGTGCTCATTCTCAGCTCTGACTCCTTTAATCTGTCAGATTCTGCAGAAATGAATTTCTGAAAGATTTGGGAAAATCAATTCTTTCAGTGAACTCTTTCAACCAGTATGAAATCCACAGTGGAGAATTTGCATGTGGGAGAGAGTGTGCATATAAAGTGCACTTTCCACAGGTAAGTTATTTTTTAAAGAAAAGGCAAATAATTTTCAAACAGTAATATTTTCTTTCCAGTTAAAATTCTTCAACTAACAACTGTTCATGGAATTTGAGTCAAAATGCATTGAAATGGATGTCATGGAAAGAGCCAGTCAACTCACTATTCATCAGGATTTTACTAATTTCTATTTTCCTAAGAATTTAGAATTTTTTTTCTCCCTTTTTCTGTCCTGAGAAACTCCATTGCCCTTTCAGCAGCTGCTTCTGGGACAAAACCTGCCTTTGACTTAATAGATCTTGCAAGAAGTTAGAGCCAGATTCTGATCTCTGACAGCTGCAACTATGGATGAAACAGATTGGTTTCAGGAGAATAAGTTATATTTTACAGAAGTAAAAGAATAAAGTTTGTGAACTTTGAAAAACAACATTCATGTCATGTCCATCTATATAGCTTAAACTCCTAAAGATGAATGAATGGAAGATACCGAAGTTTTAGATACAACATTGTTTTGGTAATGTCAGTGTTTTACCATAAGTCTTCCTTGACTCCATGTGCACCTTAGCAAATAGTATTAAGCCACACTGCTTACTATTCTTGAGTTTTACTATATTTTACATTACATTTCTCAGACCATCCTACATTTGTGTTGACTATGCCTTAGTTACGGCTTAAAAAATAAAACAGTAACAAAAAAAATAGATCCATTGGAAGAGAAAACACATCTGTGCTAAGCTGGTCTGTGTTCCAGGAAAGATCAGCCAACATGAGGCAAAACAAGAAAGAAACCCATATTTGTTTTAAGATATTTCATTCTTAATGGAACTACAGTTAGGGATTATTTCTCGTTTAGTTTGATAACATAAAGAAGACAGCTGATATTCCAAGGTCTTTAAAGCCTTTTGTGGCACTTACTAAGACTTAGATAAAATCAAAACAGGCAGTAGCAAAGTTTGTATGCTTACCCAGCATCTGTCATTAGAGAACAAAGAACCAACATGGAAATATAACAAGTAATCTTTACACTCAAAAGTACATTAAAAATGAAAGTGGGGAGCAGTGTTATTTTCAGGTCAGTACCCTACCAGCAGTGAAACCATTGATGACTGCACCAGCCAAATCTGAATACCAGTCATATGCATATTCACCATGCAAAATATAAAAAAAAATACAAATTCATATTTAATGCATGTGCTGATGATAAAGAATTGTAATGTTAGGTTTCTTGCTCCCAAGATGTTCCTCTAGAGCAGTTCTACATTTAAGAAAGAATGGAAAATCTGAATATAACCTGACAGTGAACAAAAGAGTCCAGGCTCTTCTTAGTCCATGGGTGAGCATTAATCCACTTTTGCAATCTGTCATCATAAATATCTACATAATATTATATAAGAACAGCCATATCATAACAAGTCAAGCACTCAGCCTGCTAGATCACGTTCAAAAATAATTAGTAATGGATGCTCAAAGAGGAGTATAGACAAGCAGACAGTGATATATTTCAGGCTACAATCTCTTAGGTTACTCCATCTTGCAGTTTAGGAAGTTCCTACACCAAATTTAATACTCTTCTGTTCAACTACCTTTGATGGATTTTTTTTCTCCACTCATTTATTGCATTGTTTTTTTTAATCCATCTAAACTTTTGGCATCTTTAGTTTAGAGTGACAAAGAGATTCACCATTTAACCAGGTGCTATATTTATGGCATAGGTCACAGATTCCAGAGTTGGGCATACAGCCCCCCACAGTCCATATAATGCATCTATAAAATTATTTTATGAGGATACTCAGCTGCAACAGTAAGCTGGAGACATAGAATTAATAGTAGGGAAAAAAGGAAAAGGAAAAAGGAAGACATTAAATTATTCTGGAGGGGAAAAAAAAATAAAAACAAGACAGATAAAAAAGCCTGATATGGTGCAACTGAAAGGAAGAAAAGATGAGTGTGGCAGAAGCAGAAGACTAGAACATGTTTACAACCCACAGGGAATTAATACAATCCTGATAGTCTGGGTTTTGTTCTATACAGAGAATAATGTATAACATGTTTCCATGTCCACAGATACTATGGCTATTTTGCTCTCTGAATTAAGAACAAATACAAATTTTCAGCCACCCAAAAAATCCATTGTTACGAAACACCATTTATGTCAAATAGGATTTAGACAAAACAGTATCTGAAGAGGAATGTGGGTTTTTTGACATCAGCTTAATTCTCTTATGGCCTCTTACAGTATTTTTTGACTGCTATTGCATAGATTCAACACAGTGCACACAATATATACATCAATAAGTATTTGTGCACTTTTTAATGGGTATGGCATTGAAATGTAGTCTCCTCTTCTGCCAGGGAATTACAAAGATAAATGGTAGTTGGATAAGACAGTAGAAAAATGTGAAAGATCAGAGAAAGAATGAAAGCAAATATCAAGGTGCTAGAGCCATGATTTCCACATGAGGAACTTTTACTGGTATCTATTGTCCCTGGATACAGTTGCCAACACTGCAATTTTGTTAGAGTACACTTGGCTGCCTTTGTGCCTTTGTCAAGCCAGCACATTTCACAGCTATAAATATGTGGGCACCCCAGCATAACTCAGCATTGTTGCCTTTCTTTCTTGTATATTTTGCATCTGCACTGCAATGTCAGATTAAACGTCTTTTTTTGGCAGGTATTCAATCACTGGGTTTGCTCAGGGAAACCCAGAATATACTTCATTGCCTTTGGGGATGGGGAGGGGAACAATAAGTCAGCTGGGTTTTTCTACCGAGCCACATTTGTGTGATCACAGGGACTGAGTTTCTAGAAGCGTTGAGAACAGATTTGAGGGCCAGTCACTGACATACCAATGCAGCTAGTCCAGCCCTGTATCTATAATGATCAGTTTTTCCAGCATCAAAGGTTCTGTTCCTACAGTAGAACTGGTTCTTTGTCATGGAGAAAAACAGCTTAACGTGCATGGTTTAAATGAAATCAGGATGGAAGCAGTTTATTGATTTGCTAATGATGACATTAACCAGCAATAGGAGAACTCTACCTTCAGGATAAGAATCAGCAATAGAAAAGGCACCACCTGACCTGCACAGCGTGGGCAGTGCCTGCCCCCCTTGTCTGCCTCACTCCCTGGAGTCTCTCCCCTGTTGGAGAGACATGTTTCTCCTGTACTGTTTTGCAAGCTGACTCTTTTCCTGGGAGTTTTATTGTTAGTCCCTTGGTTACTGTTTAAATCTAATGGTCAGCTTAAGCCAATCTGACATTTTTCATTGCCTTTTGGCATCACCAGTTTTGGGACAAAGCCCTTTTCAGAACAAGCAGTTTGGGGTGCTCCACACACACACCTAATATTTACATTCACTCTTCCTACCCAGGCCATGTTACTTTCCTAAAATACATCATTGTACCAGCTCAGATTGATTGATTAGGACAGACTCACTCTTCCATGGGCCAAGTTTAAAACAAAGTAGTGTAAAGCCCTGTTTTCAGCATGCTTTCATAACCTGCATATTTTCAAACAACTTTTTTCAGAAAGCAAATATTGCCAGAAAAACTGTAGAGTGTATACCAGCTCAAGAAAAATCATGACATATATTCATGTATAGTCCCCTGGTAAAGATGGATAAAGCTTAACATTTTTTGAGTCATTTTTGGCAGTGCAGCTTGAATTTCTATTAGGCCATTGAACAGATGCAAAGCTTTGGCTTGTGGTTGGGCATCAACATGGGACTCAACATTTTGAATGTTACACAGTTATCTTCCTTGCACAGCATCTGGCAAGTCCAATCATCTGTGCTATTAAGTAAAAAATGGAAATAAAGTCATGAATTTAGATTCCTTCAGACAGATTTCAATTCAGTGAAATAACGACAGTATATATATTGAAGATTTTTTTCCACAGGTTTTACTCCTTTATTTTAACTATTTCTTCAAGAAACTAGTTAGATTTCAGCAAGCACAACTTGAGTGGTGTAAAACTATTTCTGAATAAAAAAAAAAATTCTATTGACCTATTGACTATGAAATGAAATTACTCATCTGTTAGAAGAGTAACAGTTTTAGGTATGAGAGCTTGTGGGGGAAAATACAATATAACAGCTGCTACATTGGCAAATTAAATAAGACAGGAAAATTTTTGGGAAAAGTAAGAAAATTTTTGTCCCTGCAAGCTTCATGAATTTGTAACTAAAAAACTTGAACTGTTGTACTGTTTTACTTACTAGATCCGTAAGCAAAATTTTCACCGAGAAACAACAGAAGCAAGCTCATTCTGATTGAGAAATGCTTGATACAACTTAAACTGTCATTTCCATACAAGACACCTTAGCACAAAGGATGTACAGCTGGATTATAAACTTCAGTTTTGAATACCTCATGCCTCTCAGTTCCTGACCTCCATGCACCTAAAAATTTAGAAGTCACACATTATCTTACACAAAAAATTGTACAGAAGATTAAGCAGTACTTGGAGAAGAAACTGTCAAGCAATCTCAAAAATGGGAAAGGCTAAAGGAAGATATATTCATAGAAAAATGCAGGAAGAAGTGAATACATGAAGCCCAAATGAGGACCTAGAAGGAATTCAAAGATTTTGACTACGCAGGGTCAGGATTTAAAGAAAAAAAGAGCAGACTATGCTGGAGGGTAAGCATTGCAACCTTTAATGAAGCATACTTAAGTACTTTTGTGGATGTAGCTATAATATCCCTGTGTATTACAGACTTCCCTAGTGATCAGATCAGCACCATCATCAAGAAAAATATGCAACTGAGATCACTGAAAATAGTTACAAACCACTTGCCTGACACTGCTCCATCTCAGTGAAGAAAACTAGCCTGTTCTTGAAATATGGCCATTTTTTAAATTGAAGCACTCTGTCAGAATTGGAGTATTGTATGAGACGCTGATTTCTCACACACAAGGTGAGAAGTACTTTGTCCTTTCTCTCTTCTTCCAGATTCTTGCAATATAGCAGCCTATTATAGCAATGACACTGCATGGAAAATCAGCTTCCCAACTAAACAGCCTTTACCAGCTCCCACCACTGCCTGGAAGTGTCCTGCATTGAGATCACAGTATTGTGCTCAGAGAGATTCAAAATCCTTTCATTTGTGTCCACTCTTACACAGTGGCATGGCCGAGGGCGCTGGGGTGTCTGATTTTTTTCGCTAATGAAAGGACCACTGAATACAGAAGATGAAAGGGGGAAAGCACAGCAGCAGCTGCTGTGGGAGGGAAACATGACCCCTCTAAAGTGGTGTTCAGTCCCCTGAGTGGGACTGACAACCCAATCATGCAAAGGAAAGGAAGTGCTTTAGGGAAAGGAATGGTACCACCACACAGGGACACCATCGTACTTTCACTTGCCACACTAGAACAGCAGAGAAAAGGTTTCATCTGCTGCTTTAGCTGAGTGTACTGGAGTGTGATTTCATTTGTCGGGTGCATGTGTGAGTGCGTGTGTGCAAAAGACAACCGGAAGGAGCACTTAGTTTGATTGCACTCTAACCATTTGCTGATAATGTGGTTGAAAGCAACTGTGTCTGATAATTTACGTTTTTAAAAGCCTGACTTGCAGTAACTGCTTTAAAAACACTGAAAAAAGATTAAAACAAAAAGGTGGGGATTGGAAAATTAAATCTGTAAATGGACCCTGGAATTGGTAATCTATCATGCAGTGGGATGAAATTACATACAAATTGCTTTGTATGCTAAAACTTCATGTGAAAACAAAGATTTTGTTTTTCATTACACAGTTACCTAATAGTCTCAAAAGATGAATGTCTTTCCACAGGAGAAAAAAGACAAAAAAAAAATAAAGGAGTCTGGATATTTGCTTGTTAAGGTGTCTGAATAAAGGTATTGAAGATCTTTACCGTGAGGGTCGTGAGGCACCAGAACAGGTCGCCCACAGAAGTTGCAGATGCCTCATCCCCCCATCCTTGGCCAAGTCAGAAAGGGCTTTGAGCAACCTGGTCAGTGAAAGGTGTGCCTGTCCACAGCATGGGGGTTGAAACTAGATGATTTTTAAGGTGCCTTTCAACCAAAGCCATTCTATGATTCCATCATTCCATGATATTCTCCTTGACTGTACTATACCTAAGTCACGCTTCAGACAGCAGTGGGATAGATAACAGCTTTCTTAGGGACAGGGCCAAGTTAATTATATCAGCTTTCACTGTACAAGACCAAAAGCAGAAGCTTCTTGAGAAAGGAGAAGCACAGAGAACAAAACCTCCCATGAATTGGAACAAATAACTAGACCTGGCTTTCCCACAACTTTAGAGATACATAATTTTCCTAGAAATTCCATCTTCTCAGCTGCTGTCAGAACAGCATATTTATTATCTTTAATAAATATATGCAGAGCCGATTCTATTGTCCTGCCTGCTTTCTTTGCAAGTATGGGCTCCTGGATGGCAACCAGCAGAATGATTCTTATCTGTGCAAGACTGCACATTCCTTACCTCAAAAAGGGTCAGAATGATAAATAGCTGTTTCCTAGATGGAAACAAACAGCCTGCACATACACTGACCCCAGGACTACAGATTTCTATTTAGGATTTGTGCTTCAAAGGGGCACTTCCATGCGCATTTGTTTTTCCAGAAAAAAAAGATATTTAACTGATGATACGGAATCTATTTTTAAAATAAAAACAATATCTATTACTCAGCTTCTTCTCTGTATTCAGAAAACCTACCATATTTCAAATATCTCTAGTGATATAGTTCAGGTTCTGAAAGCTCAAAATATAGAAAACCTTATGTCTGCAAATTAGTACTGTTTGAATACCTTCCAAATCTTAAAAAAATTTACTGTTTTAATTAGGAGGCTACAATGCTGAAAAGTTTCAAGGCATAAGTTGTATTTGGTTGCAGAAATAAAATTTAATTATAAAGGAGAAAATATAGGGAATGGAAAATAAAAAGAAAGTTGGGCAGTGCTTGTGGATATTGTAATGAGCTTCTTCCACTAAAAAAAAGTTAAGAAGTTGAATTCTAAAAGGACTAGGTAGTTAGTTATGGGACACTTATACATCTATATTTTTATTGTTTTTAGTATTAAGTAATTTAAAATGTGTTTTTAAATTTTGAAATGAAAGCACTGAAAAACCCAAAGACTACAATGATCACCCTTTGTTGTGATCATCACCTCAGAAACACAATACGAATTACAGAAGAGCCTCAAAGAACAGTTTCCTTAAACACTCATAATCTTGAAACATCTATAGAAGCAAGTTCTTGAGCTATGGCTTTCTCTGGGAGGAAAACCCTGAGAGACAATTGTATGTTACACAAGTGCTTTAGTCCCAAATATCACAGGCAGGACCTTTTCCTGTGCTACTTGGGATGCAATTCCCCAAGTCCATTGTTAATCCCATCTTTGTCTTGTGCAGCTCTCAAATCAGATTAATAGACCATCCTTGGATGACCAAAGTTCAGAAAATTTCTTCTTTATACTTGGCCTCCTTATTATTGCAGTTCAGATAAAACTTTACTTCTTCACTTTTTAAAATTATAGCAGTGATCTAATAGGTGGACATTTACAAAAATTATCTGCCCTGTTTAATTTTGTTAGCTATATGATTTAACCACAAGCTGTTCAAATTTAGCAATAAAATCAAGGTGGGGGGTGGGCAGGGGTAGGAGAGAGCAAAGAGAAAAAGAAAAAAATTAATACCATTCCATCCTTATTTTATGAGCTAATGGATGCCAACAAAATTACGACACTTCCACACTTCATGCAGGTGTAATATCTCTGCAGGATTTTTTGGCTTCAGATATTCAATGATCAGACAGAAATACCCACCACTGAGAGTGAGGTCTGTGCTATGTTGTCGAAGTACAAAACCTAAAATTATATTCTGACTTCCAGGTTTACTGGGGAGGATGCCCAAGTTTCAAATGATATTGAGTGGCTTGGAACACCATACATATGAGAAAAATACTTGCTCCTGTATAATGACTACAGATTTCTTTATACTGTTTCAGCAGATGATTTATAGTGACAGCTGTTCATCATTCTGACCAATGTTGCCTCTTAATTGCCTTTTGTTTCATCACTGTCATGTCATCTCCACCAGTTGCCTGCTTTTGTGTGCTCGGAATTTGTCAGGAGCATTCCTGCACTGCACAAAGCAGGTGTTAGTGTTGTGCTCTGTGTGAATCTGCATTCAAGAGTAAGGGCAATTTCACCTGTGTTCTGGAAAATCAAGGTGGATTATTCCATCAGCCATGAGTTCATTCTCTGAAGAATTTGGATGCCCATAGGAGGAGGTAGGAGCGAATAGTTGCAACAGATCTGTGTAACAGACTTTTTTTCTCTACAGGTAGACAAAGCAATCCAAGACATTTCTCAGCTCTATGTTTGCTCAGTGAGGACAACAGTGGGGAAAACTCTGCTTCATAACTGGGATCCTTCATTCATTTAAAGATATATTTGCTATAGATAATTTATAAAGGACAAAATTTATTGATGTGTCAAAAGACAGCACAAGTCCAACATCACTGGCCATTCTTTATCCTGCAGAAGTACTGGATATTGTTATATACTACATAAAGATTTAGTTGAACATTTTCATCACTCAAACAGTATATATGTTTGTGTATCTATAGCAGTCAGACCATTGACCATATTAATGACTTTTCATCAGGCTTCACAGTGTGTTGAGAGAAAATGTATCTCTTGCAGGTCATTATTAATACCATTGCAATGAAATGTATGTAATCACTTTTTGCTGTCAACACAGTAATAGCAGAGGTGTTCACCCTGTAGATGATCTATTATACTTTTATGAGTCTGTCTGGGAGGTTTTAGAGGACTGAACATAATCCAGGTTGCTAAGTTACATGAAGCTGGTCTAAGTGAACAACTTTAAGTTTGAAAAGATTCAAAGAAAAGACGTTATTAACAAACAGATCAATTTTGATTAGTAAATAGATCAAATAAAAATTCTCTGACTACTCTTTCCTTTAAAATAAAGAATTCCTTTATTTTAAATATAAATAAATATTTTATTAGCATATCACAACTAGGAAGCTGAATTATTCATGACCATTTCATATGTGAAAATATTTTTAAACATATGGAAGAATCTATAAACATAATACATTGAAAAAAATTATCCAACTAAAAAAACTAGTGTATGGATTTTTTGTGCATACACTGTGAAGTTTTCTAGGCTTGGCACATATGTGTATGCTGTATACATTAGTCACTGCACAGTATATTTCAAGATATGCATTATCCAAATTTTAATAAAAAAGGTTTTTTTAATGTACGGACAGGATTTCAGCTACCACAATACAAAAAAAAAAAAAAAGAGAAGACAAGAGGGGAGGGAAGGGAGGGGGAGGGGAGGGGAAGGGAAGGGAAGCGAAGGGAAGGGAAGGGGGGGGGGGGAGGCGGGGGGGGGGGGGGGAAGGGAAGGGAAGCGAAGGGAAGGGAAGGGGGGGGGGGGAGGCGGGGGGGGGGGGGGGAAGGGAAGGGAAGCGAAGGGAAGGGAAGGGGGGGGGGGGAGGCGGGGGGGGGGGGGGGAAGGGAAGGGAAGCGAAGGGAAGGGAAGGGGGGGGGGGGAGGCGGGGGGGGGGGGGGGAAGGGAAGGGAAGCGAAGGGAAGGGAAGGGGGGGGGGGGAGGCGGGGGGGGGGGGGGGAAGGGAAGGGAAGCGAAGGGAAGGGAAGGGGGGGGGGGGAGGCGGGGGGGGGGGGGGGAAGGGAAGGGAAGCGAAGGGAAGGGAAGGGGGGGGGGGGAGGGAAGGGAAGGGAAGGGACTCTGAATATGCTGCCAGACCACTAGGGATAATGTTCATTGTTCATGTGCACATGACCTTTACAGGATGCCCAGGGAGTCCAAGGTCTCAGACATACTGAGTACACACCACACAGGTGGTCTGTGCATGAGCACTAAGAGCAGTATGCCAAAGATGTCTTGAATTTACTACAGGTGATCCAAAAGTTTCCTATGAATGTCTCTCCAGAAAATACCAGATATAAATTAGGAAGCCTAAACTGAAATGCCAGTAAAGTGCTGCTGGTTTTTCCAGAGTTGACTTTTACTGGAAGGCAGTACTTTCATTGGAGGCAGACAGACTCTCCCACATGTATTGCAGCAAAAGTTGGGGGAAAAAAAAGAGGAAATAAGAGTATGGAGGAGGGGAGATAATGGTGAATAGAGACATAGGTTAATGTCATAGGTTAGCCCTTGCTGAACATTTGGCTCCTACCACCTGTATCAGCTACAGAAGGACCAAAGTGCAGAGTCATGTAGGTTTCAACAATAGAAAGATAGTAGAAATCTGTGCTAATTCCAGAATTCTGGAATCTCAGTATCCGTCTATGGGGTATTTTATACCTTAGTGTAAAGTTAATGAAATCAGTAAGCATTTACATATTTTAAGGAACATTTGCTGATGATACAGCTCAAAGTTTCCAAGATTCAGATAATTATGTTAGAGAATGGCTGGTCAGATGGCACAGCAAGCTTATTCTAAGCTTTTCTAAAATAGTTTAACCAAAATTTTCAATATACTTACTACACCAACCTCTCAGCACTTATAAAGCAGCTTGGCTGTTTTCAGTCTGATGAACTTACACTGATTTATGCCAATGAAAGAGTAGGCACTGTTGTAAATTCACAGAGTTCTTTTGAATTCCATGGACTTACATTCTTTGTGCAAACCAGTTAACACATCACGCAGAGCCAGTTGTTTACAATCAGTCTGTGTTGCAAGTATCAATCAACTTAATGCATTTCCAAGCTAGATTTCCAGTCTAAGCTAATCGTCTAAGCCTCTGGATAGTGAATCACCAGAAAAAGCTGGGTGTTTTTCTTGCACTAGGGCATATTTCTTTGCTCCTAATGTGGATTCATCTGATCTGTTTGAGATGCCTACTTTAATCTTACCCTAAAACTGCCTGTCCCTGTGGAGATTTACAGTCATCTGAACAGATTAATTCCACATCTAGTCTTAAAATAAGGTGACTCACCTTTTGGAGGTGTTTGTAGCTTTTACTGTGAGAATATCCTGGGATATGAATCAGATGAGTAATTTTTAGACACTTAAATTTGGGACAGAAGAACTCTTGCCACAATTGCAGGGGCTTTCAAAAATCAAGGGAAGCCAAGAGTTCATCAATTTGTTAAATAATTGCTTCTTCCTTCAAACCTACATGTCACCCAAGAGGATACCAGAGTCCTTAATTATATGGGAAAAAATGCTAAAAACATTACCTTTAAATAGTATTAAAAGGCAAAAGTGCAATGGCCAGAAGTTCAAGTGTACAAAAGCATATGGGAAACCAAATGGATATCCTGAGGGAGAAGTACCATTTCATATTTTCCTCTCCACACTCACCATCGATTTAAAAAAAATTAAAATCTTCAGTACATTTTCATACTTATGAATGGCAGAGATTGTGATCCAGTCACTTTAACCATTCTGTGCTCATTACCTTCTGCTCTTTTGAAAATGAATATGGACAGTGACTAAACACGCTGGCATGTAAACAAAGCCTACGAGATTTATTTTAATCCTACAATGTGCCCTGATTTAAAAAATGACAACCACACACCATAAAAAAAAAAATCCTACAAAACGAACTCATTATATGTAAAATAAATTAATAAAGTTATAGCCCTGTAAAAGATGGATGAAATTATAGTGTATATATAGAGATACTTTTAGGATAATATGTTTGAAAGTAAGAAAAAACAAACAAAACAAATAGCCAGCAAAAAACACTGACCCCAGTGTAATAAAATTTTTAATAGTTGAACACATATATCTCCCACATTCACATGACAAAACCCAGTGTGTTAGGATTGACACTATACCATTGCTAGTAATCATCATCAGTAGGAATGCAGTACTGAACAACTATCAATTGCTGCCTTCTGTAAATGGCTCCAATAGTTTTATATTAAAGAAACATTTTTATGTTTACCCAAACAATTTATGGGATTCTCTCCAGGTACTGAATTAGGAGAAAAAGAGATTTAAATGATCCATGTCAGAACAAAGAATGAGTATTTTATGAGTTTACTGCTCAGCTTATTACTCTGGGCTGGCATTTGCTTTACCACCTTGACAGTCTGAAGTAATTTAGTAGATTGTATGCCATCACTACTTTAATTACAATGCTTCGCTGAGCAGTCACTTGTGCACTTGCTAAGAATTTTCTGCTAAGAAATTGTTCTGTCCACTGCCATCAAGCCATAACTTGAGGACTTAATAACAGAGGTACATGTAGCCAAAAGCTACTCGTGTGGAAAGAATGACAACCACTACCACTCAAGAAACCACTGCAGTCAGATGCAAATGCTAAATCTCAGGCACCAAACTAATCCACCAGCCTTCTGCTAAATGACTCTGTAGATCTCGGTTCTGCAAAATCCACGTAGCCTCTTACTGCAGTGCCGCTTTACTTAGGTGTTTGTAAGGATTGACTTACCTAATCTCGGGCCCTCCTACCTTCTCCATGAAGATATAACTCATCTATCATACTCCAGAATCCTCCCTTTCCTAGCTATAAAAATGAAGAAAATTGGGCGTGAGAAACAAAAAGGGTGACTAAGAGAATCCCAGCTGATCATTTCATATAAATAAAATCTTTGGTATGAGAACTTAAAGTAGTTCTATAAACACTAATTAATAGCTAGTTATTAGCCTTAAAATGGGCTTTGCTTGTCCCAGTTTCACAGACAGAGAGGCAGAAGTTGTTCATTTACTTGTTCAACATTACAGTCTAATTGTAGCACCCACTCTGACTCAGATTTCTACAAAAAGCATCATTACTTCCCAGCATCTACAGTAATGATAGAAAGAAGACCTCATGCTTCCTCATGAAAACTAAAGGCTTGCATTTTTCAGTATAAAGATATGTAGCCATAAAATTTCCTGAGGCTATTTGGATGATAGTCCAGCTCAGTTTGGAAACAGATCACGGAACTTGGCAGGATATTAAAAACAAAATTTCTAAATATAGTAACTGGGGGTGGGGGGAATCCTTCTCTCACAAATAATTGCATCTATGTAATTAAGGTTGGTGGGGATGTTGTTTTCTGGTTCTTTTAACAAAGTTATCAGCAGTGAGAGGAAGTTCAAAACTTATGAAGTAGGACAGAGGCTCCTCCTTTACCACGGAATATGCACTGAGAACACGCATCACTCTCAGTTTAATCAACTAAACTTAGTTAAATAGAGTTAACCTAATTTATATTAGGGTATAGGACAGGGGATTATCTGCCAAGAAAACCTTGAAAGAAGGATACAAGTGATCCCATGAGAAAAATGTTTCCAGCCAGAGGGCTGAAGTTTCATTTGCTGGCACAAGGACAGCGCAGTGCATAGCAGCTCCAGTTCCAGAGTACCTGAAAACCCATCTGAAAGAGCTTGAGGATTCTATCAGTTAATGTGTCAAGCCCTGCAACATAAGGGTAGCAATTACATAATTTTCCACTTCAGATCAATTTGGTTTCCTTCTATGTATATCAATATAATTTCCAGTTAACACATTTTCCTGCACATAAACTTATATGTATATCATTTTTTTTCTGCTCTCTTCCAAACAGATCCTAATCCCTCAGCTGGTTTATTTTTTTTCTCAACACACATTACTTTAATGACAATGTTAATTTTCTCATACTAAGCAAGATAGAATTTGTTTAAAGAAATTAGATATCAAATGAAAACAGATGAAAAAACCTACATAAAAACATAGGAATTAGCACCATATGCATTAGAGTTGTCTATACACTTTTACTTTCCAGCTGGTATCAACTTTTTAGCCATTCACACAATCTATGGTAAGTACTCTTAACATTTTCTTTACTGATTAAGAATCCAAAGTATCAAAATACATAAATGTCTGTAAATAAACAGACACTAAACATTTATACCAGTGTTCACTTTTTCCTACATAATTTATTAATACATAATTAATAAATGTTAAGGAAATTGTATATCTGATAAACATCATTCTTACAAAAGTGAATTTCTCAAATATGATGAAAAATCAGTATCTTTGAGGTTCAAGAAGTAATAGCTACACCAAAATCCTGGTACAATCTTGTATTAATTGGTCCTAACACATTTTCAGCAGGACTCCGCATATCTAGCCTTTCGTCTCCGAAAGTAAACTTATATTTTCTCTGGTGACACTGAAGTTTTAAGCAACTCAGTCCTCCTTCACTGCCCTCTCAGGTGTCCTGGAAAATTTTTTTCTGGTTCCAGAACATAAAAAAATATAAGTGAAGCCTTGGACAAAAAGTTTTAGCCTCAGCCAGTTCTTTGTTCAGTTTACTGCAAATTGCTGGAATAGTTCTGCCTCGGCAAACGATGCTGATGAGCATCCGAGAAAGGAAAGGTGCATATGTTGCCAAGCAGTTGGTAAGTGCAGCAATCCTGAGAGAGGGATTTCAGTGTCACCCATGCTGGTTCAGCTCCAGAGCATTCCTAAGGGATTTGCTAACACACTGGGAGGTAAGTTAGGGCTCCAGCCAAATGGTGAAATGTAAATCCTACCATCTGTACTAAGACAACTGTCTTTGGTTTTTAAGGCAATGTCAGGAAAAATAAGCCTGTAGAACTTAGTACCCTTCTGTATCTTTAAAGTGTCATTCATCTTAATTTAAAGATAATTAATAATTAATGAAGAAAAAACAAAAGGAAACATTGTTTTAAAATGTTTTACTATAATGAACATATGGATAAAAAGTACTAATACAGAAATTCAAATATTTTTTCCAATTGTAGTTATCTTGAAAAAAATAAAAATTGAAGTTTGACGTGCATACATATATATAACACATTCATAAACATTTTAAAAACAAAGCTATTTAGATATAGTTCCTGGTTTATTTTCATGAATGGTTACAACTAAATGTTCTCATTTTAAATGCAACCACTTTATGAGGGCAATAACTCAGAAACAAATGAAATATTTTAATACTTACGTCTACATTTTGATCTCCAAATTAGATACACAAATCATATGAATGTGAAAATACTGCAAAGCATTGTTGAAGATTCCTGTGGCAATATCACTACAAACACATTTAATGTCTGGACTAATTCCAATATCATATTGAAATACAAGGCAATATTTCATAGCTTTTAAAATTAAAACAATGGGTCATTAACACAAGGTTCCTTCAGATTGTCTTTACAGAGATAATGACAATATCAGGGAAAGCCTGGAACTGTTATCTTGTTTTTCAGTGCATTCTAAAAAACTCAGATATATTAAGTAAGGCCATACACTTCATGCAGTCAATTCTCAGTGGTATTTCAGGAGAGATTTATCGAACCAGTAGATTGTTTCCTCTCAGATACCACTGAGACATGTTCGTGGAATTCTAAGATGTTTACAGTAAATTAGAAACTAATTAGTTGAACTGAAATGCCAGCACCTGCTCCTGCATTATTTAAAAGAAGAAAAGGGAAAAAGAAAAAATCAACAGAAAAACATTTAGGGTTTCACGAACGGAGATAATACTTCAGGGCCTGGATTTCTACAAGCCTATTTAATCATTTGAAAAGGTTGTCAGAATTATTGGGTTATGAAACTGAATCAATGCATCTTAGATATTTTTCCTTCCTGCAGCTTTATAGTCATTATTGTATTAAGATTCTGGCAAACAAGGCCAACAATATTTATGGTTCCTGCCATAACATTAAAAATGCATATCCCATTCAGATTTTATGAATCTTGAATTGCAGCAGGAAACGAGCAGTTTAGATGATAATTGACTTGTAAGGATTAGAACAGTTCAGGTTTCCCCCTGTGCAAAGAGAAGGTTCATCTGAGGTCTTGCAGATAGATGATAATTCCTTCAAAACATCCCATCTGTCTTTACTAAAAGGCGCTTTTGTTCTGCAACTCTATATTGTGACAATAACAGTTATTAGTAAATCAGATAGAGCAGGCACAGCTAGCCATTTTGTGGTAGTAAAATGAGGGTGAAATACAAATCAAATATTAGGTACATGTGGTATTTCATATAATGCATAACCAAATAACCTGCCAATCCTAATGAGTTCCTAATTTAATCAGGAAAGTATAGTACTCAAGCAATTCTGGATGGGAATGTGTACCATCAGTGAGAGAATCAAAGTAATAAAAATGCTCTGAGAAGGAGCTGTGTTTCACATGGAGAACAGAAGGGGAAATTTTAAAGTTCAGGAATTAAGAAGCTTTTCATATCAGAGAAAATTCCCCAAATTACAGAACTAAGAAGGAAAAAATAGTATTCTCCCTTTTCATATGCTATTTTGGTTATAGCCATATTTCATTATTCCATTTCAATGAATAATTACCAACGTATAATCATCTTTTCTTGCTATCAGTGTGCAAGAAGCAGAAATATCTTCTTTTACTTCTTTTATATTCTAGCTCAGTGTAAAGGCACAGGAACCAAACAAATACCCAGGTGGAGCTTGCTATCTCAAACAAAAGCTCAGAAAGCATCCTCAATAATATTAGATTTCATAATTGCCTAAGATCTCTATTATCAAATTAAATATTTTAGTTTTCCAGCATAGTTCTCTGGTCTTTTTTCTACCTTTTTCTATACTTTTTTCTCAGTTTACCCACATGTCCTCTTAAATTTTGTAGCTACTCTAATTGCTTAATCTGACCTTCAATCAATTTATCAGGTCTAATCTGCAGCACTGGTATGCTTAGATGTCCCCAAAAATCAAGAAAACTGGTTTTGTACACCTTGCTGGCTACAAATTCTGCTGCGACTTTCCTTCAGAATTTGTCTTTTAGATCAGACATAAGAATATTATCTTTTTCATGGTAATTATTCTTTTAACAAAAAGAATAAAAATGAATTTGCAAAGCTCTTAAGAAAAATTGTGTTATTCTAACATTCTATTGGAACAGGTTTAAAAATATATTCATGATTGTAATTGAACTGAAGCATGAACTGGTCATGGTGCCATGACACGTTTCAGTGTTCACACACGTCAGGTCCCATTTCGCCCACCAGTGAGGCGAACGGGAACACACAGCGTGCAGCGCTGCACTGTGCTCTCCCCACACACTGCGTCACGCTTCATGGAAGCACCACAGGGCATGGAGAGTGTACACCCAGCTCACAGGAGGCCAGAACTATTCCCACAGCACCACAGTTTAACATCAAACTGAATGATTCCATCAAAAAAGTATAAATATTTCCACACGACAGGGGTGGGAGTGAGTGGTAGAGGTAGAACGTTTCCCTTTGTCAAAGAGCAGAAACCTCGGATTTCAGTTATCACATATCCCATGAGTCTCATACACAAATCTAACACAGGGGCACCCGTGACACCTCTTTAGAGTGTACAAGTCCCTCTATATATATTATGTGACAAATTTGAAGGAGCTCGAATACCTGAGGATTATGTATATAATATGCTAACCTAACTTCCTCATGGCTGCAAATAAAAGGTTGGGTTACAAGAATATAAAAGCTTTCAAGTGAGGTGGGGTTTTTTCTCAGAAGAAAAAAGGACCACAATGAAAGAATGCTTTACACTGGCTTTTGGTTTTGGAATGTGCTGGTGGCTTTGGAATAATTTTACTTGAAAAATAAATAATCATAGGAAGAAAAGCACCAGGCATAGGTTAATAACATGGACCCCTAAGAAAAAGCTTAAAGAGAAATACATGCTGTCATAGAATTACAACAAATGTGACTTGAAACCATGAGCAGAAACACAGGCTCTTATTTTTCCTATTTTCATAAAAATTGAAATTTGCATAAAATTTCTGGAAAAACAAAATAAGCATATGAAGTAGACTCAGGTTTATCATATCATTCAAAACATATTTTAGCTCAAACTGGAACTGAACCAAGTTCCAAGCATTACTCTGAAGACTTTGTTGAACTCTGCCATCGTCTCAGAGGCTTGCAGTTCAGAGGAATGGATTGGCCAGGTGCTGACACCCTTGCAGAGGGATCTCCAGCTCTGAGCCTGTCTGCATTGCTTGGCATCTCCCTGCCCTAATCCCTACCTATCACCACATGCATGGACAAAATCTTCTACAAAAAGCAGCACCTTTTCACTGTCTTTGCTGTTCTTTACAGTTCTGCAAACACTAGCAGAAAGATCAGTTATTTGGTTGTACTTCAAGTTGAGTATTTGCTGCTTCTAACAAGAAGGATCTTTGTTTCCCGGTCTCCTACACTGGACACTCGTATTGAGCTGGTAACACAAAGCCAAGCCCTCTCCTTACTCAGTAGCCACCTGCAATCTCACTGCCTAGGCACAACTACGTTCAGGTATTCGTACACATCTGCATGTGTGTGTTCAGGGGGGAATCCAGTGGAGGGGACAGGCAGAAAGGTCTAAGAAGTTTTGAATCCTGTTTGCCAGAGCTGAGCTATTCTTATTTCAAATGCAACATTATAGTATACCTTTCTTCAGTTATACGAGACTGTATGCCACCATCAGGGCACTTCAAAGAGGCTGTGATTCTCCTCTTGTAACACTTCCCTTTTCCCAGCAAAGATGAAGAAACCTTCCCTGGCTGAAGCCTGAGCAGCATGCCTGACTGTACTACATAGCCCTTTTGAAATCAAGTATTGTAATTTCCATTATGAAACCAGTTCTGGACTCATGGGCTGGTTGGAAAAGTAACCTTATTGGCTTGAATTCTAATGAAAATAGCATCAAAGGCATTGGAATCAGACTGAAGAAAAAAGCTTGGTCTCTATTTCCTGAAACAGAAATAGCTCAATTATTAATTAATCTCCCCAACTGAAGCAATCACAAATAATCCAGGTTTCTTGCTAATCACTTGACAAGTAAATCAGAAAACCCCATCATGCTTCATCAGCAGATGATAAATAATATAATGCAAGTTTCTCTATCTAGACGTGTAAGGAATTTGGGACTGAAGAGCAAGCCTTTTAAAACAATACTTTCAATACTTGAGCAAGTCATTTTTATGATAATGTTTTATTTATTTCTACTTAAAATATGACTACTTTTTTTTGTTTCACATTAAGTAACATGTAGAAAATTTGCATAGCAATTTCAAGGCCCTCTTTCAAAATCACATTGCTACATTTTTAATGTGGGTGGATTAACTGTTCCTCCTCTAAGTATTGCTGTCTATTTCTTTTTCCAGCTGAAGTCAATGCATCAGTCAGGCTATCACCACCATAAACAAATGTAATCTATTTCATCCATTGATTAAACCAGCAGAGCCTGAAGGGACATTTCACCACCCAGGAAACCAAATGGGTATTTATAAATTCCATTCATGCTCTTTTTGCATATAGATTGTGAAATCGTAGAGGTGGCATTTTGGTTTTTGACTTAATGTATACAAATACACAGATCAGTCAATTTTGCAAAAGAAGCTTATCGCAAAATTTAAATAAATCTTTCAAAGTCTAACACTAAGTCTGCCAGTAAGATGCTGTATATTTTAATATAAACATTATGCAAGTTCCATTCTGAAACTTGACACACACCTGCTTTAAAGAACATTTTGCTTCCACTCCTGGACCTCACTGCTGTCACAGCTCCCTAGATCTCTGGCCGTGTGAAAAACCACACACGGTTTGCTCTGAGAGAGAACTCACAAAAGATTAAACTGATTATAATCCCCACCTGTGGATTTTAAGGGAGGTAATGCAAATACACATATTTCCAGAACCTGTTTATTAAAACTGAACACTCTTGTACCTACTTATGGGCCATTTGCAGGTACAACTTAACTCTACTAAATTATAATTTTCTGAATAAAAAAATTTTGTCAGCACTTTAGAGTCTTCGTTTCCCTCATTTCCAGTCTCAGAGGTTTCAAGTAGTTCTGAAACTAGCTGGAATCACAAAGGATTGTAAAATAAACCATGGGTTTGGGTAGGTTGTTAGGGGTTTTTTGAGGAAACAAATAACTAATGCAAAAAACTACTTTGTTGTGTCTGGAAAAGCTATGTCCATAGCATGCTGACCATGGCTAGGAGTAGTTAATTAGGGGGAGTC
Organism: Callaeas wilsoni; assembly: GCA_013398955.1. NCBI lineage: Eukaryota > Metazoa > Chordata > Aves > Passeriformes > Callaeidae > Callaeas > Callaeas wilsoni. Next base: position 216,164 of record VWPU01017211.1, read on the forward strand.
AAAGGAAAGCTTGTATCCATTGATTCTCCCCCTTCTTTTTGGTAAGATTTTGCCTCTCTTAGAAGCATAGCATTGTCTAAAGACCTCTAAGATGATCAAGTCCAACCATTAACCCAGCACTGCCATGTTCACCACTAAATCACGTCCCTCAGGGCCACATCCATAGGTTTTCTGAAAACTTCCAGGGAGGGTGATTCCACCCCTTCCCTGGGCATCCTGATCCAAAGCCTGACCATATTTTCTGTGAAGAAATTCTTCAAAATATCCAATGTAAACCTCCCCTGGAGCAACTTGAGGCTATTTCCTCTTGTCCTGTCACTTGCTACCTGGGACAAAAGACCAACTTTTCTTTAGAAAATATATAATAAAATCCATTTTGAAGTGCAAAAATGACAGAAACAAACAAATTATAAAAAGCACTTAGAAGATAAAAAGCATCATTCTTTGTTACATTTTACAGAGTGACAGACATAAGAAGACGCTAGATCTATTTCCAATCCCCCAGATAAATTTAAATTACTCTGTATACTGCACGTAATTATGCAAAGAAATAATAAAGAAATGATAGAAAAATCAAGATTGCATGTAATGGAGAACATGGGAGAACATAGGAAGTGAAAAGGCTGGACAAATCACAGGATCAGAGCAAGTCTGAAGTTACAAAGATCTCTGTAGTTTGTCAAGACCAGTCTCCTGCTCACAGCAGAGTCAGCCACAGCTGTTTGTCCAGGATCATATCCAGACAATCTATCTCCAAGGACAGATACTCCACAAACTCTCTGGTCCTGTCCCACGACACCCCTGAAAAGAACCTGTCTTCACTACCCACCATCAGGTACGCATGGATAAGCTTTGTTTTCTCCAGGCTGAACAAGTCTGGCTGTCTCAGCCCATCCTCCTGTGCCAAAGGATCCAACTTAATCAACTTTGTGGCCCTTCAACGGACTCTCCAATATGTTCATGTCTTCCTTATATGTCTTGTTAGCATATCATCTTCACAGCTTTGTTCTCTATTTAGTACACAAGGACTTTTGGACATGCAAAATTAGTGAAGAGATAACTAAGTAAAAAAAAGAGCAGCAAACCTACAGGCAAAAAAAAGGGTTAAATATTTCTGACAGGGCTACTCGAATTTCTGCATAATTCCATTTTTTAGTTATGATTACTTAGCTGAACAGAAAACATTGTCATCTCAACAAATGGTACTAACATTTTATTTTTGTGCAGCCTGCATTCATTATAGTTTAGGTATTACAGTATGCTGTCAAGCTTTCATGAAATACGTGTTTGTCTGGAAAGAGGAGAGGTAGCCCTTTGCCTTTTATTTTTCCAAAGCAAAGCAAATGTGTATCTATGACATAAGAGATATACAGATTAAAAAAAAGTCTTCCCTCTTTTTGTATGTATTTTGGTAGTGAAATATACTGTGGAGATTTTTTGGATGAGAAAAAAAATCTACAAGTAAAGGCAGCACTGAATTTATTTGTACCATAACAGACAGCTGTAGCTTTAGATACATGGATAGGAAACTAACAGTTTGTAAACCCTACTATCAACAATTTTATTATGTCTAGTACTAAATCCCATCTACAACATTTTTAAATTGAGAGGTGGAAACTTTCAAAGGAAGGTTTTTTTTTTTTAATTGTGAACTATTTCAAGACAATCTGGAAATGTAATTTTTCACATCAGGTTTACAGAAAATGTATTACAAATGCTTAGAGCAACTGCATTCTTCAATGAATCACTGCCATTCACACATGGAAATCCAGTAGGTCTCCTCACACAATTAGGCACCTAATTGTGTGAGGGAAAAAACCAAAACAAACAAATGAGTGCCTAAATAAATATCTGTGATAGAATTGCCCATTCATTTCTTGTTCTCATTCAATTTTTAATAGCGTATTCTTGCCTGTACTAGCTATAAAAATATTAAGCATGTGCCAGTGCAATGGGCACACAATATTTCAGTTTATATCAGTAATTATTACTTCAGGGTGAGAAACATATACAATATTTCTCTCATGAAACACATGTGAAATAATTTGCCAGAGTATGTGACCAGTCAAATCTGGTTCATTCTGTTGACTGGTATTGATTCTGACCAAAGCAGACAGCGCTGCATTTTACAAAACCTAGACTCAATAAATTCACAACCACACCAATTGAGCTGACAAACCAGAAGCCATACAATACATTTACATTCACAGCTAGCATGCCTTCTCTGATCTTTTTCCCCCAGACATGAGGCTGTAATATGATTTATTCTACTCTATTATTGCTTTCTATGTCCCAGTCCATGTTTGTGCTTAGGGACGCATGATGAATCAACTGCCAGGGGCCAGCACACTGCAAAAGTGAGAATATGAAGACGTGATAAGGTGAAAATGTGATTACAGTTCCAAACTGCCCCCAAAAGAAAGTCCCTGTCACCACAGCTTACACACTACAATTCAGAAGACTAATAAGAATCAAGAGCGAAAAGTCAACAAGAAATTTTAAGCAGACTACTGAAATAAAATTACAGGGTATGTGCCAAAAAACAAGAGAGAAGAGTAAAAAATCCTGTATCTTATTCTGTAAGCTGAAAAAACTAGCTTGCAATTCACCTAATTTATCAAACATTTTCATCAGCTTGCACAGAACGGTTATCACAACATTTGCATTTCCATAGACTGCTTTCTAGAGCAGCTGAGAAAAAAAATTTAGAGAGAGAATTCTACGTGTACTTCTCCTTAGCACTGTCAGCTTGCCAGCGGTTGTTGCCTGCCCCACTGCTGGCGACCAGACCCCCCCAGAGCTGCAGGCAGCCCTGGCAGCATCGCCCTGCAGGCTGCCCTTGCTGCGCAGAGGGGTCAGCTGAGGTGACCTGGCCGGATGCCGCTGATAACAGGAGAAGTATCATGGGCACCGCTGCTGCCCACAGCATCCTGCCGTCTTTACCATGCTTTATTAGGAAAAAAGAGAACCTTTCACAGTAATGTGGAAATATTTCCTGCAGCATGAGGCTTTGCTGGAAGGCATCACACCCAAGTACTGCTCTGCCTCTGTAGTGCCGGACCTCTGAACTTCAATGGGATTTCAGTGATAATCACTTTTGACTGAAGGCAGAACAAGAGTAAAGAGGGCAAAAGCTCAAAATGTGCAAACTGTGTCAGCCCTTGTCATGAAGATGGACAGCTCGGGAAGCATCTCTCTCTTAACTGGTTGAGTCCACTGTTGTTCCTGCTTACCATCGATAAAAGTCAGAGTGCACTCTGTGGACAAAAGTCATCGACATGCCAGCTGTCCCAGCTGAAGGATGAAAATCACTTTCAGACAACTTAGATGACAAAAAGTAGGATTTTTAGAGTTAAGTTTGCTTCTCCAGGCTCTCATTACTAAAGAAAGTTGTCTTCAAATGGTGACTCTCTTCATTTATTTTAGATACATTACTTAAGCTGAGATGAATCCTAGAATAATAGACTATCCTGTGTTGGAAAGGACCCACAAGGATCATCAAAATCCAGCCCCTGGCCTTGCACAAGACCGTCCCAAGAACCACATCTTGTGCCTTAGTGCATTGTCACCCCATGTAAAAATTGGGTGGGTTGTTCCAACGATAAAGAACAGCTGGTGAGACCATGTTGAATTTTCGGAAGACAAGATAAGGACAGAAGAATCCCAGCCACAAGATGGAGCAGATGTGAAGAGAGCAGCATCCCTACTGGACAAACCACCTGGAAGTTCAAACTGCACTCAGTGCCTCTGATCCTTCACCTTTACCTGGTGAGCTGAAAGGCTTGTAGGTGTTTTTAAGAGCAGACACCAGAACAGTGAACACACATTCCCCACATGTGTCCTCAAGACAGGTGATACTGCTTTGTGGAGTACATAAAGAATCAGATCCAGACCAAGGTCTTTTCTGCATCTGGATGTGATGACACTGAAGGCAAGTAGCCTTTAGACAAGTTAATCAAAATCTACCTATTTTTCATTATAATATGAGGACATGCAGCAGACCCTTGTCTTTCTCACATTCAAAGAGAGGTAGACAGATTAGGGAAGGACTCTAATACTTGCCATGCATTTTTTCCCCTAAAATGTATTTACTGACATGCTAGGCACTCCTGCTCTCCCTCCCATCTATCATCAAATTTAATCTGACTTTTTTGCATGGCTGATGGGGGTGCTGCACACATCTGCATCTGCACGGGGCACTTCCAGGAAAATGTCTCCCCAGCACCACAAGGCTAATACTGCTGGTGTAACAGCTTCACTTTTTCCCTTTGGCAGAATTGAGTACTCTTGCATTATCTCAGCATTGTATTTCTCCAAAAGCAGAACAAAGTGACCACTTCTTTTTAAATAAGATTTTTTTCTAAAGCTGTCCTAAAAGTTTCCGATGAAACTTTTCCAGAAAAATAGACCATTTCATTTACAAAATTCCTTTGGCAGAAATTTCAAATTTCTAGAAAAGACTGAAGAAAAGTATCTAAGGAATTCATAAAACTTTAAACTTTTTGCAAAGAAAAAAGCTACTTTCTGGTCAGCCCTGTTCCTTCCTCATCATGCCAGGTTTCATGAAAAATAAAGTTATTTTTCAATAAAAAGCACTTACCTCAAATCAATATCAAACAGTTCACCAACAGTAGAAACAAGAAATGCTTATGTAACTAGAAACGATCCTAAATATTTATATGGTACTCCACATTAAAATGTTTTATATTAATGTGTCTAGCAATAAAGGGAGAAAGCACAAGTGATGGGAGACAGAGAATTGACAGAATAGGATATGTTATAGCCTTCTATGGAACTTTTATTATGGTTTGTGAGTAAAACAGTCTGACCTTTCCATGGTATCTGACTTCTGGAGATTGAGACAAAACTGAAATAATGAAATTAAGAAAATAACATCTATAATATCACATTTACTAAGATAAAAGCAACATTCCTGCAACTGACAAGCATCTGGAACAATCCTGAGTTACACTCTAATATGGTCCAGTTGATTTTCTTCACTTAATCAAATTACGTTGCTCCCAACAGTACAGAAGCTGTCCCATGATGACACAAGCATATTCCTGTGTATATTTATAATGTATTTAATATTATGCACATAACATGACTAATAAGATACGTGAAGAGTATTTTCAGCCCAAATGCCAGTTGCTGTTGATCTGGAAGGTGAAGCCTCTAGATAAGAAAAAAAACCAAAAAGATGAAAGAATATTTTAAAGCAAGTAAATGTAGTATATTTGACTGCAATTGAAAAGTATATTGTGAACCAAATGTTTAAGATGTTTGACTAGTTCAGCATAGCCCCATCTGAAAATCTGTGCATTGGGAAAAATAATTCTCTCTCCTTTCCAGTGTTCTGTCTTCTTTTCCAAGGAGGAGCCACTGACAGATTGCACACATGTGCTTATCATATTTCTTTTATGATGCAAATACAGTGCAAGCATAATTTCTGTTGCATTCAATAATTTGGTTATTAATTTTTATTTAATACATCTAGTTTTATTATTTCAACCATTAAAATTTACAGGAGAACATTTGCACTTTAAATTTGTGTACTAAATAACTTACAACTATGGCAGAGCCTTGCCATGCGTTTAATCACTTTTAGTAGGCACCAGCACCAAGATTTAAAGATGTAAACCCTGAGGTCTGTTGCTCAGCTGCAGAGTAAACCCACTAAAGTTTGAATGGCTGGTAAATATTTAATGAAAAAAAAAGCTCCTTGAATTTTTTTATTGTAATATTTCTTTTCATCTGCTGTGCCTCAAGAAGAATTTCACAGATCAAAATGCATGAAGTAATTTAAAGCAATTTTCAAGCGTCACATTGATTGAAAATATTTCCTCTTAAAAGATTCAATTCTTCAAATTGTGTCATAATTAAGCAATAATTGGAAGATTCTCTTAACTCCCCTAATCCTGCCTGATATTGCATGGGATATCACTAACCTTAAAAAATATGCTTACATTTCATACCCAGTCTTGTCTCACACATTTTGTTTGCATCCCAGTGTGTGACCACTCAGGCTACCCAATTGGGTTGGTCATAATCTCACAGCAATCTCCATATCTCAGATTTCAAGAAGATTTGTCTGCTCTTCATTAGCCAAGGTCAAATAGGACTAATGCTTGGAAGATTTGTACCTCATTAGCATTATCTTTATTGCCATTATTTCACAAGCTAACAAAACAAAAAGGAATTATTCCCCTGTTAGTCCCAAACATTCCTACCCTTCTCATTAGTATTGGCATAACCCTTTTCTCTAGGGCAGCTCAGAGCTCAGTTCTTGAAGGAAAGGCTGACAGCAGCGAAATTATGGTACCAAGAGGGACAGGAAGAAAACACTCTCCTGATTTATAATCAGATTCCCTTATTGTAACAAGCACTTTCTCATTGCTGGACTACTTAGTAATTTGTCACGTACTAGAAACTACTTTTGTTCTAACTGACAAAGAAGGGCGTGTTCCCTCCCTATACTTAATCCAGAATTTTAACCACCAAATGCTGTGCTGGATCTTTAGGGTGGTATTTCAATTCAGCTCCTAATTAAAAAAAAAGAGATACCTTTCTGAATATCAGGATGACAGGCAAGTAAAAATATAGTTTCAGGATGAGATGTGACATGGGGTCTCACATGCTTTGGATTCTCAGCATGCTTCCCATATAAAACTTGAAGATCTTTGCAATTCATTCATGTCTAAATGCATTCAAGAGATAAATCTGAGGTATGACCAGCTTTGGAGGAGACCAATCTAAAAATAAGACATCTCCAGTGAGTAGGAATTCCTACAGAAATTGAGATAAATGTACCCTCTTAGGAATCAGTGGTCCTTTTGTGGAGCATCAGAGGATTTAGGCACAGTTTGCCTTGATTTCTTGATTCTCATAAGTGGATCCTAGCTGTCTAGAATAAGTTGACATATATACAGGCACAAGTACAAGCAGAAACTACCTATGATGCCTGGGGAGGGCTCAGATAATCGAGGTATCAGATATTTAGCTACAATTACTTGAAGCAAAACAGAGTTTTCTAGGTAAATACAGATTCAAAAGTGGGACTTATCTACTTCATTAATCAGCCAAACAGTCACCTCCAGAGAGTGATTCATCTGACTTAATTTAGATAAGATATTGTAGCAGAAGACAGATCACTCTCGTTAGGTGTTTATTTCATCAACTGTGAAAGAAGCTTAATCACTTGCCTTCACATTTTCAGGTGTCCCTGACAGGAGACAGAAATCCCCACCTTGGGCACCAACAAGGGTTTTCATATCACCAGACACAGATGCCTAAGGATCTCATTTCCTCAAGTCATTTTGTGTAGAGAGGAGGAAATGCAGAACACGAATTTTAAATGACAGTTTTGCACTCTTTCTTTGTTGATTATTTTTTGATCCTTATTTCTAAGTATAAATTGAAGTAATCTCAGGGTGATGTTTGTGGGCAAATATTTGTGTGAGACAGTCTAATAGCATAGTGTAGGTATTTAACACAGCTTCTGTCTCAGAAAAAAAATCCTCAGGGCGGCAGTTCTCCAGTTCATTTGTGTTTTTACAGTGTCTCAGAAACCCAAGAGCTAAACTTAGTGCTCTTCTGCCAAGCCCTCATTACACGTTTTTGTCTCACCAATGAGAAATATGCAGAAGGGCTTAGAGGCACCATTCACACATAACCAGGACTGCAACACCTGCTCTTTGAGTGAGAGATCATCTGCTACTTCTACATCCCGTTTCACCCAGCAAGACAGCTGAGGATAAAGCCATATCCTACCAGCTAATCCCCTCATGCCAGGGACCTAGAAGGCTGACAGTGCAGTGCTTTTGATGCCTTGTAGAGGCTGACCTGGCACAGAGGCTAGACAGAGTTAAAGGATAAAGGGGAGGTATTTATTGAAAGGCCTTCACAGGGTACACCTTGGGCAGTGCAGGAGTCTCGCAGAGACTACACCCAAGATAGACGACACTCACATGTTTTTCAGACAGATATAAGTTTTTTCCATTTGCATATCAGAGGTTAATTGTCCAATTACCGCTTCAGGTAGTGGAGTCCCATTCTCTTAGTTTGCTCTCCCCCAACTCACTTTTGTTTACATTTCTTGGGGCCTGAAACAGTGAGGTGTCCTTGATTCTGAGGCCTGGAGAGGAATTGTTGTGTCTAACAAAAATGGGAAAAGCAGTTGCTAACACTCTATCTGGAGTTCAGAGTTATACACTAAAGAATTGTAAGATTACAAATATATGAAAATATAAAAGCTAAAATCCTAAGGCACTAGTTTCACAAGTGGGCCCTACTCAGTAATGACCACACACCTGAGTGATAACACCCCTGCGATAACCTCCCTCTCCTAATGCCCACCTCAGCTGGGCCATCAGGAGACTTTCAACTCCACAGAGCACACAGGGCTCCAGAATTGGCTTGTCATTGTGTAATATTCTTGCTGCTGCACATTAAAAACCTGCACAAATGTTAAAAATAAAGGTCAATGAGAATGCAGGTTGTAGCAGTCTAGGTAGGGTTTTATAAAAGCCTTCTCACATTTAGTTTATACAGTCTTTTTTTTCCTGTGAGAGAGTTTGACAGATTAAGGGACTTCTGAGTAGGTTCATTCATAATGTGGGGGAGATGATTCTGTCCTTTTATCATCATCATAATTTGAAAGAATCCAAGTTACCAAAGGCAAAAGACAGCAAAGATATCTTTACTCCTTAATACATAATTTTTACATGACACAGCATAATAGGCAGCCTGTACGGAAAGCAAGGAGCCTACAGCTGAGATGACTGACTGACACAGCCCACACATTGGTTTCATAACTAGCAAACAGACACTGCACTTAAAAACCAGACTACCGAAGTAAAAAGAGGGCACGAAAAAATTCAGGGAAGCTGGAATTTCACACTTAGATTTGCTTTTTTATTTATTTGGTTTTGGTTTTTTCCATCTTGACTGACTTAAGGTCACCTAACTGACTTGTTATTTAACTATAGGGCTAATTGAAATAACTTTTATTTGACCCTTCTTGCGACCCCTTCAAGAACCATTCATAAATGGCAGTCTTTCCTTGCAGCTACAAATATTGTATTAAATCACCCAGGAGAAATGGTTTATCCAGCACTGACAGTCTGTCATGTCCTTATCTGACCTCATCAACTGCTGTTGTAGGGGACTGCCAGAGGAATCAGTCAGTGCTTTTCTGATTGATTACAGTATTGATTTTTCTTCTTCTCCTCCTCCTTCTTCTTCTGCTTTAAAAAAAAAAGTAAAAACCCCAAACAAAATGATCCATCTTACCAACTACAAAACCATTTCAGAAGTTTGTAAGGAAAAGGTTGTGATCCCTTGACAAAAATATGCAGCTCTAGAGTACCAAGGATTGAGGAGGTATTTGGAGTCTGTTCCTCACACTAGATTTTGGCCTCCTTTAGTTTTCTACAGCCTACGCCTCTCCACTGAAAATACACAACAGTCATTCTTACAGCAGAGTATATGAGACATTTCTTGAAATTGTATACTGATTATATACTGAGAATAAGCAAAGCAGATTGTAAACCTGCAAAAAGCATGACACTTTTGACGTCCCTATATAAGGATCCTAAACCATTCTTGAATGCAAAGAACCAAAAAAATCTGTTTATTTCAATAGATTTTCTTCATAGTATACTTTATTCCTATTAGAGAATTTTCCTAAAGCTTGGTAACCATTTTCCTCTATTGAAAATTCTGCAGTTCTTACATGCACCCTATTTATATGTCATGTAATTAGAGCCATGCAAAACATTAGAGTGAGGCCATTAATATAAGCTTATAAGATGCCTGCATAGACCCCCTGCTAGTAACAATCCATCATTTAAGATTTCCATTTGAAAGCTGTTTCAACTTGATTGTTTCTATTTAAGAACTATACTGCTTGGTGAAGCTCCACTGGCACTGGGAAGACTAAGAAGCATAAAACAGCATGGTAAGTGGTATGTTTCATTGTTATGATAGGATTTAAAACTAATAGTTCAGGATATTCTATTAGCTAAAAAAAACCCAGGTTCAATACAATGCATGAAAGAGAAAAGCTCATCATAAATTCAGAATGTTGTAGCTGTAATTAAACAAAAGTCTTGTGTGATTATACATGAAAAAATTCCTAAATGTCTTTTTGTTAAAAAATGCTTAAAGGTTGAGAAGGATTCAGAGAAAGAGGATGCAGATGTGCATTAAGGAATTTTTTTCTATTAGATTAGATCGGTGCTCTTATTAAAATTCAGTAAACAATATGTTACCTCAGGTATTTTGATTTGATATTTTGAACTGTCACACACATTATACCTAATAAAGCATATTCTACTTTTGCATTAATTATGACATTGAAAAGTGATCATTTTAAATTATTTTAGTCACTTTACATATAAGTAACGAGATGGGACTTTCTGGCGAATAATAAGAAATGTTGCATTTAAATTTGAAGACTTTGGTGTAGTAAATTTCATAGCAGTGAGGAAACAGGCACATTTGTTAAGAATAAAAAAGATTATTTTGCATTCCTGAATTCCACTATTAAAAAGGGATTAAATTTTAAAGACATAAACATTTGTTGATTTTGTAATCTGTATTGCAAGTCCTAAAAGAAAATCCCAAGCAACCACAGTCTCCCCATCCCCAGAAGAGCTAAAAAAAGCTGATAATAAAACATCAATTTAAGAAAAAAGAGTTTCATAAGTATGCAAAATGTGATTTCTGAAACCTGTACCTTTTGATATGTTGCAATTCTACCACTTTCATGAAGCTACAAGATTTATTTATTGCTTGCTGATACAGTTCAAATTCATTTTGCAATAGAACTCAGACAAAAAAAAAAGCAAGCTGTAATTGTGTCCAAACCAAGGAATATAAGAACATAATTTTTTTTCCAGATATGAACATCAACCAATTCAAGAATTTTTCAAAAAATAATTTCATATTAATGATGCTTTCTCATTAAACAGGCAGTTGTGTCAAATGTGGCAGATTAGATATTACAAAATGGATGCTTCTAGTTTTCAGTGGGGGATTGATATTGATTTTACCTTTGAAGCCTTAAAGGCTTATGATAAACAATCCTTGTCATTCAGAAAAACAAAAAGAATCATCTCCAAAATACCCGGTTTTGTTCATATATATTCTAGCATTCTTTGCTAGCACATGGTTAATTTTCCCAGAAGACATACAAGCTACAAAATACAGGAAAACCACAGCAGTCACACACAGCATTTGTATAAACAACACACAAAGACAATGAAAATGTTCCTGTCATTTTCAATTATGGTGAAATATAAAATATTCGTTTTGTAACTAGACTCGAGGAATCTAAGATGATTCACAGCATTTTCATGACAGCTGATATTTCTTTGGCTGGACCCTGACCAAGGTTCCAAACAGCAGATCTGATCTGAGGATTTCAGGGTGATCTGAGAAGTTACTTGTTTCTACCAGTTTTTCTTAAATGGTTTCCTGAAACTGGCACAGGAAATTTTCATAATGGCAATGGAAGAGTGATGGCTGGGTAATATAAGCCTCCAAATTAATTAAAATATAGGGTGACATATAACCTCATTCTCAAAGGAAGATATTTAAATAGATATATACAGGACACTAGACAGGCTTTGGAGGCTAAAATGAATGTTTCCTCTGTTCAGCTTTCAGACATCATTTTTCCCTAACTCATATTTGCGAGACCACATTTGTAAGGGAGAGAGCTAAAAATAAGTTATTTGGCCAAAAATAGAAATCCAACTTATATTTCTTTGGTGTTTAAATTACTCATGTGGGCAGCAAGCTGAGCATGAGCCAGCAGTGCCCTGGCAGCAGAGAGCCACCAGTCTCCTGGGCTGCATTAGCAGGAGTAGAGCCAGTACATGGAGGGAAGGGATTATCCCCCCCCCAGTCAGCACTCTTGGGACCACTGCTCGAGCACTGTACTTAGTTGTGGTTGCCCAATGCAACGCAGCAAGCTGATAGACTGGATTAGCAGCAAAGGGCTGCCACTCTGGCAGGAAGATGGGCTTGTTCAGCCTGAAAAAATGGCTTTGAGCAGAGCAGAGAACATCTCCCCAGCACCCACAGGAGGCTGTAGAAAAACAGAGAAGGATCTTCACAGTGGGACATGGTGAGTAGACGAAACACAAAGAGCATAAAATGAAACTAGAGAGGTTCAGACTGGTTACACATTTTTTCCCTCATGAGAATGGTTAAACCTTGGAAGAAATTGCCCACAGGGGCTGTGCAGTCTCTCTCTACCCTTGGGAATTTTCAAGACCCAGCTGGGTAAGACCCTGAAGCACTTGGGTCAGCTTGATTCCTCCTTAGGTTCCATCCAACCTGAACTATCCTAAGATCCTACCACCCCTTTGATCAAGAAAGGCAGTAAAGATTTTTTTCAGACCTGAGTCCAGGACAACTCCTCCACTGGGTGCTACACTTCTGAAGCTATTCCTCACCACTGGTCAAATCTCACGTACCTACCTCAAAATACATGTGAGCACCCTGTTCCTCACATCTACCCACCAAAGGCATATGACCTAGGCTTTCCTGCAGTGCCACACTGTGTGCTGGGGTCACACTGCAGCCCCAGCTGGTGGGGCCGTGCCATCAGCAGAGAGCCTCTTGCAGGGTGCCAAGGCTGGAGCACTGCTATGGCTCTGGGAAGAAGAGGGAAATTCTCTGGTTTCAAATCCAGGTGCTTTAAAGGGATCTGTTGCCTTAGCCTCAGCTTTTACTGGTAAGCTTTCTAGCAGTGGAGTGCATAGCACTGACAATGAACAAACCTTACCCTGATTATGCCTTGTTTCCCTTGATAGCCATTTTAATAGTCAGTGATTCACTGTGTCATCCTGGTTATCTTCAAGGTAGACTAATTGATATGCCTGAAAAATCTCAGATGGAAGAAAGGACTTGTAATTTATACAGTTACTCAAAAGTTCATACACCCTGAGAGCTGCACTCTGGTACTATTCTTAATTGTATAATGAACTATTTTTGTCTGCAGAAACAAGTTATTAACAGTGGCACAAAATAAATAAAATGCATGAAACAAAATCAAGGCTTACATATAAAAACTGTATCCAAATACTACATCATGTTAATCGTAAGAGACTCATGTTTCCACAGCACTGACATTTTATATAGCTTAAAATCTAGCAAAAAAATTCACACTGAGAACCATGTGGGCTGTATTCTGACCATAGAAGTATTCTTGGCTCCAATAAGATTTATTTCATATACAGATTTCCACTTGCATGAATCACCACCAACGACTGGAGTTTTGCTTTTCTGCTTTCTGTGACTTATTGATTTTAGAAAAAAAAATCCCTCCATATTATGACCATGTAAAACTTCACATAATTATAGCTTTCAAATCACAAAGACATGGCAAGTAAAATGTATTTGCAATAGATACCACCTTTGCAGTAAAAGAGGATTGTGATAGACAATATCTCTCTGCAAGATATAACAGATGATACTTTCACTTGAACAACATTCATAAAACTATAATTGTGTCAACTACTGTGTTTCAAAAACATTAAGAAACCCTCATGTATCAAGTTTTCATATAAGCCATAAAATCACAGAATATCCTGAGTTAGAAGGGACCCTCAAGGATTGAGACCAGCTCCTGCCCTGCAGAGCACCATCCCCAAGAGTCACACCCTGTGCCTGAGAGCACTGTCCAAACACTTCCTGAGCTCTGTCAGGCTGGGGCTGTGACCACTTCCCTGGAGAGCTGTACCACTGCCCAGCCACCCTCTGGGTGAAGAATCTTTTTCTAATATCCAACCTAATGTTTCCCCAGCACAACTTCATGCCATTCCCTTGGGTCCTGTCCCTGGTCACTACAGAGAAGAGATCAGTGTCTGCCTCTCCTCTTCCCCTCACGTATATTAGTACAGCGGCGCGCTGGCCGGGCTGGGATCGCTGCAGCTTGTCCAGAGGTGCCCAACACAAAGGGAGAGCACCCTGTGGCACCTTTGGTACCTCGCTGACTGGCTTCCTCGCCCGTGCGGTGGAAGGCACGGAGCCTAGCGCACCTGGGGCTATGGAGAGCCCATGCGTGACCAGAAAATTAATGAGCGAGGCGGCTCCTTCAGCCGGTATTCCAAGGGTTTACTGTAGGAACCGCCTCGAAGGGGCCCGGAAGCGAAGAGAGCGAGGTGGTCGCCCAAGTGGGCTTAAAAGGGATACAGGGAAGGGGGCAGGGATGACATAGCACTGGCCTATAGGAAGTAGGGAAGGGCGGGGCAGGTTTGGCTACCTTTCCTTAGGAGATACAAGGGGTGTCTGTCCACTGTCAGTCAGACAGACCGAGCCTACATCAGGTCACAGGAATTCAATGCGAGAAGCCATCCTCACAGAGGGGGATTTACCCTTTGGAGCCAGCCCACCAAACCTCTTTTTCTGGGCTCTGTAGCCCCCTGGGCATTACTGTGGTTGGTTCAGTCACCACAACACTCACGAGGAAGTTGTAACTGCGATGAGGTCTCCCCTCAGTCTCCTCCAGGCGGAACAGACCAAGCGACCTCAGCCACTTCTCACACAGCTTCCCCTCAAGGTCCTTCACCACCTTCATAGCCCTCATTTGGACACTTTCAACAGCTTTGTATGTTCCTTGTATTGTGGAACCCAAAACCACACACAGTACTTGAGGTGAGACTGCACCGCTTTATCATTTAAAGTGAAATGCTAACATGCTCAGTAAATCTAAAATGATACAAAAAGTTCAGGAGGTAGCTAACAAACTCTACAGAAGCAAGGGTTTTTTGACTTTTTGCATCTATAGACCTAGTCACCTAAGGGAGGTTTATTTTTTAAAAAATTTCCCTTTTTTAAAATTCTCTAATATACATATCAAAGTTATGAATATGAAATCATACATTATGGGTTTTCCCATTTTGTTCCCTTCTCCTGTTTTCCCACCTCAGAGGGATCTCAGATTCACAGCTGGAAATTATACGCTGCATGTTCATCTCTAAAAAGGTAAGTGGTATAAAGTAGGTGTCTGGCTGAATTGCTGTAACACATCAAAGCAGCATTAAAGAAAACATTCCTTAGCTGACAGTTGTTTTTAGCATGGACAGACCTCCACCACGCTGCCCCTGCCTCATGCTGCCACAGTGTGCAGTAATGTCTAGAAAGATATTTTGTCTATCACAGGAAAATGGCTACACACGATAACATCAATGTGAAAGAAACATCTGAAAAAATCCCTAAACCTGACAGCTTTACACCATCTGGCACCAAAAGCAATTAATTCTGATTCAAATTTCTAAACTGTATCATCTGTATTTGGCTTTACAAGTTAAAATAAAACCTTTTCCATGCTGTCTAAAAAAAAGCAGTCAAGTCTTTTAAGTAAAGCACAGAAAGTCATTTTTTTAATAGAGATAAGTGCATTTCACAATCCATGTGATTTTTTTCTTGGAGCAAAAGGAGTCCTGTAATGCACTATAATTATTACTACTCTCTGTATGTGCTAAAGTTGCTCTGACAGCTCTCAAATAGGAACATGACCTACTGCTGGAAAGCATAAAAAAATGCCCCAAATGTTGCTAATTATGAAATATTACGTTAGTGGAATTAATAACTTAACTTTAGTTTTTCAGGCTATTCCAAAGAAATTAGAGAGACTAAACAAAATTTAGAGGTTAAAACAAATATTTCCAGGAATTTATAAAGAATGAGACTTTTAAAAGCAAGAGGTGGGCTAGATTCTGCTCTTACTTCTACCAACCACAAGTGTAAATTCTCTTACTTTGAAATTACCATCATTGTTGCAGAAGCTGAATAAGATTTTTATAGGGGAAGTTCTTCCACTTTGGCACTATCTTCACAACTCATCCACAGCTCTTGTCAGTTTGATTCACATTTCTATGACTCCCATTTGCAGCCTACTTACTACACAACAAAAATTCAAGGGGTTTTGCTTACCTATTAAAAAAATGTAAAATAATATTACAAGTAAGGAGCTCGTAGATTTAGCTTACTTGACACCATAACCCAAGTCTTAAAGTCCTTCATTAAGTTTTTCTGAAAGCCGCGAATGGACAATTTGAACTATTTGCCAATTTTTGGCTTGTGACTACTATGTGTATGAAATACATACAGTTACTGTAGCTACGCTTTTAACTGTGGAATTCTATTTATAAAGTTGATTTAAAATTTATAAATTATAGGGAGAAAGTGCTGAAAACATCTCCCACCTTCATAGGTTGGAGCCTCTGCCTTGTGTCAGTGCTGCAGCCATAGTATGATCCTGCTTACACTGCAGTTGAATGTTTCTCTTCAGAATTTTATTTTCCATGTTTATCTCCTAGTGTTACCTTCTTTTCATAAATTCCAATGAAGTTTAAAATGAACTTCAGACAGAATGTGGAATGCGCATGTATGAATGCTGCAAGAAAATCACATGCTTAGTTACGCATGTCTAACTTCTTAATACAGGACTCATCTCACCTAACTTTGGGTTGATGGAAAGAATACGTACTTTTAATGATCTGTTCGCTGTATCTGCAAATAGACATGTAAAGAAGGTAGACTAATTATACCACAGAATTGCTGTGAGTTATTTTCCAGAATCTAAAGATGCTAGAGATTGTAGAGGTCCAGGTTTGGTCAGCTGAATCCTCTGTGTCTTGCCCTAAGTACCATATTTGCAATATTCTCCCAGGTGCCTGGGAACCAGGAGGCCCCACTTCTCTAACTCTGAGGGTGATGCACCAAGTAAAATTTCTTAAATAGCCAGTGGGATTTGGCAAAAAAATTAGCAAATCTCAGCAAAGTGTAACAACAGTTAACTGACTGTTTCTGTTCTAGGGGCTGTGGAAATACATACAAAGAATTACTTTTCCATATTCTACTGGAATCACCTCTCCCATGGAATTAAATAATACCAGAGGAAAGGAATGGGAAACAATCCTGTAAATTAATCACCTTCTGTAAGATTATGCTAAATGCTATACTTAATTTCCCTGAGACAAATCACAGTCAGGGACTCCAAGGTCACACAAGCAAATCTTTCTGCAGCTTGGTGCCTATTATGTTAATTCAGCAATGTTTGTTTTGTTTTGTTTTCTCCTATTATCAGCAGAGTGGATGCGTTCCATTCAAAACTGTTACTATAGGAACCCTATGGTAACATATAAAATTTTCTTTTCTTTTGGATGAAAATATCAGAAAATTGATGGATAAGTTGTTTAGGTAGAACAATAGGGCATTTGATATTTAATCTGCAAGCACTTAATAAGAAGTATTCCAAGTAATGGCACAGTGTTATTATCATATCACTTAGTAAAATGGCAGCAAATTATTGTATTATTCACATCTCGCTGGGTCCATGCTATTATCACAGAGATGCCTTTAAAGATGACATTTAACATACTCCTTTTACACAGTAAAGTGGTTAAAAGCACATTCAAATTTTAAAATGTTTCTGATCTCTTGACAGCTCACCGAAGCATTCTGTGGGCCCCCCTGCCTCTCCAGTGGTTAACTGCAGCTCTAAAACTTGTTGTAATTATGAACGTTGCAGTCACACTAAATTAGACTGACAGTTGAAATACTGATTACTAAGGACTTATTAAGGACTACTTTGCAACCAATTATGCTGACATTTGACTTGATTTGACAGTTGAATTGAGAAGAAGATTCCTCCAAAACAGTACAGAAAAATTAAATTTATATCCTCATCATTTTAAGATAATTGTTCAGGACAGATTCATTAATATACCACTACAAAATTTATTTTTATCTCAGCTTGGAGCACCTATGATTCAAATGACAGACAAATAGTAAAAGCATAGTAAAAGCATGAAAAAAAAACCATGTCTGCATTCTCTTATATTTGACTTTTGGTGACTGTTACCATGGGATCTCTAAAAAAAAAAAAAAAAAAAAAAAAAAAAGAAAACAAAAAAAAACCCCACCAAAATTTAAAGCCAGCAATATTCATTGACCACCAACTTGAGCAAGTCAAAAATATATCTTCAAGCTGCAAAATATTTTTCCTGTGAAATGATCAAAATTATTAAATGAGATTATACCCAACTTCCATTACATACCCAACTGTACCATTACATGCAAATTCATTGTCATTATATTATTTCCTGGTAATTTCTCAAAAATTCATGCAGTTTAGTGGATTTCACCTGGAAATTCTCTGAAACTCATACTTCTTTTTTTTCTTTAATGTCCAAATAAAAATTAGGAGAAAAAAATATTACCCCTTATTTTAAATTTAACTACTGTATATTCAGAGCAGTATGCATAGCACAGTTTGGTTTAGAAGAAGGTTGACAAACACTGAAGGAATCATCTTCTCTAAAAGAGGTGAATATACACTTAGGGAAAATCAAGAGAGGAAATTTCCTCAGTCAAATCTCTTATGAGAACTGAGGGGGAAAAAAGAGAGAGGCAACAGATCCTTTCAGCCACAAAAGAATTAATGAAATATTTTCACAATATTTTAAAAGCTACTCTAGGATATAAAAAATGTTAACAACCTGTCTCAAATTAATAAATGAAGCACAAATATTTTAGGTACAGTTTGTTTATTTTTATTTTCAATTGCTGCCTTGTAGATTCCAATACAAAATTCCATAGAGAAAAAGAGTTAAGTAGGATTCAGAAAACCATTCTGCTTCTTAGAAGGTACTGATATCCTTGCATGTTTCCAGGACCAAAACAATTCAATAAGTGAACTGAAGTCTGAGATTATTGTAGAAATGAACAAAACCCACTATAATTGACACAATTAACTGAAAACAAAGAGCATAATATGGAATATATGGCTAATAGTCTTCAGGTTTCAATAAAACCTATTTTATAAGGATTGTTGTTATTTTCTAAAGTCAGGTAAGACACAGATACCAAGCAGCAGGATTTTCTCAAAAGACTGCATTTCAATTCTTTCATTTCTTGTCTCAGGACAAGCCCCATAAACACAAGTCTGTTGTCTTCAATACTAAAAATGATTAGATTTTTTTCCCAAAACTCAAGGGTCTTATAATGAGCTTAATCAGTTAAGCTTTTTCATAGCTTTAGCACATAGGTAAAGAACAGGATAGCCAAAGAGGCACACCGTAAATTGCAAAAATTATTTCTTATCCTGGGTTCAGAAGTCCTTATGTCCATTAAAATAATAGCATAAATCAAAAAAAGCTGCATATTCTTCCCTGTCAAAGACATCTAATCACAGGTAAAGAAATAAATAAATGAGAACAGATCTTTCCATTTTCCCACTTATAAAAAGTTATTCATATCTCTTCCCTATCTGAACTATAAGAATCACTTACATTTCTCTGCTTGGCTCAGCAAAACAGGTGCATTGTAATTTACAGGGATATTGAGAGTATTGATTAGAATCCGGAGTAGACTGGTATAATCACTTGAAAAAGCAGTTCCAGAGATCTTATAGTATTTCCATTACTACATGAACTTCATGCTAGACAGGCTAACTAGAGTCCCTGTGAATAAGCCTGTTTGCCTGTACATCAGGGAAATATTTTCTTATTTACTCATGTGTGATTTATAGGATGAGATTATTTATATGTCAGTTGAAAAAATACATAGTTAACTGCAAAATGAAGTTAAACTTAACTGCAAAATGAAGGTTTAAGCTTTGTGGATATAATCTATTGATGATAATCACCAAACACTGATGGAAATAGCTGGATTGCAGGTTCATCATCATGGAATATTTCCTTAAATGGAGGTTCACACAGGAGGTGCTGCAGCAATTCCTTTTCCATTGATAGTGTGGAAAGATAAACTTCAAAACCTTGGGAAGATATCAGACTGAGGTAGCCATCGTTTGCCTGATCCTAGAGACCAATCGCAAGCACAGCTGCTAAAATTAGGTCACAACTGAAAGTGGACAGAATAAGACGCTTTGGTTATTCATTAAGCTCTTCGGCCACCCTGGGGTTGGGAAAGTGGGATCTGACTAATTTTTGTTTACTTAATCACAGTTTTTCCTTAACTTTGATTAGATGTGATTAAATCAAAAAATTGACAAAAGTCTTTGCAACGGCAGTTTAACATATTTATTGTGTTATTGGTGGTCCTCGATCGCCTGTTGTTCAATGGGGCCATGTCTTTACATCTCAAAGAATCATTCGTAAGTGTCTTTGTAGGGAACTTGCATAAATAATACTTACTCCCATAGAATCATCAGCAAATATTATACATTTATTTTTTCATCTTTCTCTGTTTGAATACCAGCTTTGTTGGTGGCAAAGGTGGTAATAACTGGAGTGGGGAGAACAGGCAGCTTGTGAATGGAGAAGAAAATTCAAAATTACATCTAAAAGCTTCTTCGCAGATTGTTTGAGCATAAAAATAATTTATCTTCCCAAGCTCACTAATGCAGTTTGAAAAGAAAGTATCCAAAACAAAATAATTTGGCTCGTGGACACTGAAAAATCTGCCAGGCATTTCAGGAATGCTTCCAACTTCCTTAGACAGTTTGGCAACTAGGAAATTCTATAGCTAGAGGTGAAAATCAGGGAAAATAAGCAATAATTAAAAGTGGAAATGTTGTTTGCTCTTCACAATGCTGGAAGGGAAATTTCAAATTAAAATAGGGTTTGAAAGTATGTGGTGTAAATAAGAAATACAGCTATTTTAAAGAGAATAGAAGGAACCTAGTGATTTAGGGATACAGAAGTGATTAAGGGATTAGATCATCTGATATATGAGAAGATGCTGAGAGGGCTGGAATTTTTCATCCTAGAGAAAAGAAGGCTCAAGGTTATTTTATCCATGTGTATGAAAACCACATGGGAGACAGTAGAGAGGATGGATATTGATATACACAAAATTCTACTTTAACATCAGAAAAATATCTTTTACTGTAAAGGAGGTCAAAAACTGGAACAGATTACCCAGATAGGTTGTTGACTCTCCCTCCCTGGAAATATTCAAAAGCCACCTGGATGAGTCTGTGAACAACCCAGGTGACCCTGTTTTGAGAATTCTGTAAAACTCAATTATTCACTGTCTTCACCTAAATTACTAGTAACAGGAATGACTGTTTAGTACAGCTGAAAAACTTCCCATGTGCTAGTAGAACCATGTCCTGGTTCTGGCCATGACAGGGTTAATTTTTGCAGTAGCCAGGAGTAGGTACATCTGGGACAGGAGGTGATTCTATATCCCCTGATATTGTGGCCAGGCAGGGAAAAGGAGTCTCTTCCAGGGAGAGGGTGTCCCCTGGGGCTGGCATAGCATGGCCGGGTCAGGTACTGTTGCTTCACTGTGAATCATTCGCCCCGTTCTTGTACCCTCTGTCATCCATATTGTTGCTGTTACTGGTCATTTTCCTATCTCATTGCTGGTTCCAGTAAATGGTTCTTGTCTCAGCCTTATCTTTACCTTTTGTGCCTCCAATTCTCCTCTCCATCCAACCCCATGGGGAGGGATAGGGGAAGGGGGGCAGTGAGGGAGTGGCACATAGTTTAAGTGGGTCACTAAATTAGAGAAAACCATTCCTAAACCACAAAAAACCAAAAGAAAAGTGGTATCAAGAGCATTTTTCAGATAGAAAAAATGACAACTGACAACTAGATGGCCAATAGCTTAAATTTAGGCATTTAAATTCGATACCAAAATTTGGTCAGCTGAATAACTCTCTGTGCCCCTCTAGGGGTCCCTAGTCCCAGCTAGGGATGTGGTTCAGTTGGCTGAACAAAATCATCTAACACATTTGAGGTTCCCTGGGTTTTTAAGGTACTGTCAATATGCCACTTCCTACAGAAGACCTGAGTCCCTCCAGATTGTCATCTGGAGTCTACTTGTGATGCTATAGATCAGCTCACATGATATTTCATATCCACATTCCCACAGCCGAGGCATAGAGCTGACGCCCACTGATTATGATTACAGCAAGGTGGAGGCGCCTAGCACATAGGAAGACATGCGTGTGGACATACTAACTCATGTCTCCTAATTGGTGAGCTAAATCTGACACACACTATGGATTCTAAAGGGAAGTAAATACCTAAATATCTTGTAAATCTTAAGCTTAAGCTTCCTCATATGAGAAATATTTCCTGAATCTTTAATGTCTCTCTCAGTAAGACTGATTTTATTAAGACTTTTGTTTCTACCGTTGTATGAATGGTACTTAATTAAGACAGACCAAGAACTTCAGCTATAATTTCATACACATGAACAGAATTATCCTGCAGTTTTGTACAACTAAACTCAGGACTAGCCTCAGTATCCTTAAATAAACTTTTCATTCCACCGGAGAACAAAAATGTTGAAAGTGATAAAACAAATAAGCAGAGGGAAATCTATCATTGAGATAAGTGAAGAAAGTCTCAGTCACTTCAAAATCTATTGCATCATGTGCAAATGTCTATTTGTCTTATGGAAGCCAGTTTGGAAGTGTAAGGGGGTATTTATGAAGAATGATCACATTCTAGCTGGTAAAAAAATACTTAATCATCTTCCTCTTGTCATTATAATTTGCTCGTGCATCAAGTTCTAGATGACAAATAAGCTATAGCTTAGGACACAGTAGTTGCGTATCAGTCTGTTCCAAGAAGGCATAAAAAAGAGTAAAAGCATCAACAATTTCCTCTACAATTAGTACAGTTCAGCAGTCAATATAAAATAAACCTTTGACATCATTTTACATTGTAAACATTTGTCTTTCAAAAGATTTATAGTCTTCATTGCTATCATATCTGGAAACTTATCAGTATTTTGTCCTTTCCTCTTTGGTTTCTCCTGGTCTCATACTAAAATTCTGCAGCTAAATGAAAAGAGAAGGATTAGGCAATTTTCCTCTGTTGAAGTCCACTGTCTCTGCTGAATCAGCTAAATCACTCCCCCAAAGGTAATTGTCTTACAAGTAACTTCACAGAGAAGGGAGCTTTTTCTTGGTGATTAGTTGAGCTTTGAAAAATGCAGAAATTTCCACCACTGAAAAAGATATCCTTTGGAACTAGGAGGTACTCATCAATTGTACATAATGAAGGCTGCACATTAATCAATATAGCCAATTAACTTCTTTTACAATGAAATTGAAACATTTTTACTAAGGTCAAACTGTTCTAAAGCAGTTTGCCAGGTGTCTTGCCACTCCTGTTGATTTCAGATGCAAAAAACTCCAATTTTCACTTACAAGGGAAAATAATTATTTGATGCTGTGCACTTGCAGCTATCCTCTTTAAAAGCCTTTGCAACTTCTGACACATGGAATTTATCACAGGCCAGCAGGAGAGAGAGAATTTCACGGCAGCCTTTTGTTAAAGCACTGCAGAGCAAAGCACTCAATGAAGAGAGTTGCGTATCTTGCACGTCCTTAGCAAAGTCCACAACACAGCACAGGCTGAGTGACAGGGCGATGTCTTTTTAGCCTCATCCACAATAGCCATTTTACTCAGATGCTGAGCCCACACTGAAAACTGTCAAACACAATGTATTAACTCCACATAACAAGAGAATCTCTCTCGCTTAAGTAAGGGTTTCTTAGTGGCAATGGACTTTTTTATATCCCTACCCACACCATGGCTAAATACTCTATAACTAATGCACCAGTTTGTGTTTGCTGGCTGCATTGCTAGCAGCAGCTAGCAATTTAAATGGTAACCATGAAGTTAAATAGACATTTTTAAGACAACATTAAAGACATCATTTTCAACACCCTCATTGTTGGCCTTTCCAAATGCCATGCCTTTGTACCATCTAGAAAAACTTCCAAATTCAAAAGACACGGCTGTGGTTTGGGTATTAAGAAATTATCTTTATATGAGATCAGTATTTTGTGCTAGCATAAACTTATTTGGTTTTGCAGGAAATTAAATCCGAGCTACGGAGAGCACAGTGTTGCATTATTCTTGGAAGAGATTACAAGGCGAACTCTAATTCTAGATGTGGGAGAGAGGAAGAAAATAAATGCTTCTTGTCTTTCAGGTCTGAGTTCTTCATACTGGACACACCAATCAAAAGTAGGAATGGGTAGTTCATGCAGTCATGGACACTTCTAGAGTGATACTTGTTTCTTTCACTTTCCACATATCAACACAAGAAGGGAGATGACCGGCTATACATAACTGATTTGGGATTAATGATTTGGGCATATTCTCTGTGAAACAGCAGGCAAAGAATACAATACTGCCACAGAAAAAAATCTACCATGGCAGAGCTTCTTAGCTCTTCAAGAGATGTACAAAGTCACTATGGACTCTGGGTACAGGATCTGAAATGAAGATACATACTTCAGGGTAGATAGAAACTAAGCCTCTGAAATATTTATTAAAAGATGTTAAGTTACGTGAATTTTTTTCATATTAGATAATGTTAAATCATATTAAATGCTATCAATAAACTACCAAAGTAAAAAAGTGCAAGACTTTTTTTTCCTTAAGGCCATGTAACTTAAGAGACATCTAACTCTGCTAAAAGCTATGTTCACAACTATTGCAACCACATTCATATATTTACTGTCTAAGCATGAAAAACAGTATGTTAGAGAGCTGGGAGCTGTTGGCATGTATAAATACAACTGTGAAAACGCACATGCCCTTTTACAAAACACTTGGCCTCATATTAAAAAAATACAGTAATCATCTAATCGAAACACAGGAGCAACACAACCTTCAGAGATACACATTGCAATCACTCTCATGTATCAGAACACTACCACTTTCTTTCCTTGGTTCGATCAAGTACTGATCTGTTACAAAGTTATTACAAGGAAACTGCGCACAGTTCAAGAGGAGAACTGAACATACATATCCTTACATACAAGTAAGCAGGACATGTCCGAGGGCCTTTCAGCAGGGTATTTGTCTAGAGCTTAGCTTAGATTTAAATCATAGGAAATCTTATCCAAGGAAAGATAGCAGGAGTGATCATTTTGGGATAAATTTTTAATCCTTTCTGAAATAAATACCTCAATATTCTTTTTACTTAAGATTCTAATTTGATTAAGCTATTTCCAAAAGCACAAGATATAAAATCATTACTGTTTTGCTCAGATACATTACTGTCCACCAAGAGCTGTGCAATTTGATCAGTGTGTCATATACCAACTAATGTCTTCAATTCAACTTTAAGGAATTAGCTGACTGTTCTACTTGATGGTTCACGCTACCTGAGCAAAATGTTAAATAAAA
Source organism: Callaeas wilsoni (assembly GCA_013398955.1). Classification (NCBI taxonomy): domain Eukaryota; kingdom Metazoa; phylum Chordata; class Aves; order Passeriformes; family Callaeidae; genus Callaeas; species Callaeas wilsoni. Next base: position 241,309 of record VWPU01017211.1, read on the forward strand.
ATTTGGCATTAGTCTTTCATGTTCCCAAAGTCTTAAAATTTTTCCATTGTAGGTCTCAGAAGATAGCAACAGTAAGGAAGGTGAATAGCAGGTCTTTTTTGCTTATGAACAAGACATTGAGGATTATCAACTAAGTGTACTCATTGATGCTTAAGCTGGAGTTTGGGAAAAACAGAAGGGTTTGATGGAGCTGCAGCTTTCATTTTGAAAGTTTATTTTAAAAATAAAGCTTACTGTGTTACCAATAGGAACACCAACTTCTCCATAAGAAAGTTTAAATGCTCCACAGGGGGAAATTATGTAATAAGCTTCTAAGGGAAAATTTCTTCCCAGCTTGAAAAGTTGTCTCTCATTAATTTAATCTGCAAATTAGAGTAGTACCAAGCCTGGCTCTTGAAGCATACTGCCAGACAAAAAACCAACAAACAACAACAACAACAAATCGGATGTCTTCATTATGAAGCATTTATGAACAGTTTTAATTTCCCTTGGGCTTGAAGGGGCAGTAAGAAAGGACAATCAGAACTGCCAAAAATGTGACTAGGAGTCATTGTGGCAGGATTATGGGCTGTTTTGTTTCTAGTTACTACCTGGCACATTTTCAGCTGCTCCTGTGCTTTACTATGTTTTTCCCTCTGTGCATCAGAATGAGGAATGGCTCACCACTTTCATTCATGATCAATGCTACTCATACTACAAATGCACGAGATTCAAGAGACTCTGGTATTCTACACAGTAACATAAATAGTCATTAAAGAGAGCATGGTAGTTCTCATCAAACCCTATTACCTCTAGGTTTAAAGTCACTTGATATGCTCCATTATAAGACCATATCTTAATTATAATTTTGCCAGTTTTTAACCACTGAGTTGGAAATTTTTACCTGCTAAGTGTTTGTTTCAGTAAAAAAAATAAAAATTCATAAGTACATTAAATTTTTTTAAAGTAGAAAAATATATAATTTTTTCCCATGTTAAAACATTTGCTAAATTGTCTTTGAGTAGTTCAGGGTGATTCATGTTTGTAATTTGGTGAGGCAAGTCACAAATTGTTTATTCTCCCATTTCCAAGAAAATTTGCCTTTTTCACAAGATTCAGCAGTGAAACAAGCCTAGAAGAAACAGTCCTTCCCTCCTCTTTATTGTCATTTCTGGCCACTACCGATACTCTAAGCAGGTTGTGGAGACTACAACATGAGAGTAGGACAGGGAACTGATGGGTCCTGGATGAACAGGAAAATAAAGTAGGTTGAAATCAAATGAGTTCAGAATGTGGAGCATGGAAATAAATAAAAAAAACTAGGAAGCAGGATAACAATTAGGGTAAACGAGGTAATGAAAGATCTTAACACAAGGGAAAGAAACTGGAGATTGGTGGACTGTCTCATTGCTGAGATGGGCTGGCAGGGAAGGGGAAGAAGACACTTGATTTATTATCTCACTGAGCATCCAGAGGAGGGAAAAAGTTAGCTGGACAAGGGAACTATGAGGAGAAATTAAGAAATTGAGTAGGAATGAGAAAGACAGTGCAGACATATGTCCCAAGCATGCATCCTCTTTCCTGGTCCTTGAGATGACACCTGGGTTTCCTAGTTTTTCCTCACAACCACACTCATATGCAAGGGTTGGGAGTGCATCATGTAGCAAGCACATTTCAGGGCTCTGCTGGGAAAGAAACCTATTCCACTGCGTCTCATCCCATCACTATGCCCATCCGAGAAGAGTTTGGCTTTAAACTCAGTGTACAGAGAAAATGTTGTATAAGTATTTAACACTACATCCCTTTAAATTTTCTTTGAAAGATTAATAATTGGTCTCACAGACCTTTAAAATTAAATCTCCCTGACTAGACCCATAGCCTTTATTCAGTGGTCTCAAGGTCTCAAGATTTGTCTTGTTACTATATACCTTACTTTCTGCTAAGAATATGTGTAAGATTAATATTTCTGATTAGCTCAAAAGTAACCCAGGTTCTGTTACAAGATTACATGCATATAAATTAGAAGAGATTAATCATTTCCAATGTCTCTATATACTTTGGTGAACAAAACAGGCCCTTTGTCTGACCCTAACATCCACTGCCAAGGTACAGCTGCCAAGGTGCAACTCTTTTCTCCTTCCTACCATAGAATGATATCCATGGCAAGAACGGTCCTGTGCCGTGAATGGTGTGAAATAAATCAGAGGTCAGACATTGAAGAACAAAAACAATATACTGAATAGCTGCTCAGTAAGTGAGCAGTGACTGAGATTGGGATCTTATGAAACATAATGTGTTCCTATAATTAAGGATGGTATAATGTGCACACAGAGTAAGAGCAGTAAAAATATGCAAGACAACCTTATTTCTCACATTTCCTAACTTTTGGGTCTTTCCTGCCTTCTATTCTTAACAGACTTCTAACATACTTTTTATGTGTAATACTCTCTGCGAATCCAACACTTTCTTAAACCCAAAGAGCTAGAGCAAGAGCTGTAAACCATCTGGAACAGTTGCAAAGCAGATTACTGCCAAGAAATCTGCACCAAAGTATGTCCTATCCCACTCCAGGCCTGTCCTGCATCAGCTCTAAGGCTGCATGACTATAAAAAGACACTAATTAGCAAATAACACTTCATGCTGCCTCCAAAGCCTGGAGTCTTTCCACCTACAAATAAACCTCATTAATATGTTAACATTCAACCATTACTATGAGACCTTTCATGAAAACAGTAATAGCATTACTTGCTCTGTCACTTAGGGTCACCGGCAAAGAAAGGGTCAGGCAAGTATATCAAAAGGAATTTTCTCAGATGCTGTAAGATTTGGGGTGTTCCTCTGCTCCTAGCTGACATTAAATATCATACAATTATGACAATTAAGCCATGCAGAGACACCATATTTCCCTTTTACATTGTCATGTGAACTTTTTATTAAGCATTCCCATAGAGAAATAAAATAGTGAAGAGGGTTTTCTGATTTATATTAGTAGCCTCACTTAATTTCTAACTTACTGCATATTATACATAATTATTAATTGAATATAAAATGATATATAAGTTTGAAGACTATTAAATATATGTATAAAAGAAGGCTACCCAAGCAGTTCCTTCAGACAATTTCACAATGCTAGATGAAGTTCTTTGACAGATGGATATTGTATTGACATAGACAAATTAAAAGCATTCATATCGACATATCCTTCATATCCTCCAAAATCCAAAAGCTCAGAGAAGTCTAGAGTTGATTGGATAGCACATAAATCTGCTTATAAATAGTTAGCTAACTTCAAATATAAGTTTTGATCCAGGTTATTCAGACTGATTTAGGGCTCATTCTTTGAGGTTCCTACTTACAAAGCTTTATTTGTGCAAATGAATTTCATTAACACAGTGAGAAAGCAATCTCTTTCTTAGCCAAGTTTCCCTAAACTAGTAACACACTTTTCTCTGAGAAATGTTTATGTCATGCAGAGAAGAATTCACTTCATCTGATTTTTTGTAATTAAGAGTTAAAAATCTCAGCTTGTCAACTTAGGCTAGTCCCTGGGAAGAAGCTGGCCCTTTGAAGATTGCATGTGACTTACACAGAAAAGCAGAGTATTTCACAAACATATTGTAGGCATCTGTAGGGCAACGAATAACATAGTGAAACATAGAGCAGCCAGAGTGGATCAGCCCAAAAGCACAAGTAATCCAACATCCTGCCTGTAAAAGTGGCCAAAATCAGGTGCCTAAGGAAGAGTAAAAGAAAACACAAATGACCCTTGAACTAAGTAATCTTCAAGCCTCTAGTTACCAGGGCCCCAATGACTTCCTGACCTTGATGTTTGTGTGTTTAATAATATGTTTTTAATAATTCCTTTTTCCTGATGAACTGCACCAGACTCCCATTGAACTTCTGTAAGCTTTTAGTACACCAAATCATGTGAAAAGGATTTCCACAGCTTAGCTAGACACTGAAAAAACACTTCCATTTGTTCACTCAGTTTGCCTCCTCCTAGTTTAATGTAATAACCTTGAGTTCTTGTATTGGAAGGAAAGGTGATTGGTCCTGATATAGATTCTTCATGCTTTTCATGGTTTCACAGTTCTCTATCATATTCACATGAATTTGTTCTGCTAAATCTCCAAACTCAGAAAATGAAGATTACTGTATTAACACATATGCTAAGCTTGACTCATGCTTGTTAGCAGGATTTGTGAGCTCAGATGCATTAACTCTCCAGAATGACCAAAACAAGCTCTCAGATAGTCACAAATACCTAGCAAAAGTATACTCCCAGACTTTGGGGGAGAATTAAAAATGAGAATTAGATAAAAAAGTAACAATACCCTTTGAAGGAAGGATTTTAATTTTTTTTTTACATTGAAGTATGGTAAATATATACAAACAGCTTCCTCTACTCACATATAGGAGGTCAGGTCACATTACTCATAAATCTGTAGGTTCAAGACAGGAGCATAATTTCTTAGTTGTCAATATTTTAATGGTGTCTTTCTGCTAATTTGGTCATAAGAGGACTGAAGAGGATCTGCTAATTTGGTCATAAGAGGATTGAAAAGACTGAGCATTAGAAATGTCCTGCTTATGTGAAACTTTTCTCAGTGAGACAAAGCCAGCACACTCGTGATTACTACATCCATTGTAAAAGATGCACCAAGTGAGGCCTAGGAGACTGAAGGCTTGCTGATGGAAGGAAAATGTGACTGCTTTTGCTGCCAGTAGTAGCAGTTGATGTGGCATATGCTCTTACACCATGCAACGTGATCAGAAAAAAGCACAGAGGGTTGCATTTGGACCCTTGGCAGATGTCACTATTTTCAACTGCCAGAATAACTTTTGGCAATCCAAGTGTAAATTAGATTCGCCTTGGAGTTGCTGTAATTCAGGCCAGCCCCACCACCAGCCAGAGTGCAAATACAATAAAACACAAAGGTGGCCTAAAACCACACTTGTTCTTATTCATTTGTAATGTCTGTATCTCAGCTTGAGCTAAAACTCAGGCCCACAGCCTGTGGGAGAGAAATGTATTCACTACCCAGAGATCCAGCCTGCTCTTTTCAAATCCCAAAACCGAGGCTGTTCTTTGCCAGTGAACACCTTCCCTGTCCTTTCTGCATGCTCATTAGCTATCCTAACAATAATTAATTAGGATAAGAATAAGACATATAAAACATGGTGAAGCTGAGACCTCATTTTTCCAAGAATCATGGCCCTTCTTAAGACATGGGAATGCAGTAGTTCTGGTCATTCATGGCTGGTTTAAGATACATCTGGGAGAACAAGGCTTTCCTGGAAAATCTCTCTTTCACAAAAAAAACCTTAGCAAGCCACTCTTCTTTCACTCAGTGAGAGGAGTGGGATGCTTGATTCCACTGAGACCCAAGTATCTCATGTGGAGCGCAGACAACCTGAGAACTTTTATGGTTACTTTGCTCTCACTTATCACAATGAGCCTTATGAGTCTCAGTCTATAGAGGCACTTGGAGATCATTTTGCAAGCTTTCACATTCCGTCAACATGGAAAAAGCCAAATAAAATACGTCTGTTTCAGGTAATAGTCTTAAATTAGAGGAGTCATAACAGACTCTAAGAAGTAGTGTGAATTAAGTTCTTCATTCAAGTAAAACAGCTACAGGGTGACCTGATTCACAACAGATCCTGGTCTCTTACGGCAGAGGAATATGTAATTATAAAAAAATCCTGGAAGTAGCAAGGATTAAATTACGTTGCCAGGGCAGCTTGTTTCTAAAGGGCTTATTACAGGCATTAACCACAAACCTGTGATTTTTCTTTTTTCACATGAATTGATGTCATAATGAGGTTTAAATGGAGACTCAATGTCTACTTTGCCTCCCAAAGGAGAGGGGTTCCCCCTCTAGCCTGGGCACAGTGCCTCCTTCTGCTGTGCTACTTAATGCAAATGTAAACAAAAAGGAGAGTCAAACCATGAGAGCTGAATTCATTTCCAACTGGCTGTCATAGGTTTTCACTTTGGTCTCCTCATGGTTCACAAGGGTCCCTTTCAAGTCTGGTTTATACAGAAGATGCTTATATGATAAAAGGGTAGAACCTAAAGCAGAAATACAGTACTGATTTTGAGGTGGAAACAAATCTGCTTTTAGAAGCAATCCATGTGGAACATTGATTGTAGAAATCTTTAATACTTCTGTTATTGGAACAGCTGACAATAAAACAGGAAATCTCAAATGAACAGCTATTTTTTCTACCAGCCCTGAAAACTAATGTTTTAGTATAAATCTACCCTTTCCAACACATATTGCATCCCCTCAGGGCTAGCTCCTGTGTAGGCAGATTAAGTGGTTGCCTATGGCAGCAAAATGTTAGGCATGGCAAAATGCTTAGAGACTGCTTATTGTGTGACCGTAAGCTGGGTGAAGCAGGCATTTTCCAGTGTTTTGAGGGCTACAAAAACCCTTCAGACACCACCAATTTCCCCAGTTCTTCCATATGAAAGTCAGCAATAAAAATGGCCAGTTTCACATCAAGGAAATCAGTTTGGTAAATTACAAACTCAGTGGCAGAGAACAGCAAAAGCCTGTACCTTTTAATAAATAGATAAGAAGAGTATAGAGAAACCTGATGCAGTAGCATACCAATTAGTGTGTTTTGTACGCTAACCTTCAACAGAGTCAGAACTATGTCATTTGTGTGTCAATATATTGAGAGCTACAGGGTCATCCCCTTGAACTTGTAGCCATGGAGTATTCAAGCAGCTGCTGGGTATTTGAGAAGGCACTTGCCAGGCCCAAAGTGGAAAGAACAGAAGTATATGTATCTTTATACATGCTAAGAATCTGACCACAGAGACTTTTACTCACTTTGAAAGAAAATTGAGTCACCATTAATGACACACATTAAAATACTAGCTTAGCAGAGCAAATTTTTAACACAGAGAAAGAACAGCCAGAGATGCGAATGCAGCAACAGAGCAGGAGATGATACGTTATTTCCAGTGCTAAATCTATTTCTCACAATACACTCCACCATTGCTCTTTCTTCTTGGTTTATACCTTCTTTCAGAGCCAGGTCTGTGTGGTTGTGCTGAATCAGGCTAAAACATGAGCCTTCAGCACTGCACCATACTCACCACTCCTTCCACAATAGATATTTCTACACTAGCACATAAGATCTATGCTGGCCGTGACTTTTATTCAGTAATTATTAGGACAGTGGCTGCATCAGGCAGTACAAGTTACCAAAAGGGTGCTTCAGCTATGCCATTTAAAACATGTGGGACATTCCTGCTTGACAAATATAAATGCAAGCTATGACTGCCATGAATCAGATATGCAGGTAGCATCATTGCTGAGGCTGTAGTTCCTGTCAGTACGTTCATGCTAATTCTCTGGTACCAGCTGACTTGCCATGGCACAGATACTCATGGCAGCACAGGGCTCCATGCAGGGCCACTGCCTGGGTACTCACTCCAGCTGCAGAAGGCAGCCTTTGTCACTACACCAGGAGATTGCCCTGGCCAGCCAGCTACACTGGGCTGAAGAGTCCAACACACACTGCAGGGGCTAAACTACAGAAATGCACCCACTCTAGAAGCTATCCACACCTCTAAGAGACACAGAGTTCCTAAGAATCTTTCTTTCTGGCTAAAGTAATGAAATGCCCTCTGACTTTACAGGGATCTGGAGGCTGCAAGAAGTCACTGATGTAACGAGCCATAGGCAGGGCTGCACTGTTTGGTCTAGGAGATGTCCCAAGGACAGGAACAGGGCTGCTTTAAGAGAAGACAGGAGGGAAATTCTACACACCGCCTGCAACAGAAAATCTCCTTGGAAAGTAAGTATCATGTTCTGGCTTCTTTCAAATTAATATCCAGGCCTCTTGAATTGGTGACTTAAATGACACAAACTGCAACCAAAGGAATTGGGGGGTAGATTTGTACTGAAGGCATACCTGTTTGTAAAGAGCAAGGAATCAGAAGAGCTTGGAACATGCAAAGGGCAGAAAGGTAGATTGGCATTTGTGGGCTGGCTTTCTTCTACCTTCAGTATATTTTGCTTCTATATTCTAGCATTTTCCATATGAATTTCTGAATTCTTGTTTGAGATTTTTTTTCTCCCTCTACAAGCAGCAGAAATCTAAAACAAGCAAAGGTTGAAAAGGGTTAAATAATTCCTACCAATAAAAAATGTACTTCAGCTAAAATTAAAGATTTCAGATCCTCTGAATTTATTATTGTAGATATTTGCCAAAAGAATCTGGAAATTTGTGTTTCAGCTCACTGTGGTCTGAAATACATTTTTGCTACTGGTTAATTAAATGGACTTAAATATTCTCTAATTCTGAGGAGTTCCAGACAGTACTTTGGATCTATACATACTGCTCTGATTGCACCTCTTTGGAAGTAATAGAACCTTTACTGAATGTCATTAGCTGTCTATCCATAAAAATTGTCCACCATAGATAAAAATTTCAGCTATAAAAAGTACTGGGTGAATAGCTTTTTGACCCAAATTTTATGCATCAAGTTCAAATTCACAAAACTGATTTATATTTAATTTATCTCACCCTCTTTTCAGGATCCAGATCACATATGTAGGGCACTTTAATTTCTCTCCTTTCTCTGAAAGTGAGCTCCCCCCAGGAGCAGTTCCTTTGCACTAATTATGCATCTCCAGGGTACACAATTCAAACAAGAGCTACCTTGTACTAACAGGGTTGATTTCCTTGTGCTCATGAAAGCAAGGAGAGTGCTTTTCAGGATGGGAGCAGGGCAGGCAAGCAGGGGATGCTCTAGGTTTTTAAGTATTCTTTCAATAACATTCTGGAGTTGTTGAATGGCTGCAGATTTTTCTCTTCCATTGTAATAATCCTAAAATGCCATTCATTTATGAAAACAGAAGTCTCATTTCACACATAAATTCTGTGAAAGGGTTGTCTTGAAGGATACTGTATTATTTATGGTTGAAAAATATCACTTTCCTCTGTTTTTTCTCTACATTTTTTTTCCTCACCCACAGCATACTGTGAATTTTAGGACTTAGTTCTTATTTTCTACAAATGCATAAACATTTGCAGAACTATGGCCTTCAGTGCTGATCCAGCAAAGGTTCAGTCTGTTCATAAGCCAGTAGATATAAAGTGGCTACTGTCAAGAACATGATTCAAAACCCTCTAAAATTCTAGATTAAGGACTGTATCTTATGATTTCTCTAAAGCATCTCTCAGAAAAGCATTGGAGTACTTTAAAGTCATTCTTGCCATATAATATTTTTTGCATTTATAAAAATTCATTGCCTCTGTACAGCATCCCATCATTCTGCTGTTCTTTTAAACAGTCATTAGATCACTTCAGAGATGGATGAAATATTTACTTCTCCTGAATTCTAGTAGGAACCCTAAAAAGTATGTTGGTTTTATGCCACTTTTATTCACTAAATTCCTGTATTTCTCCCTTTAATCTTCATTGCTAAAACCTACAGATTTATGTTCTTAGACTGGATGATAATATCTTCTCCATAAATAAAATTACTTTTTTTGTCTGAACCAAATACACTATTCCTTCATTTGTTAAAAGGTTTCTACTTTCATTCATAGAGGGGTTATTTTGGGAGCCTAATGAATAAGTAGAGTTGTTGGTGAAAGTGGCCAGGGAAAGGCAGAGTTGGAATGAATGCGCATGGCCCTGGATGGTCAGAGATGAGCCCTGAGGAAGGCTGTGGCAACTCAGCGGTATATTTAAGTAAAATTACGAACAGCAGTCAAGCACAAATTATCTGCCAGGTCAGAGAAAGAGGAATAACCTTCAGCAGCCAATTGTACCTGTGTTGGCTTTCTGCTTCCGTCTTCCATTCACCTCTTTGATTACACACATATTGCTTCAGCTAAGGCAAGCAAGTAGGATTCTGGTCAGGAAATCATGATCAGGCTTAATTTGACTATCTGTTCCCTCTGCTTCCCTTCAATGGGTTAAAAATGTATTTCAGCACCATTGTACAAATATCATAACACTCAAAGATAATCTGTCAGAATCTCTTCCAGAGATCTATCTGCTCGATTCCTGGCAAATAATTGCATTTGCATCAAGAAGTAAAGAGTGTCATTGACGGTTAGGTGTAGACCACCCATTTTCAGAAACGTCCATCAGCAGAGGAGTACTGACCTAAAAGGCAAGATCCGTAAAGGCAGGGTCATCAAACAGTGAACAATAATAGTAAAGCATTTTATTGATCATTACAACAGAAAACCACTCCTTGTAAAATAAGAATTGGGAAATGGCAGAACATATGATGATCATCCTATAAACTAAGGAAATACCTGAGTAATTGATGTACGTGACTTCTTGATGCATGTGACCCACAAGTACCATGGACCAAGAACCTTACAAAAGAGAAATATTGCCTCCTAGTTCACATTATAGATGCCAGCATTCCTACTTCAAATCTCTGTGCTGGCAAAAGTAGAGTGCATCAGGAGCTGTCTTGTATGTCAGGAGCTGTCATCTTCCAAAATAAAAAAAGTCTTTCTTCTTCTCAATGCTAAATTAAGCATTTTAGGATGCTCTGCTGCATTGCCAAATGCATTCAGCAAAGACCTCCATGGAATTACCTTTTCACCTCAGCATTCCCACTTCACTGGTGTTCTTCCCATATTTCCAGAATGACCTTGCACAAGCATTGCTTTTCTCATGGCTGCAGGTGTCCCACGGAGTCAGAAACACATGCTTTTCAGCTTTAATTGTGTTGCTTCACAAGCAGAGGAATAAAAGCCTAGCAGGACATCTGGCTGTTCTCTTGCTCTTTCTCCCAGCTTTTCTCCTCTGTCACTGTATGCCTTCCCTGAAAAGGAGCAATGCTTCTCCCAGCAGAGCCTGTTCAAACACAATTTCGTCACCTGATCCTGCTGGAAGCAGGAACTTTCACAGGCCTTGCCAACAATGGACTCACGTGGCATAGTACTGAGTCCTGGAGCTGGGATCAAAGATGTGGAGAACTGCCAGCCTGGGTGTGCTATGGACAGCAGTGTATGGCAGATGCAAAGGCATCCTCCTCGTGTTGATCTTCCAGGGAGCACTTTCAAAGGTGGGACTGACTATAGGTCTGCCCTAGAGCTGCACGAAGGCGCAGAGGTGTGGGGCCCCAGCACACTGATCACAAGGACCACGTCACTGGCTGCCCATGAGCTGGAGACATCTGCTGCAGTCGTGGGTCCAGTGCACGTGTACAGCCTCCCAGTGACACAGCAACTGAGTGAGCTGGAGTTAGGAAGTAACTCAATCTGGCATGTTGGGCAGCCATAGTATCAGCCAGCATAAATACCACCTCAGGCTCCGGGGCTGATTCAACAGAAACACATCACTGTACAAACATCTGCTCACATGTGACCTAAGCTTGTGGTCATGAATGCCCCATCTAGACTTAACAATGATGGGACCATGACTTTAGTCAATCTCTACAGATTGCCGGGGGTAGGTGTGGTGGGTTTATTTTCTTTCTCTCTTTTTCCCCATAAACCAAACATGACAGGACTTAGCCAAGTACATTTCCAAGGGCATCTGTATAGATGGGTTTCCTGAACACAGCTATAAAAAGTACTGTACAGTAGGTTACTTCTTGAAACATATTGCAATCCAGCATGTCATGGCTTTTAACACATTTAAAAAAAAAAAGTGGAGTAAAATACACGTATAGAAAACATAAATGGATCCTTCAGATCCTAGTTTACTGAAATCTTTGAAGCTAATCTCCAGTGTCTGCATCCTAATACTGTTTATAGCACTTAAACGTTGTTAGATTTTTCTCTGATTATTTAAGGACTAATCAAAATTCTATATTCACTCTGGCAGATTTTGCATTTTCCTCTGATGACTAATGACATCCCAAACAAGTCTGAGTACAGGCATTTTTCTGTGACTTTTTTCCTCCTTTAAGATGGATTATGCTGTCATCAGCAGGTGTGAGGAAAACACAGAAGCCCAAGTACTGAGTATAACGAGTGAGCAAGAAATGCATTTAAATTAATTTGGAATTCAAAGACAGTGACTCGTGCCTAAGAAGGATTTTGGAGTGCTGAAGCATCTTGGTCCCTCACCAGGAAAGGATAACTGATGCCCAGACTGGGGATTGTCTCTCCTGGCCTAATACATGCCAATACATATTTCTCATTCTTTGAGAACTATTCACATCTGTTACATGAATATATATAGATATATTCCTTCTATCTAGCTAAATATAAAGTTCTTTTGTGTATAAATATATGTTTATAACATATATGCATAAAACAACAGCAGGAGTGTATTATACTAGTCCCAATCCTAGAGTTACAGAACAAAGAGCATCTGTTCTTTAATAATACTTACTGTTAGCATCTCCCTTATCTGTTTCCCTAGCCCATGCTGGGTCCCATCCGCACTAAGACAATGCAGCATAGACATCCTCCAAAAGCCCCTGCTACACATGAGCTACAGTAGCTGCTCTCTCAGATGATGCTCCTTTCATCATGATTTATACTCATTCTACCTCTTACCTGTCACATTTGACTTTGACCCACTGATTTTTAATGAATTTAGGGAAGACAAATTATGTGTGACCTACTTTCTAAGCAGATGGTGTTTCACCTAACCAGAAGTGCCTGAGCCCCATCATCCTGTGTTTAGCTTTGGTGTCTTTGAGGAGTCAAGTCCCATGCTGCCCACCCTACCAGGGGTGTTCTGACCACGGGGCTCCTCTGTGGCATGTGGCAGAGCAGGTGAAAGGGTGAAGTCAGGGGAGTCATTAGCTGGTCATTAGCAAATGATACTAAATTCATATACTAAGACAGAGACAGCCTTTGCCTGCTTGTATTAGGTGTGTCTAATTCACCAAGGCAGCCAAGAGGATTATGTAAATTGAAAGTTTATTTACCTTGGAGAGGGATCTCACCTGCTGCCCACTGGGCAGGAGCCAGGGACAAGCTGCAGGTGGGCAGGCAGGTGGGGAGGCAGCAGGGCACGGAGATGGGCAAGCAGACAGGCAGGCAGGCAGGGAAGCAGCAGGGCAAGTGGCAGCAGCAGGGGTACAGGGTAGAGCCTGGGAGCATGCAAGGCCCTCACTGACCCACAGCTCTTGCCTGGCTCTCTGCCAGCCCATCCAGCAGCCTTTAGTGTTTTCCCCAAGTGGTCCACCCAGAACCTACCACACACCTCTCTTAATCATCCACACTGGTTGGCAGAGCCAGGGCTCTCCCTGAGAACATCCCACTGCCCTCAAGGAGCCACTCTCAGCCATGCCTTTCCCTGCGGTCCAGCCTCCAGAGCTGCCTCAGCCCAGCTCCTCTCACCCCTGCAGTCCCCAGGCACCCATTGGCAGGACAGGCATGTCCTGCCTGCTGCCAACACATCCCTGGAGCTCAGTGCAATCCCACTTCTCCCCATCCCTCCCCACGCCCTCCAACCCAGGTCACATCCTCTGACCGACACACCGAGTTGACGATGGTACGCACCCGCCTGATGACAAGATTGTTTTCAACCATAGCTAGAGTAGCACCCACAAAGGGATGTGTGCCTTTGACACTGTGCAACGTCCACATTTTCACATGTATTTCTATGCAAGTAAGAGTTCCAGGATACTCTGAAGCAGATTTACATCAATGCGTTTTACCAGCACTTTGCAACTAGAAAAAGGCTTGAAAGTAACTGTTCGCTGCCAAAGTGATACAGGGAGTACTTATGGAAAATGAAAATCAGGGGCTCTTACATTTTGTTTTTTAATCAAAGCCTTGAAATTCATCATTTGAAGTATTCTTATAAGTATCAGAATATATTCCAGGTGCTTTACACCACAAATGTTGATCATTATGTAAGTACTACAAAGTTTATAATGATTATGCCTGCAGTTCCATTGCCTGTATCCCTGCAATGTGAAAAATACGCCTGTGAAGCTCACACACAAAGACTGCAAGCACATCACAAAAAGCCACATTCCAGGAGAAATCAGAAGCTTTATGTAAATTCTTTCAAGTGATGAAAAATGTTTAGACTGTTGTACTGCAATAGGAACAAATAAATGCAATATCATTAGAGTCACAAATCATTTTTTATGTTTATGTTCTTTTTCTGTTTATGCTATAAACCCTGAATATTTAAGGACTGCAAGCCAAATATGTAATAATTCTTAGAAACAGTAGGAAAAATTAAAATAGGGAGGAAATAAGGTTTCATAAATGACGAAGAAAATTCAGAGAGGATTTACACAAAGGAGCTGGTGTGTTTTCTCCTTCAGCCCTTGTACAATGCACACATTGTGGTCAGATTCCCCAGTTAAATAAGTTTCACCATTCCTAATATTTCTTTTTATGCCTTGGATTTTGAACCAAGTTATTACACAAGAATTGCATTTTCTAAAGAAAAAAATATTTTTCTAGTCCTTTAAGATGACTAAAATTTTCCAAAAGAACAAACACATGCAAAGAAACAAGAATAGTGTAAATTTTAAAAAATTTGCATTTTGTGCAGATGCACTCCTGTACTGACTGCTGTGCAAACCCATGCTGTTATATTTGTCACTTCAGCCCACGGTTAACTCAGCCAAGGGGCACAGTCCAAGAAAGTGTAAATTATATTGATGTGGGTTCTTTCACAAAGTCTGTCAGACTGACTTGCACCTAATTACCAATGTGTGGCTCACACCATTTCATAGCACCTCTTGTCTAGTGTTGCAGTTTCCCAAGCAGAATTCCTTCCCAAGCGGGAATGAGATGAAGGAAGGAAAGGATACTCTATGGAATGTATCCATACAAAAGACAATGTAAAACTGGGGTCTTGGTTCATTAACATTTTGTATTGCTAAATTTCCCATTTATTTTCCTTTGATTGTGGTGAAGGCTTATTACAAAAGTGATGAATCACAGATCAAAATAATATTTTCACAATCCCATTTCCATTCTTATCTGATGCTACTCTGAATTTAGAAGAGTCCTGTAGAGCATGGGCTCTTTTTAACTTGCGCTAAGATCAATGTGTGTCCAAGAATCTATTTCCATTTTTCCATTCACTTCAGAGATATAATCCTAAAGAAATTGCACAGGTCAAGATTTTTCAAGGGAGATGGTCACATTTGCAGATATTTCCTTAATATATTTATACTCTCTATTTAGAATTTCTAAATTCTGGGATTTCACGGCTTGGGGTTTTTTTCTGAATTTAAAAATTGACAAATAAAACATGTTTGAATGATCCACAGTAAGCTGACCACTGAATCCTGATGGGTTCACGATGTGCTTATAATGAAAGTTCAGTTTAAATCTAAGCTTAGATTAAATAAATAAATTTGATATGTCACAGTCTTGAAGCAAGCTTTGTATGCAATCTTTAATATATATTCATCTCTGAAAAAGAGATAAATGATATTTTTAATACAATGCTTTAATGCAGAATCTTTAAAATACTGTCTTGCTAATCCTTAATTTCCATGTATGCTATTGCATAATAATTTTCTGAATACATTTCTGACTTCTGAAATGTTTGTTTTAAAATTTACTTATTTTTATCATTATTAAGGTGACTTCAATAATGCTGAGCAGGGAAATAGCTTTATATGATAGCTGTCTTAACTATGCACATTTAATTACTTCACCTCCACTGCATCTACTAACCATACTACACTTCAACCTCCTTAGGGCATACCCTATTATTTTCTTCTCATGTTTCTTATCTCTTTCAGATCCCTTTAGACTTATTTTTCTCTTTTCTAATGTTTACAGCACCTTCCAATTTAGGACCACCTATGATTTTTCTCAAAATGCTTTTTACCCCTGTTCCCAGAATGCAAATTAAAACACCCAATATGATCAGTTCTTACGCACGCATTCGCACTGACACATAAGCACACATTTCCAGAAAATCATTAGGTTTATAGTGCAATGCACTGCTGCTTGCATTTGGTTTGGAAAGGGGAAGTCTGTGTTGTTTTGGTTTTGGGGTTTTTTAAATACCTTTAAATTAAGTTATTCATTCTGGGAAACAGCAAGGAAAGCAAAAAAGACCATTTAAAATTATTATAAGCTACATTTTCAAAGACAGTCTAAAACAAAGAATTAACTATCATGTAAACAGTGCTTTCTGACACCTTGTTCATGGAGTTTGGTATCCTAGTATTGCTAGAATGAAATGGAGAGAAAATCAGGAGAAACTTCATTGTGAATCAGCACTTTCCTTGGTCACGTTCAGCAGTAATTCTTAAGCAACTGGTCACTAGTAAATGATGACATCTGCAATCAGGTCTCTGGTGCTGTAATTACCAGCTATCTGCAGAGATCAAAATACTTCAAATAAACAAACTAAGGATCTAGGTTCTTTCTATGTAAAACAAAAAAAGAAAAAAAAAAACACAGGAAAAGAGACAGATGTAGCCATATAAAAACATGTCAAGAAGTCAAAATAGCCATTTTAGAATGCAGTGCAAGTAATATTAATTTGTAAGCTATCTGAAATTCAAATTTTTGTTAAGAGCTTGCTAATTCCTAGAAAAGACAGTTAGCATTTTTATTATAACTACTTTATTTATTGACTTAATGCTGTATACAATCTTTCTAAAATAAATACACCAAATTAATAATTACTCAAACTCCTGCAATGCTCTCAAAACAGGATTCACTGTAGCTCAGCATGGTGTGTGTGCGGTTTTTTTTCCAAGCAATTAAATTGTATCCTTTAAGATCATTAAGGCTCAGGGTCAGACCAGGCTCTTTATTCTTTTAAACAGATGTTTGGGGGATCCTGGCTGCCCTTTTTTTTTATCACCTTCTGCTAATTACTATCTGCCTATTCTCTCCACTCCCTGGCTTTCAAGCGGCTGGTGGGCCCCTGAATACCATCTGCTCAAAATTCTGGTCCCTGCCCTCTATTAGACCTCACTAGACCTTAGTCTTTTTTCTTTTCCATTATGGAGATCATGCATGCATTAGGTGGGTCATGTTCCTTTTGCTATACACAGTGGCACGTGCCAATGCCCTTGAGGAATCAGCTGCAGGGATAAATTTACAATTGGCTTGCTTCCCCCAAAACAACATTAAGCTTTTGTTCTCCCACTCACAATTTCGATTATAATGAAATTTTTAAATATCTTTTTAAATCAACAGAGCTTAATTAAATGCAGAAAGGTTTTTTTAAAAAAAGCAACAAAAATTAGAATTATTAACTACCTACTTCTAATCCTTGAATTTAGACATGGAATTTTCTCAGCTTCCTCGGAACAAAAACTAGAACAGCCTTCTTATCTTAGGCACAAGCTACTTCTCTCCATAACTTAATTTCTGTATATTTTTTATCTGAGAAACAGTGCACATCAATTTGAAATGATAAGGAATTTAGTCATATAAAAGGGCATCTATCCAGCGCTGCTTGCAGCATCTAAAGGTGGTAGAAGGAATTCCTCCTATAATAAATAAAGTTCCCTCCTCACTTTTGTTGCCACTGTAGCCATATAAATTACTTTGTGTTGGTCATATACTGCAGACTACAGAAAGATATTTAAGGAGATTTGAAAACACAGAGCAGAGGCTGTTGCTTCCTCTACTGCTATTATGATTAAACCCTGGAGACCATTTTAAGATTATGTTATAATCTGCACATCTTTTGTGTAACATATGAGTCTTTGGAGCACCCAGTGGGTCACAGTTGGTTGACTGTCTTGCTTGAACTGTTTTAGAAAAGCATACTCTCTCACAGAAGAGATCAAGCTGAAAGCCTATGGATCAGCCTTCCAAAGCCAGTGGCAGTCTCACTTGTCAGGGTCATAAAATCTTCTATTGCGCTCTTACACTATGACATATTATGCAGAATTTATCTAACATTTATATATAAATTATTCTAGTTACAACTATATTATCTTTACCAGCATAGATTGGTATTTGTCTGTACCAAAATGGATTGCTATTATCTACAAAGTATTGATCACTTCTGACTGGCAGAAGTCACAGCCATTCAAAGCTGATGCTGTTGGAATAAACAATACTTTAATTTTCATAAACATAATTGGAACATGCCATAGTATATTTTATTCTATTTCCTGCTCCACTTGTGCCAGTCCACTTTGACCAGACCAGTCTTGACAGTCCAAAAAACCTCCTTGAAGCAAAAATTCTATCTACTGGCAAAACATTTTTTTTCCCTCTCCCAGTCTGTGAATTTCCTCCAAAATATAAACACATTTTCTAACTTATGACACAGAAGTTCTAGTTCTGAGCAAATGCCATTTTCAAACTTGTGACATGTTAATGATGATAAAGTGTAAACACGTTCCTCTGAGCTACAAGAACCCGTTCCAAGTCTATGGATGTCATTTAAAAGATCCATATTGACTTCAGGAGGCTTTCTATCAGCTCCTGGTAATCTGCTGCCACAGAGAGAGGGGTAAAGTACCCAGGATATATTGTACGTAAACTGCTTTGATTATTAAATGTTTAGAGTTCATGGTCTCAGGAATCATGGTGCTTAGAAGAGAAGGTTCAGTCAGAGCTTCATTGTTTGTCCTTATCACTGTGAGTTTTCTGGCATGAAACCAACAGGAACACCACAGGCATATGGGTTTTCTAGTTTTCTTTGTTTCTATTACAAAAAATTCTCTTAGTTCAAACTAAAAGTAACAAAACTAATGCCACAACTTTTCCCTGTCCTGGGAGAAAGGTTTAATGGTGTTTTCTTCTTCAACTACTCTTCCTACTTTGAATATCAGTAGCAATCATCCAATAATCAGCTGATCAGAATGAATAACTTTAACCCTTTTAGAAAAGTGATGAAAACATTTTTCACACAAAAAACGCTTCCCAAATTCCTACTTAAGTGTTGTTTCATGTAATTTTGAAAACAACTATTTTTATTCTCAGAATATGTTTTTGATGTTTTTGTATTTCAGTTTAATTATTTTAAATACTAGAAGACATTTTAGGGATTTTAAAATCACCTATGGCAATGAAATTAATTTTCCTTATTTTAGAAGTGACTTGGCATTTCAATAACAAGAATGTTTCTTTAGCAGTTTTGTCAAAGTCTTTAAGTGAGATGAACTTAAATGATAGGATCCAGTTCATTTAACATAGACACTTAATTTGCTCTTAAGTTTTAGGTATCTAATGAACCAGACCTTCTGAAATGTTTGCTTTGATTCCCTCTGTAGAGAATGCAGAAACCTTGGCATTTCTGAAGCTCTTCAGCAAGAAGGTCCTGACCTCAGCCTAGGACCACATCTTAAAAATCTCCAGGTTCAATGAACATAAGATCAAACAAGGATACAAAATTATGAACTCCAGTTAGAATCAGGACTTGAACTCAGCACTATCTTAAGGTTCCTTCACATGGCTTTCTTGTAGTTGAAAGCTGAGGAACTGGGAGAGCTTGTTTCTGTCCGCCTTTTGTAAGTCCTAAGAGGCTACATAATTTTATTTATATGTAGAAGACAAAAGAATTTAAGAAAATGTTAGTGAAAAGAGCCTATAAATCTGGACATGCAATCTCCTACTCCAATCACTGTTAAACCTGGCAGTCTGTGAGAGTGCAAACAAAAGTTAACAAATGCTGATGGAGCTCTAGCTTCACTCAGCATTCTCCTTTAATATTTATGAAGAAAATTGAGAATATATTGCTTCAGAAATGTTTGTGTACCATACAAATGGAATGAAAGAGCTACAACACTCTCCTTGGGAATTAGCTCTTTTATATAAATGAGTGTATTCAAAAAGTGTAAGTATAGTAATGTCAATCCAAAGAATGCATGTGTTTTCATTAAAGATTTACATGCTGAATTTGTAATGAAAGCGGAATAATATTCTGAGACCTAATTCAGAATTATACTGAATTAAAGGGCATGTTGTAGGCTTATTTACCTATTAATTGGATTTATGCTCATCCTCAATTCTAAAGGAATTAATTTGAAAGATCATTCTAGACCTGGACTGTTTCTATGTACTAATATGTCTGTCCTCACTGTTACAGGTGAACTTCCCAGAAATCTGCACCTCTTGTCACTCAGTGACTCTTGTCACATAGTGAAACGGTGTGGAGATTCTTAGGTGTTAAAACCTTAAAAGAACTGAACAGTCCTCTTACTTATAGCAATTGTGGCAGGTGAAGCACTGCAGAAGGAGAAAGAGCCTCCCAAATATTAAAGGTTTTAATATTTCACTGATCAGAGAAAATGAGAGTGCTTATTATCCAAAATCATGTTGCTTTTGTTGCCAGATGTATATTTATACCTATTATTCACTGGGTTCATGATCAAGAAGGGACTTTCATGTCGAATCCTTATGCAGTTCCACAAGATTTCACTTGCTCCAGGAGGCAGGCATGAAAAGTTGGAGAACAATACATGAAAGATTCATCTTATATATTCTTACAAATCTAGAGTACACACAGCTGCATCTTAGCTAGTCACCATGAATTCCCATTACAGCTGATGAAGGAAAATTAACATCTTCGGCATGCAGTTCATCTAATCTTTATTAAACTGCTAGTTCAGGATGAAAATAATTATTGTAGTTTACTAAAATGACTAGGTTCCCATGGCAATCAAGGAAGTCTAAGCCTATGTGTTGACATGAAGTAACTACTGCCTGCAGCACATGATTTTCTCAGGTCTCTTCTTGACAAGTCAAATTTCTTATAAATAGGCTTTCCAAATGTATCCTATGAAGATAATGGGCAAAGACTCTTTTAACTGTCACACCAAAATGCAGAAGTTACAGAGTTTTCATTGTTCTCCTTCTAGAAAAAACTTTAAATGTGGGTCAGAGGAGGAAAAGCCTTGTTTCATTTTTGCATTCTTGAATTTAGAAATAATGGCTGATTATTTCTAATAATAATCTGGACAGTGGCTGATTCCTCTGATTCAAGTAGTTGGAACAACTGCCCCTCAGAGGTTTCCGGTACATTTCTGCTCCTCTGGGAGAAGTACTTTACCGCAGAGTCAACATCCTGTGTAATATTTCTCACTTAGTCTTTTTTGGTGCTTTTCACCAAAATCACATAGATTTCTATGTCATTAAATGAAGCTTTAGAAGACATATGGCTTAAAGGATAGCACCGCCTGGGCTCCCCATAGTGTAGTAATACAAATTCTGGACACATGGGTTGTTCTTTGATGACTTACTTTATTAGGTTTCCAAATCACACTGATGCCTAGAGGGTGTGAATAGAATTGAAATAGCTTTACACTACCACAGGAGGGTTGGGAGGGCCCCATTTTATGAGGCTGAGGTTAACACTAAAATAACATGTGACAGATGGTCACTTTTTGCTACCCATCTTACTTGACCAGTATTTTTTTAACAGTCAAAAGCAATCCATTTCTCTTTTCTCGTCAGAGAATAAATCCATAGAAAATATTTTAACTGATGACTTATTTCAGCTTTAATGTTTCTAAACATGGACAAGGCAGAAAATTATATCCTGGCAGGTCAGTAACATTTACTAAAATATCCTTATGAAAAGGGATACTCAACTCAAATGGTTTTGTACTCAACTCCTTGTTGAGTAAAAAGCCATTTGTCTAATCTCTAAGAGTTTTCTGTTTCTTTTTTTACAAGTTTATTGTTTTGAGAAAAGTAGTCTATTATTTTTGAGTTTAAGATATAATGAGTTTTCCATTATTTAAGATTAAATTTTCTACTTACTCCAATATCTTGTTTCTGATAGTAGCCAGTGGCAGATGCACACAAAAAGATAAACAGAAACCATACAGGTAGTGAATACACCTTTGACTCACTTACTCAGTTTCTGGAAATCAGAAGTTTATGAATTCCTGAGCTGAATGTTTCAATTAGACTTCTGTGACCAAGATTTATTCCATGATTTTGCCTAATGCCCTTTTCAATCAGTTTGTATTCTGACTATCACAATACACTGTGGTGACAAATTTGGGGAATTTCAATTACATATTATGGAGGAAAATGCTTCTTTATCTTCGTTTTAGGCTTGCTGGCTTATAATTGCATTGAATAGTCCAAATTATTTTTAAGTTATAAGAAATACTTATATGTTATAAGAAACATTATTTAGCTCCTCTGTAGTTCTCACGTCAGTCAGTAGACTGCCCCTATTAAACCATGCCCATCTTAGAATATTTCTTTTTATTCCATATTAGTTTGTGTGATCATCTGCAATACTTTTTTTCACTTCTCTTGGAATATTTTATTATTCAAAGTCCTAGTCTGACGGCATTAAGAGCCATGGCCTCCTAAGATGAGTTTTTGATGAGAAACAGTTACCTCCAACCATATTCTCAGTCAGTTTGCTTAGATAGCTCCTCCAAATTTTGAGACGATAGAATGTTTTTAATCACCTTTTAACAGTAAACTGTCCTCCTGTAGTACAGGAGTACAGCCTATAGTACAGTCTACCCTAAGCCAGTCCCTGAGTAACATCTGAAACAGCTATTACAATTATTCCTATGTTTATGCCTCAGCACTTTGCTGATTTTTCATGATCTTTCTTTCTAGTCTTCTCAAACAAGTTTACTTGAATCATCTACATACTTTCAAGCAAACAAATCAAAACAGGCCATACTGTCTTCTTCAAAATCTAAAAGTCTTTCTTTCCTGATGGAGAGGACTTAAAAACCTCTCTCTCTCTCAAAACTATTTTTGGCACTCTCAGCACGAAAAGATATCCAAATAATTTTTCTTGTCCCACGCCAAGAAATATTCCATACCGTCATGTCTCCTTTCACCACAGTTTTTAATTCCCTCCCTTCAGCACCACGTCTCAGCAATTTTTACTACTCTCTATTATCCTCATTTCAAACCTCTTTCTCCTTTTTCTAGACTTTTCCAAAACAAATTTTGCAGGATGGGAAATACACCATATTCTCCCACACTTCCCCAGGTTTCAAAATCTTTTGCTGTAGAGGAGAATCTTACATGATAAAGAAGGAAACGCCTGTGAAAGATGATATCAACCACAAAGCACGAAGCATGTGGTTAGTGGGGCAAAACATACCCCTTTCTCCAGGAACAGAAAGGGCTGCTCTCAAAACTGCTTTGGGCAGGTGTTCAAATAGATGTAACCAACTTCAGAGAGTAAAAGGATGTCATGAGTCAGCTTACTCAAACAGCAGTAGTTTGAGTAAAGCCTGCAGTGCAGCCCTCCTACCTATTAATTATGCTTCTTCAGAAGGTACTCTCAGGTCACCTTCAGTTTATCGTATAACCCTTTGCAGTATGTACAATTTTGGCAACAGTGATGAAACTTAGACATTGATAATCTTCCACTAACGTTGCTATAAACCTCCGTATTCCCACAGGAAAGACAGACTTATCAACAATTATTGGTAAAATTTCCATCACCTCAAGATGTCACCTTCTGTGAAGCCTATGAATCATACCTGTTTTCATGCCTTTGCATATTGCTACGCAGTTGTTTTCAGTCTTCAAGGCCTAGGACTTGCTATGAAATTCATTATCTATATTTTTCATAGCTTCTGTAACTAATTGATTTATATTACTTATGTCCTTTTTGGTTTTTTTACATCATTGGGGAAGATAGAGAAAGGAAAGAGCAAAGAAGCAGATTTTGGTCCTTGTAATGAGATAGTATATAAGCAGTGGAAACTACAGCTAAGGAAGTGAGTGAAATTATAGACATCTAAAATAGTGTGCAAATAAACTAGGTGAAATCACCATAAGGTCCTTGTATTTTTAAGAATTTCATTGCAATGAAAACATAATGCCACTTCAAGAGCTAAGATTGTGTCATGTCATATTTCCCATTCTTTTCCTTTTTATCACAGCATTCTAGAGCTTTTTTTATTTTCACAAAAATGGAGTCTAGACATTTTTATACCACAGTAGCTTCTATTCTACTATTTTCATGCTGTAGGAATAAATAAAGTCAGTTAAAAGTCAACAGTAACTAATTATTTTCTCTTTAAAAAATGGGAGGAGAGAAATTTTTATATTAGCATGCCAATGTTTGCAGGTGTTTTGTCAGAAATCATTTATTTGCCCATTATTAGCTTGGGGCAGAAGGTTCAGAAGGCATCCAATAGATTTTACTTTCTAATTACTTTTTTCAGCCAATTTTAAACACTATATAAATTGAAGAGAATTTTATTTTAACAGTAGAACACTAAACAATACAGACGACTGGCTGGTGTCCTAGCCCAGCCATGCCAGGTCGATATTAGCTGAGCGAGCTAATGGGCAACTTTGTTCAGCTGCTCAGATCTCCAGAATCAAACAAAAAAGCAAAAGAGGATGATAACAGGAAGACCTAGAGGGGGATTCATTTTCTTCCTATATCTACTTAGAGAAACAGTGGCTTCTGAAACAATCCAGCTGTTCCAGGCTCCCTTTACAAACAGTGAGAATAATGGACATACTTCGGAACAATTTTAAATATCCATTTTGACTTAATAATTACGGTGTTTATGCTACTTGATACAAAGTCTGGGTGCCCCACAAGTAAAATGGGACCCTGCCATAGGTTCCATTGGCTTTCTCCTGGCATACACAAGGTGTTACTGATCATCACAGTGTGCAGGCTGCATTCCTGGTGACCTGAGAAGTACTGTTTCACCAGCACTGCATAAGAGTTAACATAAAGAAGTGCATTTTTAGTAATAGATAACAGCAATCAAGCTCAGGAAGCACCAGTGTTTAGTTTTTTCAAAGACCATCTATTTACTTCACTGTTGCCCAATGTTTGTGAAGTACTTCTATACCTTATTTCACTATGCAGTATATTTTCTTTTTAGTTAGTCTTTGTAGTAATAAGATAAATTAAGGAAACTAATATATGACTTTTACTAACTCAGTGTGGGAAACTGAAGATTTAGTGCCCTTCAAAGCAAATGTACACTCCGGCTTTACCTCAGCAAAATATTAACGCTCGTGTCAGTAAGTCTCGATGTTCATTACTCATTTAATGGAAGCCAATTTCCACTTAATCTGGTTTACAGAGAAAACTAGATTCCTGCTACGGTTAAAGAGTTATTTCAGCATCTTAATAAAAAGCAGCCTTTTTGAAGACTCCAACAGTGCAAATTTTCACGATTATACCTTAACCTCATGAGAATTGTTGTTTTCTCCTTCTGAAGTCATGTTATTACAATTATCTCTTGTCACCTTTGTTCTGTTAAAACAAATCATCCACCTTTGCAGTTTCAAGAAAAAAACTCCTGAAAATATGAAATTTAAAGGATTAAAACACAATTTAAATAAAAAATTATCTCCATTTTGTTTGTTTTCAGTTCATAATTTTTAAGTCAGTGCCATTACCTTTTAACACTGCAGATTGAAATTGGAAAGAACAGTTTAAAAATGTGTTTGGCTTATCAATATATGTTCACAAATTATTTCACAGATTAAACTACTTATTTTGAAGATCTGAATATATATGACAGGTTAGACCCCAACAATTTGGAATTTCAAAGAAACTGCAATTAAAATATTTTTCTAAAAAGTGTATTATACAGACACACTATTCTCTAATAGTGGAAAAGCATGTTTACATAACAATTACAACATTTTAAGTCTTGACCATAAAATGTAAGTGAACAAAATCTCGAGAACTTCACAAAGCCTCTACTCATGAAATCTTTCATTAAATTTAATAGAAAAGTATCTATTATTAGTATATAATGAAGTCTTTGTATTACCAATTTAATTAAAAATAATAAATGTAACAGCTGTATTCCAATGTACATCTTCCAAGATATATCACATTCATTAATTGTCAAACTGTTGCATGTCATCAACTAAGTTCCTATCCTCTGAACAGTTTGCTAAAAACTTTCTGCTAGAGGTCTCCTGAAGAGAAAGGTGCCACACAAAGAGTAAGATGTGTGCATTAGAAAGAGTTGTTCTCAGGTGAATGAGGACTAAAGGTCTGCCTTCCACGGCTACTTCCAGCCACACCTCAAGTGAGTGTTATAAGGACCCAACAGAGATAAAAGGATTGGCACTGGTGTCTTAGTTTCAGCCTTGAAGAGCATTTGCACTTTCAGGCTTATACTGTGAAGAATGGCCAGACTTGATGAATGAAATGTGTCTTGTATAGAACATACCCTCCTCACATGCATAATGGATCAAACACCTCGGCTAGATGTTAGTTTTTCAACTCAATTGAGTAAATGAGGCATCAGGAAATCCTGGCATAATAAAGTGAAATTCTGTATTATAATCAGCTAACAAAGACAAGTGTAATAGTTGATGGAAAGCAGAATATGAAAGCACAATTAAATATGGCATGCATATCATCAAGTCAAATTATCACTTGGTTATGGAAAAATGTGGTAGAGCAGCATTTATGAAGGGCATGGCACAGCCTTAGTCTTCCTTTCAAGTGTTGTATAAAATTACAGCAAGAGTGTGTTTTATTTAGACTGGCAGTGTTCCTAGAAAGCACTAGTTGTGATGCATGGAGCCTGAAATAGTGGCTTTTTATTTGTACTCAAAGCTCCAGAGTATTGTTCTGTTCAATCACTTATAGATCAGGCTGCTCAGTAGCTTTCATAAGCACTGGAACAGTGTGAATAAATTGTACTGACAATGCTGACAGCTCCATACCCTGTCTAAGAAAGACCTGAAAGGCTTTAAACTTTTGCTTTTTCATTCACTGATGGGTGATCCTTGTGTACAATACACTGGTCTCCCTACTTTACAAGATTCCCCTCTTCTTCCCACACATACAACATTTTTTGGCAAAATGAAATCAGCTTCCTACCCTCAGTTTCTAAAGAAAGTATTCTAAATCAATTTGCCTCTAAACATAATTTAGAAGACTGAAGGAAAGCTGTGCAAGTACAATAAAATGTTGTTCTTTATAAATTCCCAGCTGACAGGGGTCCCGTTTCTCTGATATTTCTAATCCTTTCCCAGTTTGTTGTTTGCTCCAGACAGAAATAAAAACACAATAGAATTTTCATAAATAATATCCAGGTTATCAGTTCCAGTTCCAGCTAACCCCCATATTCAGACCTTTAATTTTTGTTGTAGTTTTTGGGGGAGGAAGGGGAAAGGGTCTGCTTGTTTGTTTGGAGTTTTTTTCATAAAATTAATTTTTAAGTCCCTCTAAAGTACTTCCCTTCTCTCAGATGAAGATTTCCACAATTTCTGTGTAGTAAAAAATTCAAAGTATTAAAGAGGGAGTGAGAAACTTAACCATACAGCAATGGTAGTTGCAAGTTACTGTACTTAAGGAAATAAAAGCAAATGTGTTGATAGCTCGGAGGCTATTACAAAAATTTTAGCCACCATCCATTTTGGAACTCCACATGCAGATGCAGATGCTATAGGGACATATGTAATACATTTATCACCAGATTACCTACCTGCTTTCTTTCTTTTCTTACAGACAGGTTTTGATTAGAAACATGCATCTACGTATCTTCCAGTGAAGGAACTGCAGTACTTCGAAGGCATGTAGTATTTTGAAGAGCCAGTATCACAGTGTGCAACTGTCACTCCCTCGCATTTGATAGAGCAGGAATTGCCAAATTTTGCGTACAGACGATTACACTCAGCTTCCTGGGGGGCAAGTAGGTCAATTTATTCTGCATGTAAATTGAGAAAGCTTATTATACAGGAACCTCTACATTTTTAAAACAAGGACAGTTTTAACAATATAATTTTTTTACAGGGAAAATTTAGGTGCTAATGTCATCTTAGTTACCCATTTTCCTTCCTTTCCTTCTACAGAAAAGGACAGCAGAAAGCTGTGTTGTGTGGTTGATACGCCTGAGGGGCCAGATGCCATCCAGAGGGACCTGGACAAGCTCCAGTAGTGGGTCACAGGACCCTCATGAGATTCAACAAGGCTGAGCACAAGGCGTTGCACCTGGGTCAGGGCAACCGTTGGTATCAAAAAAGGCTGGGAGAAGAACAGATCAAGATCAGCCCTGAAGAGAAGGACTTGGAGGTGCTGGTGGATGAGAGGCTGGACATGAGCCAGCCATGTGCGCTTGCAGCCCAGAAAGTCATTCCAGTCTTGGGCTGTTTCAAAAGCAGTATCCCCAGCAGGGCAAGGGACGTGATCCTAACCCTGCTTTTGTGAGGCCTCACCTGCAGTGCTGCATCCAGGTACGGGATCCTCAGCATAGGAAGGAGATTGACCTGTTTGAGTCCAGAGCAGGGCCACAAAGATGATCAGAGGGATGAGCACCTCTGCTATGAAAGCAGGCTGACAGAGCAGCCTGGAGAGGAGAAGGCTCTGGGAAGACTTTTTTATGGACTTTCAGTAACTGAAGGGAGTTTATAAGACAGATGGGGTCAAACTTTTTAGCAGGGCCTGTAGTCATAGCACAGGGAGTAACGTTTTAAACTAAAAGAGAGTAGTTTTAGAATAGATATAAGGAAGTAACCTTTTACAAAGTTGACAAGTGAAATGCTGGCATAGGTTGCCAGAGAGTTGGTGGATGCCCCATTGCCCTGGAAACATTCAAGTTCAGGTTGGACAGGGCTCTAAGCAACAGGTCTACTTGAAGATGTCTCTGCTCACTGCTGGGAGGCTGGACTAGGTGACCTCTAAAAGGTCCTTTCCAACCCAAATTATTATATTTTATGATTCTAAGTTCATCTAACTGTGTACTCTATTAAACTTATTTCTTACATTATGATCAGTATTTGGATATTTCTGCCTGAACCTAAACTAAGCCTCTAGTATTTTGTGTGAAACTTCATAACGTCTGCCCCTGGATTCAGGGTTTACAAGCTTATGGTAAGTAAATTGGCTTCCTAATTTTTCTGCAAATCAACAGATGATAGTTGTACCTCTTTGAAATACATCACATCTGCCTATACACAAAACAGCTAGACCATTTTTCCCCCTCCACTGGAGTGAAAAAGAAGGTAATAAATGTGTCACACTGCACTCTGTCCATCTCTTCACTGAAACCATCAGCTTTTTCAACTCATAGTTTCATTGTGAAACATTAGGTGCATACGTTTGGCTGCCTGCATTATTTATAACCAGGCACATGTGCATACATATGTGTATTTGCATGTAGTTCCATGAGCAATGGGTCAGTGGTCACAGGCTACCACCATTTTAATAGTAAGTAGAAGAGAGAAGGAGAAATTAGGCAAAACCACAGGATCATGAATGGTAGAATGCATTTTTACTGGCGGTTCTCAGACCAATATCTGAATAATTATGCTGTGATAAGAATGAAATACCAAATGTGCAAAGCCAGAGCTCCATATGATCATAAAGTGGAAGCAGAAAGAATTGTCAGAGCCCCAGTCTAAGGCCACAGTCTGTTGATTATTGTTCTATTGTGAAAAACAAACAAAAATGTAAGCTTGTACAGCATATGAAAACACACATCAAATTGCTGGCAGCATTTCAGCTTCAAAATGCAGCAAATGTTGAAACATATTTAAATTTCCTTCTCAGTTTTTAAATCCTGCTTTATCTCCTGTCACTTGTATGGCAGGGAATGAAATTTTTGACAGCTGAAATAGGTGCCAGTGCACTACACCCGCAGTCTTATCCAACAGCAGCTGAATTCAAAGGGTGCCATTTCCCCAGCTTCAGTGGGAGTTGAGTGAAACCCAGAATAAAATGAAAACCCAATTATTAGGGGATACAATTTGAGTAATAAGTTCATGACTGCATTTACCTCAGATAATCCTTTAGCTCCCCCAACACTCTTCTTGTTCAGCCACGAGAAGTAAATCAGAGTCAGGAAGCTGGAATCTCACATCCTCAAAGCCCACTCATGAAAGGAAGCCAACATCACCTTTGTTAAGGCTTTCTGTTCACTGGTAACTTATTCTGAACCTTTACAGAATTTGGTTTTGCCTCAGAAACTGTCCTCAGCCTTCTTAGCAAAACTGCTCTTTAAGGGTAACAAATGAACTCATCACTGTCCTACTGGCACAGGAGCACCCCAAGAGCAGAGGGCCTGCACTTGTGTGACCGTTCTAGTCATATTTCCCTTATAAACTCATCCCCGCCCCACTAAAACTGTCTAGACAGGATTTTAGCAGGGTAGGATGGTGGGGAGGTGGTGATTTTGCTCATTGTTTACTACCTGCTTTTCAATATCTTAACACTATTGTGCCTATATTTGCGAGGTAGAACATGTCATGTTAACAGGAAGGGAAAAAGAGTCCCCACCTTCTTGGAAAGATTCTGATATTAATCTTTTTCACTGAGAGAATCATTATGAAAAAGGTGAAATGAGCAGTGTTATGATTGGAGGGCTTTTTTTGTAATACAGTGGAAAAGGTAAGACATTCTTTGATGTAGAAGTATCATACAGTTTTTGGCTGTACTTCAATACTGAAACCCTGCCATAAAGCAGCAGTTCCTCATGAGAAACTGCTGCTTTATGGCTGTACTTCAATACTGAAACCCTGCCATAAAGCAGCAGTTCCTCATGAGACAGGCTTTCAAAGTCCCCACCACTGCACATGCACAACCCAACGGCAGCTGTGTGCAAGCTCTCCTTTTCAACCCAGCAACTCCTCAACTTCAATCAGTGCAGGCTTACCCTGAGAAGAAATTTTACAAATATGCTCAAAAAAGCAAAATATATAGGAATTGGATACATAACAGAAATTTTAAAAATTAGAGTTTGGGAAAATCCAAAACATGCTTGTGGCTCCCTGGGTGGTCCCTTGGCACTGCAGCTGCTGAGGAGATGGAGACTTTTGGGCCGCCAGGCCCTGGTTTCCAGATACTAACCTCTCTCAGAGATCTGACACAATTGGCACAGTTTACCAAAAATTTTTCCTTCTACGGAGCTAGTGTTGCCCAAAGGAAATATCATCAGAAATGTTTTGTTCAGTTTTACTCACATGTGATGAGGTGCTAGATGGAAAGAAAAAAGTGCTTGCCAGAACCCTGGAGGCATTTGGAGGCAGGGGGTTGGTACATGACTCCCTGCTCCTTCCTCAGCACAACCACGTGGAGTATGGACACAGTGATATCCTAAGAGACTATAAATCATATAAAGACAACTATCCTGCCCATGGTAATTTTAAAGGCCTGGTTATTTTGCCAGTAGGGTCTTCATAAGAATGATATATTTCTGTTCTCCACGCTGTTTCAGTTATGTCAGTATGGACCAGATTATTTCATTCTATTGACACCATAAATTCCCTCACTATTTTTTAAGGTATAAATTCACATTTTATAATTTAATAAACTTTAAATCTCTCTATTTTCATGATCTCTTCATGATAAGTACATACAATTGCACACCTTTCTTTTTCAGGAGACAACAGAGATCAAACACTTCAAGACTTACCAAAAATTATGCACATTTTTTAAAAAATTGATAAGTGAGAACCTATTCAGTAGAAGAGATCCATATTTAATATACTTATATGTTGTCATGCAGGACCAAACTGAGAGAAGCGCTCATAAAAATAAGCTGTGTAGGATGTGGCTTATAGTATTCTGTGTAGTTACCAGTTGAGGTAAGTAATTACAATGGTGAAAGGACCCAATTATTGACAATATTCTCTTCTCGAACTGGTTCCCTTTGCGGTTTAAGATGCCACAGTTAATTTTAACAGAATACTCAATGAAGAGCTCATCACTGGGCTGTATGTATAGCTTGTACTGTACAGTGATAAGACATGGGATAAGTTAATTAGCAACTACTGACATGACCAAATGACATGCATACTCTGCAGTCATCTAATTTCTATTCCTTCTTTCATCTTTGATATTTCACTTGTGTAGGATAATGACAAAGTTATGAAAATGTTGTGACGGTCTGATTGAAGAGACTGGGACAAGGAGACAGAAAGATAGAATACATAATAATGAAGTATGTCCCTCATTATCTTAATGAGGGTCTTTTAAAATACCTTTTCTGAATACTTTCTGGAGGAATATTCTCTTAGCACAGAAAACAAAACATGCCATACAATTCACACCCAGATATGTCAACCTTTTGTGTTACTCTTTGGCTTGTTGTATCATAACCCCTGTCAATTATCACATGTCATCTTTGGGTGATTTCCAAGTTATGGTTTAATTAAAAGCACCAGTCTTCTTTTCTCTTTTGACCAAGTCTTATTCTGCATACTTTGAAGAAAAAAATGTTTATTATTTTGCTGATAGTAATCACTTATATAGCTTATTTTCATTGTCATTAATAGAAGTAATGATCTTAATTACAAGTCACCCACTGTAAAATATACAAAAGTGCACAATCATTTCTAAATCAAAATAGACTGTATTGTGCTTTCTGATATCTGATGAACTGTTGATAGAACAAAACAAAAATTGAGCATGTCTGTGTTTGTGCTCTTAACACTCCCTCTTAGTTGCACTTTTTATCCACTAATGTGTAATACATTTAATATCTAATAGTGTGGAACTTAATTTGCTTTCATCTGTAATGCATTTCCTTCTTAGATCTATAGTTACTGTAGCTTTATTTGAAACTGTTACAGAGAAGCCCTCCAAACACCTTTGTTTTTATTGTTTCAGATGTCTGGTGGGGAAATAATGTGTTATATCTCTGCCAAATTAGTTATGTTTCAGACAAAACAATATGATAAAATACTAATGTGGAACAGCAGACAGAGTAATATGCTTAAGATTTCCTTGGCCTAACTTGGCCTGGAGCACACTAATTTATTAAGGAAATTTGTATTTTCTGTCTGATGCAAGTGTGGGGTTTTTTCATTTCTTCAATGAGAATTTTTGATCTGAATACCATGTCTAAAGAATGTTGTTATGAACGTGATCCATTGCCAGTGTCACTTTCAACAACTAAATCACTAAGGTTGTGGCATTAGTCCTTCCCATTAAACCGGGTCTTTTTTCTCCCCAGCTAACCCATATTAAGAAAAATTATCTTCAATTCCCTATACTGGGAACAGTACTGATCTGAGGTTTTCAATTTCATGAGTGAGACAGTCATTTTAAAGTTGCCATGCAATTAATTTCTATTTAAAACAAAATGCTCACTTTTCCTTTATTTTCATCATTTTGCAATATGTTTTTCTAACACACTGAAATTGAGTATTTTCATTTATGTCATAGTGAAAACCAAGAGGTATTCTAGAACAGTGATGCACACAGATTCACAGGGGGTCATTTTTTGCTGCATACGCTAGAATGCAGAATCTACCCTAAAGAAAATGCAATAAAAACACACTATAGTATTTTCACTTAATACCTCTACATCTATTGGCTTTATAATAAGATCAATGAATATATAAAAAACCAAAACAAGACTTTTTTCTAAGTGCCTATATTACGACTGTTGAAGAAATATTGAGTATTTTCTTGAGATCCTTTTGTAAATAGTAACTTTGCTTTCACTCAATGGACTGCGTTTACATGAACCTATAATAAAACTGAAATCTATAACTGCTTTCAGTTATGCCAGACTTGTGTCTATACCACACCACCTGTAATAAACCATCAGCTGGAGGGGTGATCTCTCTAGTTCTATGTCATATGGTGTTGGGTTTTTCTCAGTTGATATACACAGAGATAAAATAATCAGTCAATCGGTCACATTTTAGCAATAAGATGGAAACTAGTTTTCAGGACTGAATAATTCCAACATCCATGTCATAAAACAGTGAGGATTAAGGATGAAAGTCACTTTGATTAATAATTTAAAATTAGACCTTCAGGCTCAGTTCCACCACCTACACAAAGTAATTTAGTCCCATTTGAAAGGCCTAGATCTGACAGACATGAAACAGTAGGTATACAAAACCCATGCCTTTGGTGTGATGGCTGGCAAGCAGACGAGATACCTTCAGATAACTCAAATGGCACTGAATTCTAGTGGATGAGCAACAGAATCAAGACACTAATTTGAGTGAGTCAGATAGCCCAAAATAGGGGACAACAGCCTGATTATAATGAAAGAGTTCTACAAGACTGATTGCTCTCTGTTGACAGCAAAGAGAGCTTGGCTGAAAGCTTAGACTGTATCCAGAATGAGATCCATTCTAGTCAACTGAGATTTAGTCTATACTTTCAGCTTGCTCTAAAACAGGAACTGACAGGTCAGCTGGTCAAATTGCTCTCAAGTTTCCCTGGATTGCATTGACTGGCTCGCTATTACCTCTAATGGAAGCCTTGACATCTCACCCTCAAGGAGACATCTGAACATAGATACTTTAATGGGCAAGCTCAGCACCATTCTTCACCATTACAGAGCAAAGTCTATCCAACTTTTGTGACTCTTCTTCTACTAGGAAAACTTTCCATTATTTCACTCCTTGTTTGCAAGACTATTCTACATTATGAACTTCAAATTACTATTCAGACACTTAAACTTGTGGTTATCCTCTTAGCCTTCTCCTGACACTGCTTAGTTTTATACCTTTCCCTTCCAGGCACTCAGCAGTTCCATCATACATGACCCCCCCCCAGTGCATTCTGCAGCATGCTCCTTCTGCCAGCAGCACTGTGCAGCTCTCCTCCAGCCATGCAGAGGAACTGGAAATTGTGTCTCCCTTTCCTTAGCCGCCATTATGAGGTGGAGTTCTGAAAAGCCAGGTGGAAAAAACATCTGTGAAACTCAATGAAGAGAGGAAAAGACAAAAAAAAGAATTTTAGAAGTAGTGTAACTCTGGAAAAATTTTGGAGAGGAAGTGGTGACTTTGTCATTTAAAGATACGAAGAAAAGGACATAAAAAGTGGGAGGAAAATATTTTTTTCCTGATGGTTTGGTTTGTGTCTTTGACTTTCATATATTTAGGATACAGAGTACATAGGTAATGAATATACCCATGAAAGAAAAGGATGATTGGCAGCACTCTGACTTGAAACTGGGCCAAATATTTCAGAAAGGTCAAAGCTTTTCTACAGAACTCAGTTTGTAAGAAAACTTACAAAACTTTACACGTAGAGGCAAGGTGAGTTCAGTCTGAGAATGGCTTAGGCAGTTCAGGTAGACATAGTTTCTCCAGTCTTACACTTGGAGCTGACTTGCTCACCATGATTAGTGAGATTCATTCTTGCATGAAGGGACAGCCAAAAAGTGTAAACAACTCTCTCTGGGAACTGGAGAACATAACTGAAAAATAAATTATGAAGATTCTGAATCATTGATTTTTTTCTCCCCCAACAGGAAATTAAATTGACTTTCTAGTCCCTGGCATCTGCTGCTATTTGGTAGAGACGTAACATTATGCTTTTTAATCCCTGTTTTCACTTTCTTCCACACATTACTGAATCTATGTGTAGGTGTATGGTTTCAATAAAGATGCTTTTCTCTTGTAAATCCAACTTCTTCTGGAGTCTTAGGTAAATGTGTTCAATATATACAAATACACAGGTAGGACAGACAAGATAAGCTGTTACCCATTCCTTGAGTTTACAAGACACACTAAATGGCAACAAATATCTGATCCTACCTAACATCATGCTCAATAAGTTGGGGAAGGGGTGAGGGAAGACATACAAATCCTTGAATAAAGGATTATAGAGACATGGAAGAGAAGAGCTAATTCTTTAGGTACCACTATGACCCATTTTACCTCTGAATAGATCTGTGGCATTTTGCATGTTCAGCTACAGTTGAGCAAAACTGAATTTTGTCCCTTCTTGCTGCACATTTCCCTGCCAGACAGGAATAGGGGATGTATAACATCACCTTCCTGGAGCTTTGCCTAAGGAACAATGTAGAAGGAAACACCTTTGCAAAATCATTAGCTCAGAAAACAAATATATTCTAAAGACACAACAAATCCTTCCTTTCATTGAGAAATGGCACAGAAAATAAGACATATATGGCCATAGCTGAGTTCTGTTTTACTCATATATAGCTTTCTGTATTAAATTCACAGACAAAGAAGGTGCCTTTTCAAACACTCACTGTTCAGCCTACTTTAATTTTGTCATATCATATGATGTCCTCTTAACTGGATTTGTTGTGTAATCATTAAAGTTTACATCTACTGTGTACTTTCTGCTGCCCTACTTTTACTTTATCCTATTTCCTTTCCCCAAATTAATCACATGTGAATCATGCACTGCCTCATAGAGATACAGAGATGCCACTTTTTTTTACAAGGATCATGCAGCCCAGAGTAGGATTCACAGAGGGAGCCAAGATGCACTATTTCCTGTCCTAGTTAGATGAAGCACGCAGCACCTGCGCCTTACTCTTACTGATGTCAGCAATAGGTACGGAGCAGGGGTTAGGTATTTTTCTACAAAAAATGTAAAATACATGGAGAACTGGATTCAAAGGCCGAAAGACACAGAAGATTGGCCTCTCTCTAGAGAACACACAAACTGTCCAGATTATCCCATGGTCTATGAATTGTCAGCTTGTGCCAATCAGTCTCCTGTAGGTTTTATACCCTACGCTAGACTCCACATAATTCAAATATTAACTGCTTACATCACTAGAAGATAATAAAACTTGTAGTCTACTCTTCCTTAAGAGGAGAAAATGTAGAAAACTGCAGTTGGAATAACATTCAGCCTATACCACAACATGTCCTCAACAACAACTTTAGCAGTGATCTCATAAAAAAAAAAAGTCAAGCATTTTCTGGAAAGTAACCAAAGGTCTGCTGCAAATGAATCAAATATTTCATCTGCTTTTTTGTTGCAAGTGTTGAACACATGGTGCTCAAAAGCATTTTTCCTCCACTGGAATGCAATAAAAGCCTCAAACATTTTGATTAAATCATTGATCCAGTCCACTGTCCCATCTTCACACGTGACTGCATTGCAATCTGTCTAGGTCTCTTTCTAAAATTACTGTGCAGCAACAAATGAGATAGGCTCTTAAAAATTTATTTCTGTATATATCTTTCTTGTTGCAGCTACAGTCTCTAAATCCAGACACATGTAAAGGTCAGAAAAATCACTTACTGTATGTGTTGGTTTTGACTGGGATAGATATACTATTCATCATAGTAGCTAGCATGGTGCTGTGTTCTGGATTTGTGCTGAGGACTAGGGTGATAACACAGGCATGTTTTTGCTGCTGCTGAGCAGAGCTTACCCAGCATCAAGGTCTTTTCTCCTTCTCACCCAGCTCCATCAGCAGGGAGGCTGTGGGTGATGCACAAGGATTTGGGAGGGGACACAGCCAGGACAGCTGACCCCAGCTGACCCAAGGGATATTCCTTTCCATATGGTGTCATGCTCAGTACAAAAAGCTGGGGAAAGAAGAAGGAAGGAGGGACATCCAGAGTTACGGCATTTTGTCTTTCCAAGTAACTGTCACACATGATTGCTGCCTTCCTGGGAATGGTTGAACACCTGCCTGCCCATGGGAAATGGTGAATTAATTCCTTGTTTTGCTTTGCGCGTGTGTGTAGCTTTCACTTTACCTTTTAAACTGTCTTTAGCTCAAGGTGTTCTCACTTTTTGTCTTCTATTTCTCTCCCCCACCGCACCAAGTGATGACAAATGGGGACACTTAGCAAGCAGCTGCATGGGGTTTAGCTGCCCGCTGGGGTTAAATCACAATAACTTACCTGATGGCTCCATTCTGCCAGAAGGGGAAAGGGTGCTGGGTGCAACGAGGCACAGCTTGCTCCCACAAGTGTGCCATTGCTCCTCTCAACTGCCTACACACTTGCCTAACTTCATAAATAGGGCTCTGCGTTTAGTACTGCTGTTCAGAGTCTGCTGCAGAAGTCAAAGATATTTGCTGTGCTCTGGCCCTCAGTGCTGAGGGCACCTCGGTTTCATGCCCTGTTCTCTGGAGGTGTAACTCCCATTCTCAAACTCCAGAAAAGATGAAAAGACTGAGAGCTCACACTGCAAAGTGCACAGCACCAGCCCTAGGTCCCTTCCTCTCACTCTGCTCCAGCTGTAGCACCAGGTCAATTAAGCCATCAGACTTCATAACCAGGCACACAAGTGGGATAATGTCAACGGCACGCTCACTGCTTGCCTGGCTATTTTGCAGACAGTAAGAAGAGAACAGAAGCAATACATGCATGTAAACACCCAGGTAGTGCAATTCCAGTTTTGCTTTATGCCAAGAAAGCAAGAAAGAGGACAGCGTGTCTACAGCCTGTTCCACCTTATTCTGGAATCCTGTGCTTGCTAAGGTGGGGAGAATTGCAAGGTTATGCAAGGGTAAAGTTGGTGGTCAAGTTCTTCATTTTCATGTGATTAGGCTGCCCTGACACAAGCTGTCTGAGGATGCTGAGATTACCCTATAGAAGAAGAAGGAGGTGTATTCATTTGAAGTCCTCTATGTTAATATTTGGCATTGAGTGCACAGAAGAATAAAATTTATTTAAGGGTAGTAGCAGGGACCATGGGAGGACTTCAGCCTAAAATAATAGACCACAGTAACTTACTGCTTCACATTTCAAAAGGTGTAATGGCTTGAAGGTGACTGAATTGAGCCTTTGACATAATATTCTCTTTGTCCACTTAAATTCATGGAAAGTATAATAGTTCAATTTTATAGTTCAGTAGTTTTAAATTAAAAAATACTTCAGCCTTTTGTTCAATAACATTAACATAAAATCCTGGCAGCACTGCAAAATTAGCATCCACAGTAATTGGCAGCTTAAACCAACTAGTTAGATTGCCCCTACACAGCATTACTGCTTCCTCCATATAAAATTATATTTTGCAGATTCTTTGCATTAAAAAAAGGCATAGCAGTCTCACTGTCAGCTTGCTTAGGTAGCAATGTTATTTCAAATACATTGTCAATGCTTTCTTCTCAAGAGAAAAACTGGAACTAATTGTAATACTGACCCCAATCGTGCATATCAAATGACCAAACCTGAAGATATTTCTCTGTATTTTGTAAATAGCTATTTTTGAAACTAAATAAAAACCCTAAGTATTTCTGGTTAAAAATATCTGATTACTATTAAACTGTTGAAACATTTTCATACTCAGCTGGTAAGTTCCGTAAGAAGTTTTAATTACGTTGGGCGACTTCATATTTCTAGTTGATTTTACAAGTGAAATCAGAGAGCATAGATTTTGCTAATGCTACATGAAAAAGTCCAGACTAAAGACCACTTCCTCATTGTTTTTAATTTTTGTATCCATAAATATTATCTGCCCAGAAGGGAAGGGAGTTGTCACTGGGCCTGGGATTTGTGTCTGTAGGGAAGGGAGTTGTCACTGGGCCTGGGATTTGTGTCTGTAGGGAAGGGAGTTGTCACTGGGCCTGGGATTTGTGTCTGTAGTTCTTTGTCCTGAGGGTAACTGATAGGAAGGGATTAACTTCAGCAAGTAATTATTGGAGTGCAGAGGCTTGTGAGAGCGAAATTTTCATCATCTTATGACAAGGTCTCGCCTTTTCTCTCTTTGGATTGCAGATCCACAAGAATTGTGGGATTCATGAATTATCTGAGATGTTTTAAAGAAAGCATAGAAGATTCTTCTAAGTTAAAATTGTTTACAATTTTGACAAAAGAAGCTGTAGAAGCACATATGCACACAGAAAAAAAAAAAAAAAAACAAAAAAAAAAAACACACCAAAAAAACACCACAGCCCTACACCTACACCTTACTCGGTGTAAGATCTACACCAAGATTCCTGACGGTTTTTCAGCCAAGGTCTGCCATAAAGAACATTTTCTTGGTCATGCTAGGATAAACCAAAGCTCAACTAGACAGTTATATTGGACACAGTTTTAAAAGGCTTTAACTAAACTGAGGATGATCCAGACAGAAATAATTTCTGCTCATTAACAATTATGTCCATAAATACTTAGGTAGGAAATCTAATTGTGTAGTTGATACAGGCTCTTTCTGGCTAGATAGTGACAGTGAATGAGAATAGGATCATTTGATGTTATGCAACAAAGTTTCATTGCTGTTCTAAGCACTCAAGAAGTTAATGATTCCATATGAAGTGGGTTGAGTTCCCAGGCCAAGATTTCATTCCATACCAGAAAGTCCATCCCCTCCACAGCTGCAGTCTTGTTAGTCACATCTCACATATTTTGTTACTCTTTCGCATTTTTCATAAGATACAAAAATGACTGGTTTTACACATAACCCTGTCAGCTCTCTTGGTTTATTAGATGTCAACCTTTGTTGTTAAAGGTGTGCTGCAATTGTCACAGAGTCAGCCCAGCATTTTTCAGAGCTGGATGAGAAACATTCATCCTTTCCAGCTCCCAGCTCTGTGTGGTGGGATGCCAATACAACAGGGTCAGGGAAAGTCAGATGTATAAATCTGTGAGAAATGCTGCCTGGTTCCCTGAAATAGTTCTTTGAACTGAAAAAAAGCTCTAGAATTACAAAACTGATTGGCTGCAAGAAAATTCAGGGCTTGGCATGTCAGAATCAAGTCTTAAAACAATTCTTACATATAAATATGTGGGGAAACATCAGTTTCGCTTTCCAGGGAGAGCTGCTATATTTTACTGCTATTGCACCTACCTGAGGTCAAGGAACTAACAAGTACTTGTCTAGAAAAATTGATATTGTAGTTGAAGCAATATCAATACAAGAGATATTGAAAAAATTATTAGATCATGCCAATCTGTTAGTATGTGGAAAAAAACCAAAGCTGAACTTAGTCCCACATGACAAACATACCTCCAAAATTCCCTCTACTGGGGTCAGAAAAGCATATTGCATCTGCAGTGGACTGATTAGTCTGTGAATGAGAACTTTCAGTAGTGTGTTTGACACACAAAAGTTAGGAATGAACAGGCAAATGAAAACAAACCCCTATTTTATTTCAGTGAGGGTGCAATTCTGCAGGAGACAGTTCATGTGAGAGCAGAATTGGAGAAACCATGAGCCCAGTGCTCTGGTGGCAACCAAAGATTATTTCATTTCAGCCAAATTCAGCAGCACCATTAAAGCACTGATTCCAGACACGTATTATTGCTTTTCATAAAACTGTTGAGGTACACCTAACCATGAATTTTCAGGATCATGCCTGCATGCACAAGGAAAAGTACCTCCCTTTGCAAATCTTAGCTACTCTTTCTTTTCATGGACTGTTCACAAATTCATGAATTTTATCTTTCTTAGCATTTAATTATATTTTACCATCTTTTCACAACAATAAGTAGAAATTATTATCAGGAATCTTGGTTTTACACACTCTAGTACGGCAAATCCACACTTCTTACATATTCCTCTAGAATATGTAAGCTGTTTAAAATGGAAAAGAGATTTTAACTCTTAGGAGTGAGGAATGCAATACTATGCCAGAAAGGGCCAGGTGGCAATTCATCACCAAAAACCAGAACACATCATTATGCTTTGCTCAAGTAAAGCAATGTACTTATTCTGAAAATCAAAGCGAATCTGGTTTCATTTTATATTTACATAGGCAGGGATACAAAGGTATAAAGGAATACATCTTTATAATATGAGTTTAAGGAATACATCTAAACTCAATGCAGGAAATACACATATTAAATGTGTGTGCCCAAAAAGGCAACATCAAAATGGTTTGGTTTTAAATATACACTGTATGATGTTCTTTGATTAGCCTGAACTTAACTTGAGGAAGTTTTATATATCTCATCATTTTAATGTATTAATTTTCCTAAGACAGTGAAGTGTTTAATTGTAAGAATCTCAGCATTAAAAAACCTAAACTATTCTGCTGCCTGCCAAATGTGTTGATGTTTACCTACCTCTCAAGCTTCTGTCTAAAATCTGTTCTGGGACT
Organism: Callaeas wilsoni; assembly: GCA_013398955.1. Taxonomy (NCBI): domain Eukaryota; kingdom Metazoa; phylum Chordata; class Aves; order Passeriformes; family Callaeidae; genus Callaeas; species Callaeas wilsoni. Next base: position 282,813 of record VWPU01017211.1, read on the forward strand.
GTTATGAGTGACTATATTACATGCTTACAAGAGTGAAGAAAATAGATCCCTGATCTCTGACTTCTGTGATTAATTGATTCCTTTAGGGAAAGTAAATATATTTATCACTTTTAGACTGCAAGACTCCTACAAGAAATTGTAGTATCATTATAATGGATCAGAGAATGTACATTTAGTACTCTGTGCTCTGATGTTGAAAAACATCAGGACAAAGCAAGAGAGGGAAGATTAATCTAAGACAACCAGGTAAAGGAAGATGAACAGCTAGAAGTACTGCACGCCTACCTGCTCACCTCAGTGGCACACTCCCACCATTCCATTTTCCCAACAATATTTAGGAGGGTGTACTTTCCACCACTTGAGTACCAACAGTGACAGCAAAAAAACACTCTTATTTTCCAAAATATTTCAAGGAAAAAATGAAAATCTAACACAAAAACCTTGGTGTTTTAACAGGAGTCAAAATATAACTGACCAGAATAAAATGTTTCTCTATATACCCTTAATTAATGCAGTTAGTTTGTAGAAATTTCTAGCATTTGGAATTTTACCAACATTTAATATTTAAAAAACATCAAACAAGCTAAAGCCAGACAGATGTTTCACATATTTATTTAATAAAAAATAATTCTCTTACTTCGACATTGCTAAGCTAATGACCATGTCAAATGCATGCTATGTGAATATTCATATTGCACAAGAAGTAGGAGTCCTCTGACCCTACTTAGATATCTGAGGAGTGGGTGTCTAAGTGTATTACCTTATATTTCCCTGCAATTTCCAGGAAAAAAAAAAAGTTAAATGTCCCCCACCTCGCCAGAGCAATTTCTTACATCTGAAATGCTTATCTAAGTGAGGTGAATCGTGCTCCAAGGATATCCACATCTCTCCATTTGTTACAAGAGGAGTGTAGGATGACCCATTAGGGCTTTTCACAGAGCTTTCAACAACTAAAGGTGACTGAGGTGAAATCCACTCTCAAAGCTTTGTAATACAGACATTTTTCCTTACAGCAATGCAGATCTGAGAACAGGCATGCACTGGAATGCATCGGTCATGTGCCTGGCAGCCACACTTCCAGAACTACTTTCCATGGTCCTGCTCAGTTTCACACAACCAAGCATTTTAACTGCTGAATGGAAAACAGTTAAACTGTTATTTCGTGGAACAGACTGTGATATAATGTGATCATAAAATGCTTTGCAGAAGGAAAATTCCTTATTTGTCTCTCGAATTTAAACAAATTAAAGAAACACACAAAACTAATACTTTGAACTCAATTTGGCATAATGTCTTTATTTGAAAGAACATTTAAACAGATGTTTAATATTAGGTCTGTGCCTAAAACCCATTGAGATCAATGGGGTACAAATGCATGCTTAAATTTAGTCTTGTGCATACAGTCTTCCTGAATAGAAATTGATTCAGCATGTACTGAAGAGCTTCCCTGAACTGTAGCCTGAGAGATTAACTTAAATATGTTTTCAGCTGCCCAGCCACAGGCACCCTAGTGGGAAAATTTAGTCAAAAGCTTTATCTTGGTATAGCTTAATGCATGTTGTTTATCACCTTACTGGTCTCACACTGTTCTCCTGGAACTGTATTTTGGGAATCTGTTGGGGTTTATACTTTATTTTTAATAATTGTGGTCACTTTTTGCCTTCAGCCAAAGTATTAGAGGAATGACATTTATTCCAAGTGAGAGAAAACTCAACAATTTTCTCAATCGCAATTTCACTCAGCTTTCCTATTCTGAATAGAAAACACTTTGCCTTGCTTTTCTCATCCACACTCTGAGGAGGAGAACTTTCTTTCCCTAGGCAATCTAAGTTACTATTTTGACATGTAGGTTATTAACTTTTATTTTATTGTTATCTTATGGATACCAGCCGCATTCAATTATTAGGGCAATCTGTTGCTATTACTTGCTTGCCCACTTTGCACTCGTCATCATGACAAACTCCAAAAAATAAGTGTACATCACCATTTACATCTTTTACGCCCTGGATCAAGGACCCTAAATTGTGACATTATTAAAAGAGAGCAAAAGAACAGAAAAAACAGAATTTTCTTGTTAGAGATATTCCTCCACTAAAGAGCAATGCTCTGTGGTCTATAATAACTTTTTCTATTTCAGATAAACATTCTAGAAATATAGTGGGTTGAAGTTTATTTAAATGTTCAATACTGAGAAATAGTCCAGCTTCTTAAATTTGCTGAAAAGAAGACATAAGTACTGTTAGTGTTGTTCTCATCTTTAGAAAAAGAATTATAAAAGAAAAATGTTAAACATAACATTCTCTATTAAAGTAAACGAGGATCCTCAGGAGTATTCTCATGTCACATTTAACTACTTCAGTGATAAGTCTATTTTTTTATCCTAGTTATTCCCATAAGTGATGGTGAAGAACAACCAAAATTATTCCCAAGCAGCATAACCGCAACCACTTACTAAACTTAGAAGAGCAGTCAAATTAAATCAATGCCAATTCTTCAAAAGCTTCAGGCTTTGGAATTTAACCACTGGTAGCAGAATCCACTTGCAAATATTCATTGAAGATGCCATAAAGTATCACTTGGGATAACTGTGAGTTGTGGTTTAATTTTGGAAAATAAGTTCAGCAAGTGTTTGAGTCCAATATAAACTCCTAGGATCTGATATAAGCACCTTTTTAAGGGTATGTTTGAAATATTTTCATTTATTTGTATCAGAACATTAGATTTGGATTCAAAGCCAGTCAAGAGCCTGTCTAGCCTGGTCACTGAAGTTTGAATCAGGAATTCAGACTGGGACTTTTACTGGTACTAAACTCTTAAGCATAGTAAAAGTCCTGAAGAAACCAAATATTCAGAGAGGGCTTTACAGTCATAAGAACTATTTAAGCTAAGTACAAGAGGCAGAATCATAGTCTTTATGGTATGATTACAAATCTAGTGAAATGTTATATCTAAAGGATAAGCAGTTTTATTTATAGAGTAATTGTCATTTTCAAAACATCTTGAACCCCCGGGTTGATGCTACACCTTTGAGTAGTCAGTTCATGGTATTTTGCTAGCCTTATTACAGCAGTATCTCCTCTGGCTGCCCTGCTAAACTCCTGGTGTTTAGCAGATTCTTTACATTTTAACTAATATTATAAAAACACTCTATAATATAAGTCTTCTGAATTATTAACTGGGAAATGACATCTACCACAATATGCAGTGATCTTGAGACTTTTAATTGCAATGAAACAAGAAAATAATATGAAAACATTACAACTATATTTTTGCAGAATGTTTCTAGGGCAGGCAAAGATCTAGTTTTGTTGTACAATAATTTGTGTAAATTTTACAAGCTAGATATGAAAATCACTGATGATATTCCACAACAACATTAGATAGTTAAGCTACTAATATATGACTGTCATTTTCTTTGGAATGTGCCTTTCATTGGAAAGTGCCTTTTATAAACAAAGATTACATCTCTTTTCCTAATCCTTTATGCTGAAAACCTTTACAGAATTGAAAGCATAACTGAATTCATGCAGAACATATAGTGGCGAGGTAAAGCAGAAGGTATGTGAGCCACATTTTCACTTGATGAATAGATAGGATTCATGTAATACAAAATTTAAACTGCTAAAAATCCAATAATGTAAGCACTGAAGATGATGGAGTTGAAAGCCTGTTCCTTCAGTGGCATTTAAACTAAAGCTAAGATGATATAATTCTACATATTTATCAGGCTACCTTGTATATTTTATATTTATATTATGTGCTGTATTCACAAAAAGTAAGTATTTTTTAAAAAGCAACTGTGAGGAAATGCAAACATAATCCTGTTCAACAAAAACCAAAAGAGAACCAAAAAAAATTTGGAAAATAATTTTATATTTTAATTGCATTGTTCTCAGCAATCCCCTTAAATTTCTTCCTGCACAGTTAAAATACATTAAAACACTATTACCCTCACAGCCTTCTGGTTTAGCCAGCCAGGCTTGAGTGCACTTCTGCCTTTAATTAAATATGGACAGATAAAGTCTTTTGTTCTTTTTCTGATATGTTTGACACCTGCTGTCTTTGTAATCAGGGAAATTAGTCAGGAAGTTCCAGCAGAGAGGCTTTTAGTCAGAAGCAACACCTGGGTCCCTATCTATGCCTTCATGTCATGTAACATTGTCCTGCACCCACAACACAAGAGACAAAAAGCTGAACAAGTGGTGAGCTTTCAGCTTCAGATACAAAACAGGCTCAATGGGCTTCTGTAGAAATCAATGGTAAAACAAAAGCCATATGCTAACCCCTTCTTTTGCTAAAATGAAGGGAAAACTACCTTCCTTTTTTTTCATCCTCCTCATTTATTTTAGGATGATTTATGAGAGGATGCTTTTGCAATCCAGTTCAAGCAAGAAGGTAGGGCCAAATCTATCAGTTGTTATAGCCAGGTATATCACAATTCCTTCCAATGTGATCCTGGATGAAATCACCATTTCTGTGGACTGTCATCGCTTCAAAGTTATCTTGAGTTATAGAAGTCCCTGTGTCGAGTCTTCTCTGTGAGGTAAATGCCTTCTCTTAGTGAGTGCAACACAAGCTCACTCTCCACTGAGGGTATGGGCTAAAACTCATGAAAACATGCCAGATCTTTAAGAGGTTATTTCTGCTTGATTGGTTTTTAGTGAAACTCTACATCCACGATGCAAATTCAGGTTGGCTGCACAAGCCAGTGCTACAGGGCATGAGGAAATAACCTATACAGCAAATCAGCATATGGCATCTGAAAAAAAAGCTGTGGAATTCACCCTGCAGGTCTCGGAGGCTACACCTTCTAGTGCCCGTAGTCCCACTATGAAGACTGGTGGTATTTCACACTGACACTGTTTTCACTCAGACTGATTTTATTTGAGAGAAATTATTCATTTGTATGCAAATTCGAGCTAGCTACAGTTAAGGTGCACCTCACGACTACATTGAATTCCTGCACAAATAAGCACAAGTGAAAGTGTGATGGTGAGGACATAGCCCCTTCCAGAATCAGTAACTTTAGTTAGAAGTGCATCATGCTTCAGAAGAATTTTGCATTTGTTCACTTTTCCTTTTATTCCCGTCCACCTTGCCTGCACCATGTAAGCAAGTAAGAACTGTCATCATCCTCTCTCATAGACTTACTGAGACAGCAGATCTGATGCTGCAGTAGCCTTACACTTGTGATAAGGTATCACAAACTCAAATCAGCCCTCTCCGTTTAGCCTCCATCTCAGTTATTCCCAGTTTCAGTTCAATCCCACTTCTCCATGGTGGTCTTTCCCCAGCTTTCAGAGGCTGGCAACAAAGATTTCCCCATCTTCCAGTTAGCAGCTGGGCACTTCGTTAAGAGAGTAACAGTGGACTGAGCTGCTCAAAACTGCTGGGTTCTTTCTAGCCGTGCCTGCCAACATTTTCCTTTTTTCCCTGCAATGTACTGCCTGGTTCTGAGCATCCCCAATCAGCTGCTCAACCACCAAGAAGCAGACAAGTCATGCAGGCAGCAGATCAGAGGACAGGTAGGACTGAGGCTGAGCAGGAGAGATGAAGTTTCTTCACTTAACAAGCCCTTGTGCAAAATCCCACCACACGTGGAATCTCTATGAGGTGGCAACAATATGGCTAAAGTTTAATTACAGTTTAGAAAACATTGTTAAAATTATGTTAGGAAAGGCACCACTCCACCCAAGGGAAGACATCAGTGCCTAGCCCACAGGTTGCTCTGTTGCTTCCCTGGGTTTAGACCCATGAGCACCCTCAGACCCAAAAAGTCAGCTTTCTTTTGTAAACTGAGTTTTGAGATTTGTGGTATGCTTTCATTCACATCAGGGTAGAAGAACAGTAAAAAAGAAAGGCTGGTGGTGAGATTATTCTGAGAATAAATTAAGAGTCACAGGTCTGCAGTGAGCAGAATGGGGGGTGAGTGCAGAATGGGTGGGTGTGTCACCAACCTCGTACAAGTATTGAGGTACCAGAGAGCAGCTGCTTTGGAGAAGGGGTTAACAGTGGTTCCCTTGTGACCCTTATTTGTGAGCAACATGGCAAAATGTTGTTAGCACTCAACATTTTTCTACGTGTTTGGCAGACATTAACTAATTGGTACTTTCAGTCTTGAAAGCATTGCAGCAAGCTACTTCAGAACTGAAGAGAATGAAGCTGAGGAGGCTAATAACTTATAGGAAATGACAGTGAAATAATGTGGTAGAATTGCATTTAGAATTATTATGTTTCTATTTCATGCATCTGTGCCACAATCTACATATCATGATTTTCCTGGTTAAAAAAAAAAAAAAAAAGAAAAGAAAAGAATAAGTTAAGTATAATAACAAAATATTATTTCTCTAATTTTATCTTTTCAGATTTAATGCATTTTTAGACATATGCCAGTGTCATTCCCTTCCTTTCTCCTAAAATTTCTCTTGCAACCAATATTGCATAAAATTTTCTAAATACTAAGGATCTCCATTAAGAAATTAAGTATTACTGCCTGCTTGGATTTTTCTACACATTGATTATTCTTTAAACATAACTATTTATTATTATTGGTGATTATTCTTTAAACTTAAATTTTATTTATTATTTTTAGTGATCAAACAAACCCTTGACTTACGCACCCTCTTTCAGATTTAGATGTACATGCATCATTTTTAGAGTGAATTCCACTTTGAAATAGGTTCTCTGCTTTTCATAGTTTTCTGGATTACCCTGAGTGAAATTATGACAACTTTAGAAAACTGCTGTAATGCTACAATGCCACCATCTGGTTACAGCCAAGGATGTGATCTTGCAGGTACTAAAGGCACTGAGCCTCAAAGAATTCAGCAAGACACCACTGACAATATAGGCTGAACATTGAACAGATGCATGCACAGAACTGGTCTTGTTTATTGTGGATATTTGATTAGCCAGAGACTGAGAGCAGTTTAAAGAGTGAGCAATGCATCTGCTCTTTCTGTCTTTTCATTTACCACATCAGTCCTGCCTACGAGGCTCTGAATCCTGAATAAATTGTACACATATGTGTGATTGCATGTAGCATGTGAAGAGCAGCATCCCTCTGATGCCCCAGAGTCTTCCTCTGAGAGCCCTGGGGAGATGGACTGGGGAAGGCTGGGGCCTTTCACCCTCGGCCCTCACTGCCCATCCCAGGGGCAGAGCTGCCTCTGGGCAGGGCAAGCAGAGCCAGCCACAAGCTCCCAAAATCCACACCAAAAGCTGAAAATCTTTACTGAAGAAATTCCAAATATTTTAGCAATTCCTTTTGAATTATATCATGGGAAGTAATGCCCCTCTTCTTGGAGAAAACTACAGTGCTTTCTAGCTTTTGAAACACCTGAAGAAGTGGGGAAGAGCAGAAGTTGGCATGGGAGCACCAAGTGAAAGAAAACCAAGATAAAAACAAAACTACATAATCTCTGAATATCAGTCACAGCCAAAAGAGGTGTCTTTTTCAGTGTCTAAACCTGACTAGACAGAATCTGATTTTACATATGTTGATTGCAAAGCAGCACCATAACATTTCTGCTCACTTCTTGCTCTATTGTAAAGTGCTACTTACTGGGGAATGCCAAGCAGACACCTTTTACTTCTTGCAGCAGCAAAAAAAGGCATTAATCTGGTTTGGAAACATAAATTATAATTTGGTTTTGTGCTGATATTCTATGTGCTGATTTTAAATCAAAACCATTTGGGGCTGCTGGACTGATTTCTGTCGAATGTAAGTAAAATGTGGAATAAAATGGAATCATCAGCAGGAGCAAGTCATAAGTCAAATGGCAGCCTCTAATTGCAACCTGTTTTCATGGGCTAAATGAAACAGAAGAGTAATATTTAGAATATAAATAGAAATTAAAGTTTACAGTGGTGTCTCAGAAAAATATCTTTCTAAAAATATATTTTGGAAAATTAAGTCATAAAAATATCTGCTCTTCAGAACCATCAAGGCAGAATTGTTTTCCATGTTATTACTGGAGGGGTATTCAGTCTAAGGACCTGAGTATGTAGGGCCTGGCACATGGCATAGAGGACCGGGAGATTGCATTGAACAGAAAGGTAAAAGCAGGAGATAAATGGGGAAGGGGAGCGGGGGAAGAGATCCTGTTTTTCTTTCAAAGTTACCAAGGGACACAGAAGAAGCTTGTTCTGGTTCATATCTTGGGCGGGGGGGGGGGGGAACCCCAAACAACAATGACCAAAAAAAAAAACCAAACAAAAAAAATAAAAGACACAACCACCCAAACTGATTACTCCTGGGATCTCAGTGAACTTGCTATGATTAGGTACATAATACCAAATCAGCAAAACGTAAATTCACAACAATACTACACAGCAGATGGCAAATTTGTCCCAGGACTCTTGCTGTGTGCACTAGGACTGTAGAAATTCCTAAAATTCTGTACTTAACATAAAGATAGTAGGAAAGCCAACAGTAACCTAGAAGAAAGCATAAAACTGTGGATAGTGATGTTCTTCAGCATAAATTTGAGCAGAACTAAAAGGTATGTTCTAAAAGTGCAATTAATCATTGCTTTGGACCTTATGCAAATATGAGCATCTTAGAAAGAAAGGTGTGAAAACACACGGTTTGAAGGCGTCATGGTTTGCACTGTGTAGATGACAGCCCTTGGACAATAAACTTTTGAACAAATAGCTGTGTTGGACTCCTATGTGATGCCTTACCAACAAGTGATCTGTTCAGCTTTTTGACTGTTGCAGAGACCATGTTGTTCCCACTCCATCACAATGGGACCTACTGGTACGGGTGCTGTAGACCCAGTGATTTGCAAGACCACTGAGCAGGTGGTACACGGGCTCAGCAGAAATACTTTTGCTTTAGGAAGAAGATCACCTGGGAAAGAGGTCATCAATTAGCCCTGAAGTCTGTTCTCAATACCCCATGTCTTCTGGGCACTTTGAGATTGGACCCCAATGAAGTGCGCTGGCAAGAGCCCAACTTGGACCCCCCCTTTGGATGTTGTTTCACCAAATGACCTACACACTTCCATATACACCTCCAGAGCAACACAAGGAATGTAGGTCTTATATGTTAGTGTGTGCATTTTAACAGAGAGTAAAAGAAGAATTTGTATTAAGAAGGAGTTTAATTTTGTTTGAAGAAATATTGTTGGTTTGATTGCTTCCGCATTCAGCATTTCTGACCAACAAATTAGTTGCCTGACAGAGACCCACTGCACCATATAAGGTACTGCAACTGCCTTTTCAGAGGGGCACAAGTATCCCATAGGTCTTAAAGGCACCCAACCAGCCCCATGTGACTAAGTCAGGGTATCTTAATTAGAAACCTATCTTAGGCAATTGAATAAAGCCTTGAATATTTCAGAACAAAAATCCCCAGTGTTCAACCACAGGCAGGTAATGTATTAGGAGGAGAGAATGGCCTAATTGCTGGGACTTTAATTTTTAAAATAAATAAATAAAGTCATCCCAACTAACGTTTTTAAGCTGTATAAAGTTTGGGGAGTTTAATTATTTTCATGCAGCTTTAACTGGGACAAGAAGCCAAACTGCTGGAGTACAAGATTCCTTTCACGCCCTTCTTGAACCAAATGCAAATGTAAAACAGAAAGAGACAACATCCAACTACTAGCAATAATTGCAAATGATTACTATTTACAGAGTATTCATCAGCATACATTTCATCAAGACTGTTACCACAGCTTTCTCTTGGAATAAGAGATTGAATTGTGGTATTTCTTATGACACAAATCCAGTTACGAGCCCTTTTCGTGCTGCAAACAAATGTCTTATTTTCTGCCTTATTTTCTTTTTCTACATTCTGCTAAATATATGTTTTATAGGCTAGTTTCTCCTCACATTCAGTCTCACACTACAGATTTCTTCTATATTTCTAGTATCTTTTTCTGCAGATCTCTGCAGGTGTCTCTGTATTACCGAGATGACACTAGTGTTTGTAATATATCTCAAGCTGGTACTTTAAGAGTTTTACTGTCAAAACATTTTTTATCCTGCTTTTATCATTAACATCTTTCTTAGACATCAGCCTGGATCTGGAAATCCTTGCCAAAAAATAGTCCTCATGTATATGCCTACTAAAATCAACTATATGATTAAAGACTCCATGGAGAAACTACATTCTCATAATGCAAAAATACTTAGTGCTCACAGCATGGTACCCACTAGACATTCTCCCATCATAAGTCATTGCCATTAATCATTACACACTTTAAAATAGCTTGAAATAAGAAGTAATGCGAAGATGTTCAAATCTCTCTTCATTTCTATTAATGTAGGAAGTGGTGTTTTATGAGGTCTTAAATGATTCACCAGAGCCTAAACAATGCAGTTATATTTTTATATCAGATAAGTCTGTATACTTCCACATATGCTGTGGTACACGAGTTAATATACTGGTAGTCCGGTCGCCCTTCCCAAATAGGATAGGTAGGACTGAGGCACCATTCTAGGGTGTGTTTGCAGAACCAGGGGAAAAATAGCAAAGCAGATTTTCAGCAGAAAAAGCATGTGACTGAGTGTGAGAGAGACTCTAGCTACAGGATCTGTAATTAGGAAAGAGTAGTCTGAGGAACAGGCATTGGAAAGGGAAGCAGGCAGCAGGTAGCGGAATGCAGGACCAATAAAAGTGGGGGCTGAACAGCAAACTTTGGGAAGAGCAAGCAGAGGAAAGTGAAAAATAACTCTTATTTGAGGGCTTTTCCACGCAAAAGGATCTGGTAAAAGCAGGAGACCAGAAGCTCTGACACTGAGAAGCAGCTGAGTGATATCTTGAAAATGCCTGGTCCCTTTGAGCAGTGACCCTCTTCATGCCTTCCTGGAGCTATTATGTGTGGAAGGCCTAAGACAAAAGGAACCGAGATCACAAGATATTCATCTAGCCAGCTCACCCATTAAAGGCTTTACAAAATCTCTTTCCGAGAGCAGGAATAAGAAGCCACATGGTTATTGACACACTTCTGTGCTAATTTATAAGCTATCCTCTGTTGTTGTGTTGCTCACTAATTTTTGACCCTCTTTTCACAAGTCAGCTCCCTAGTGAAGAGTCTTTCTATACTTCTTAATTAATCTAAGGCAATTTTTCTCAACTCGTAGTTTGCAAACTAAGTTTTCAGAAAGATAGAGTAGAAGTCCAAAAACTATTGAACATGCTCAGATACCAACGTCATAGGCATGGAAAATAGTAAATGCACACAAAACAGAGGGAAATCAAGTAAAGAAATTATATTTCAAGGCTTAGCCAACTTTTATTTGATGGCAAATAAACATCCAAAACTATTCTGCTTTGGCAATCTACATGTCCTAAAGGTCAACTGAAAAATATTAATCCTTTGTAAAAAAATTAAAGAAAACAATGCTCTCATTTTGGTTATTGCCACAAAAACATTATTAATAATTTCTTCCTCCTCTTTTGAAAGGCTACCTTCTGAAACTGATGATATTTTTATTTCATAAAAAAATGTAAAGATATATTTATTCAAATGTTCTAGCCCTGGATAAAGTTCTTATCCATTTATTCAACTGTTTTCAAACTGAGCTCAAATCCTTTCTTTTGTTTTGTCATGTTAGGCCTCTGCATCAGTGCTGAGTAGCATGAATCATTAGAGTCTTATTACTTGGAGCAAAACCTCTCTTCTTCTTTAAAGTCAGAGCAATCTCTTTTTTTTTAAAAAAGGACTGTCTTGTGGAATAAAAAAATCTTCCAATGCCATTTAACTGCAGCTACATTTTTCCTATTCTGGGAGCACATACTGCTACAGTAGTTAACAGAATTTCTGTCCACTACAATACAATAAAGATAGCAGATGTGGAGTCACAAGACCCAGAGACCTCTACCAATTAAAGGTCAAAATCTGTCTCACTTCACAGAATGCGGCATTTGAGCATGAGGTCTTGTGTATATTTGTCATCTTGTTCAGTCAGAAAGATATGACAACAAATAGCTGGTCAAAAGCTGTCAGGGTCAAACTAAGCTTGATAGAGTGCCCTAGGTCACCTCTGTGATTCCAACAGCAGAAATCGCCCTGCTGTCAGTTTGTATTTTAGTCAAATAGTACGTGGCACACAGTAGAACTGTATTCCACCACTAATTGCTTCTTTGACCTTCTTGTTAACCAAACATTTTGATTAGAAATATGTACCGTGTCATCATGTTCCATGGCAATGTAACAGCTGCCTCTTAACAGATCTTAGTATTGAATGTCCTCTCACCTCACACCCAGAGGATTCACAGTTAAGGCTGTATTACAGTTTTTGTTAGAATGAGGTAAAAATGCAAGAAGATAATAAAACATTCCATATAAAGGAGTGCACACTCCAGAGAATCGTCACATTCTGTGTCCTTTTGGTAAAACAGGCACAGAATTAATTTTTGTTATAGTTTTCAGAGTTTGTTTTTTTTAACACTGATTTGGCCTGGAGCTAGGCAAGAAAAAAGAGAGATGATCAAGTAAATATTTCTAGCCAAATAATTATTTCTCACTTCTATGAAAAACTGAAATTCCACTGCACAATTCTCAGCATGTGCATAGAAATGAATATTGAATAAAGAAGTCACTTGTTACTGCTTTGGAATTCTGAGATGCAATTTATTCATTATTCCAGTGAACATGATTGCAGGGAAAGCTTGGACTCGTAAAATGTTCTGAACTTGTCCAAACAGGCTCAGTAAGCCCAAAGGGGAACTGCAAAGCACTAAGTCCTGATCTCCAGCAGACTGGTTCCACAGCAAGTTAGAAACAATCAAAGCTTTCATGCAACTCTATTCCAAATTTTCTGTGTAATAGATCTTTCTTTGTCTCCATTTCTACACACACGTCCCTTTTACTTTCTCTTTTTTTTCCACTTAACATTTTCTTTTATTTTTCTTTTTATATATTTTTTCTCTAAAGCAGAAGCAGACTTCTTTTCATACAATTTATACGTTTCCATCAACCTATCTCTTTGCTTTTCCATTCCCCAGAAAGCATAAGTCTACTCACAGTATAATAATTTTAAATTAATAATGCACATCTACACTTTTTTTTTTTAAACAGGAAAATAAGCCTTTCTGTGCCTGTAAGAGCAGGAACATGCTGATGCAGAAAACTTTATTAAAATTTTGTCTTTACTCAACTGCTACCAAAAAAAAAAAAAAAAAAATCAATTTTGAAATCATTTTGTTAGAAGTTGTGTAAGACTTACAATTTAAATCTGCCTTTAAATTTCTTCATTTGTTAGAGAATGTACTGACAAGAAGTATATTTGAGCAGCCACAGTTTGCCACATACATGTTGTGAAAGCTTTGACAGCCACCAAGCAGAACTAAAGCTCTATCACCTTGAAATTTCTCATATTTTTTACATTTTTCTGTTATTCCACAATTTCTCTTTAACATTTATTACCACATGCATTTGGTAGAGGTGGTCTTATTGTGCTGTGCTATTGTGAATGGTTTTGAAAGCACTGTTCAACAGAATATTTCATTTTGCACATGCACGTAAAGGAATAATAGGAAAAAATATATTTATGCCTGCAGTGACACAAGTAAGAAGCCTGACAGAGATTTTTTTACCTTCAGCCTACATGCAAATAATGCATTTGGCCCCAGAGATGTAAACCTCCAGTGGTGCATACCCATGGAAGGATTCTCCAAGTTCCTATTGTTATAACTGTGGCAGCAGCCTCATGGGAAAGACCTGGGCAGAGGGCCAGTGGTTCTGCAGACCCCCCCTAGCCCCAGGAAGAGGTGCAAAAAGATGCTGCTGGAAGCAGAACTGTTGTGCCATTGTGGTCCAAGTGTGCAACTCTCTGTTTCTATGATGATCCCATTATCCCATGCAAAGCAAGGAAAATATTTTGGCAATCCCTTTCCAGAACCACTGGGGAACATTTTATTAATTTCCTTTGTGCAAAATGTTTTCCTCTGTGCTTTCACAAATTGCTTTCCTGGCCCCACGAACTTTTGGAATTTTAGTGAAGGAGATAGATCTATCTATCTATCTATCTATCTATCTATCTATCTATCTATCTCTCCAATGTTCTTGCATTGTCTGTTTGAAGATCCCAAAGCAGAAAAATTAAGAAACAGTAGAAACACTTTGATTATTTCCCTTTGCGAAAATGCTTCCACTATTGCAATGCTCTTTTGATTTTGGCTTTAGAAATTATAAATACTGAAAGTGCAGCTGTGAAAAATAGCCCTTGCTATAGGTCCCTGTATATGGGCATGACCCTCATTTTCATAATCCTTATGCTAAGACAGGAAAAGATAGAAATTATTTAAATTTAAAAAAACTCAGAGCAGGGCCTTGATTCTGAAAATAGACTTTTAGACATATTTAACTTTACATATCTAATTCATCCCAGAGTAAAATCACACTGAAACCATTAATTTGGTATAAATAGAAATCTGATGTACCTCAATACCATCTCATTGTAGTAAAATAAGCACAAAATCAGTCATCTACACTCTTTTTAGTCAAGCCTTCTTATTGGACACAAATTATTTCAGCTTTTCAGAAATGGTGAGTGCAAATAAAAACACTTTAAACCGTATAAATTTTGTATTGAGTGGGAAAAAAAAATAGGTCAATCAAAAGGTAAGATGGCAAATGGAAGAAGGGATTTTCCAGGCCTTCTTTCAGCAGTAACGTGCTGAGGTGTGTCTGTGTACTAAGAATAAGTCTCCCTCCAGGGCACTTCTCAACTGCCACGATGTGAATAAGACATAGCAGTGATTCCAGTGAAGGGAGCACAGAACAGGTGGGAGCCGAAAGTTCAGAAACACATCCAGGCAAGATCCACTGTGCTAATGAGGCTGCATGAAGGTACACAGAAGTGCAGTTAAATTGTAGGTAATGATCCCAGTGTGCCTTACAGAGGGAGATGATAATCTGAAGGTCTCCCTTGGGTCTCCCTAAGCTTGATCCAGAGAAACCAGCACTTAGGCCCATGTTCTGCACGTGCTGCTTATTCAGCAGACACCTAAATGAACGTAAGAAAAGATGAAGCCCCCTGGCCATATGACAACACAACTAACTGGAAAGACCAGTAGGAACTTGGACCATTTTTAGGATAAAGGAGTAACACCAGGATTAGAAGAGATTTCTATCAATTCAATAGAACCTGGAATCATTATACTGGAAGGTAGATAAGCTCTATGGGAGTTATTTTAATGCCTGTCCAGTAACCTGTGATTACTTAAGATAAAATATTAGTTCTAATGTGCCTAAAATTTAAGCATAGTCACTTGTGCAAATTGATGGTGAAATTTTACCAAGTTCCTTAATTGGTACTTTCTTACTTCAAAGTTTACTTTCATTTTATTAAAGAAAAGTCACAGAAGCTGTCTTGGCTAAAGCTCAAGTCTTCTTCATATGGAAAGCATGCAAAATATATTAGATGTAAGAGTCTTCTTTCCTAATATTATTGACATGTTATATTGTATTTCAATTAAATTATCAGGATAACATATTTTACAACTTGCTGAACTTGAATAGTTAAGGTCTATTTACAAGATTAATGTCCTGGAGAAAACACTGTATCTAAAAATTACCATCATAAGAGATCCAGAGTTGTCTTGTTAACACTAAAATGCATTGTGGTGGGAATGATACACTAAAGAGTCAATGTTTTAATAGTCTTTAATCCTGCCTATTTGTCAATACACTGAAATTACTTAATGAACCATCTTTTTAAAAATATCATTCCAATACAAAATGAACATGCTGTGCATAAAATGAAATTCACTCTTATGTAGATCAAAAGAAAATTAGCATAACCGTTGACATCCACCTTGTTAAGAACTTACAACCATTGCCCAAATAACAAAATCACTGAGTTTGTACCACCTTGTTTAAGATAGTGTGGTTTGTAAAAGGAGTAGCTGAGAGAACAGGATAAGGGAGAGTATTTACTACTCTACAGCAGTGAAATCAAGAAGGGTTATCTACACAAA
The DNA here is from genome assembly GCA_013398955.1 of Callaeas wilsoni. Lineage (NCBI taxonomy): Eukaryota > Metazoa > Chordata > Aves > Passeriformes > Callaeidae > Callaeas > Callaeas wilsoni. The sequence goes on from VWPU01017211.1 coordinate 298,750, forward strand.
GCCATTGTACACATGATTTCTAAAGAATTGAAAAGTATATTCCTTAGTACTTTTAAAACATAGGTATCAATTCTAGTCCTCTAAAACCAAGAGTCTTTCACTTAATTTAGATGCAAATTGTCTTAGGTAAGGTTCTGCATGACTTTGAAAAGATGACAATTAAATTTGCTTGCATTTTTACAATTCAAGAAATGGCTGTGACAAAATAATAAATGACAAAATAATAATTTCTGTTTAAAACAGAGTAATTGTAACACCAAAGCTGCAATGGGAAACAGGAGTAAATAATTTTTATTTGATTAAATATCTCCCTGTTGGCTTCTCAGCCAGATATCCTTGTTCAGCTGTTATTTTCCATTTGCTCTTGTTTTCTAACATCAGCCACCATCCGCTGTTTTGCTCCCCAAACAATTTATTCCATTGTTATTACCATCTTCTCCTCACCTTTCTATACCATAGCTGTGCCTGACTACAGACCACAACGAAATTGATGCAGCCCCTAATATAATCGAGGCAATAATCCAGGCATTAATAGCCAGTGCATGTAACCACCTGATTGACTGTATCCATCCACTGAAAGTAGATGTCTCTCTAGTCAGCTGATCCCAACACAGAAATAAGATACTTATTTTGCATTAATCACATTAAAGTCACTGGGGCACCTCAATTGAGCCAGCCAGTTACCTCAGTCAAAATCCGACTACAAAACAAATTTCATGCATTCACTAGATTTTAGAACAAGAATGTATTTTCGTATAGAGGCCAGGTGTTGTGCATTTCCTTTGTACAGACAGAAAATTTGCTTTTTTAATATTTAACTAAAGTATTTTTAATGACTTTTTACAGAAGATGAATTTTTTTACAATTATTTCTGCTGTTATTATTGTCCACAATAATCCATATGCAATGAAGGAAGAAAATTACTGCAGGTAAAGTTACAGCTTGAAGTTCTTCTTCCTTGGTAATCTGACCAAACATGTTTTACAACAAAAGATGTTTCACAGTCCATGCCTTGCCCCTACTCCTCCTCAGCTGGAGTCTGTGATGAGGCAGAATGAAAACAATTTTTTAAAGGCACACTCAAACCTGCTCCTTCCACTGCTGCCATTTAGCAGATTATCAAAGCTAGAGAAAACTGAATTTGAAAAATGTTGAACATTGAGAATTAAGGAATTACTTACAGACTAACAGACTATAGAAGAATCTTCTGATGTAATTTTTCATTAAGAACTATTAAGAATACTTCACTAAGCCTCTCAGAGAAACACACCTTGTCAATAAATAGTTCTGTACTGCAGCTAAGCAGTACATTTACGGGACATTTATTGCAATAAGAATAGGCTCAACTAACATTCAATTAATTAGTTATTCCATCAGTTATGTTATTTGTATTTAATGCACATACTAATAATCTATAAATATGTTCATTCTTTAACATAAGAAACAATTTGGCTTTAATTATAGTACAGAGCAGTTCACTGCTTTACATAGTGTCATTTTACCCCTCTGATAAATGGATGTTAATTAGTATATGAAAATATAGGATACCATCACATGGATCTTTAATCCATTTTCAGAAATGAATATTGGTTCAATGGCAAGATCAGCTGCAGTGAAATTCTTGTAAATCATCTAAACTTGTGAAAAAAATCCATTCATTAATCCTTCCTGACAGGTTAATTTCATTCCATTTCTAAGTTGTCAAGTTAGAACATGGAACAAATAATCACAAGCCTTTAAATCAAATATACCAAATCAAGACTAATTGAATATGTTTCAAGTATGTCAATAATAGATTCATTTTTCAAAATTTAATAGGAAAGCTTGTTAAACTATAAAAATACATGCTCTGCTAAGTCTGGGAGGGCAAGAAAAATGTTGGCACACCAAGTTTATCTTTTTGTTAACTGCATTCCCTGAATGTGTGACACAGTGTTCATAAAGGAAATGCATATACATCTTCATATGCACATGCTGTTTTGTGTTTCAAATAGCTATGTAAAGTATTGAAGTAAAGTACAATTGTTTCATGAATTAAGATTTCTTAAATTTCACATTCTATATAATTAGACTGTTTTACAGAATCACACATTTCTGCCCAGACCATTATTTCATCTAGAATTTGGAATGTCTTTCCAAGGAAAGGGGACTGGCTCTCATATCACACTGAAGATTAATGACTATTAGTAAATTGAATCGGGCATAAATTCCCAAGTATTTGATCTCCATTCTTAGATCTGGTGTAAAAAAGTTTTTCATCTTAGCACTGGTGGCAAGAGAAGTTTAAAAAAATTCAGTTGAGGGCATGCTAAAGACATTTGCTAAATATTCCCAGCATTGCTTAACAGTATGCCATATTTAATGGCATTAGTGATTATCTCAGTACTATTGCTGGATGAGAGTTGTCAACCATCACATGGAATCATTGGGTGGAGCAGTTTTAAAAAAAGGCTGTCAAAACAAAGAGTCTACACAAGCCACTGTCAGCTGAGATATAGAGCTTTATTCTGCTGCCCACACATAGTCCTGCAGTCAGTAAATGTGGATGCTGAAATGCTGTTAGCAGGGAAATCTTCTCTTCTTTCATTCATTCTGTGAGAACTTTTCCTTTGCTGTGTAAGCTATGTAAACAATAGATAGGGTTTTTGTAAATAATCCATATCTGTTATCTTCGAACCTTGTGTACATTATATTAGGAAAAAACATATCTAAGTGGGTGTCTGAGACTTTGACCAATCACCCTAGGAGAAGTGTGAGCACTGTTCAATTGCTTTATGGAACTAGAATATATAAATGGTATTGTAAATTTAATAAATAATTCATTCCTCGCTCTGGACTCCTGCCTCGCTGCATCTCTGAACCCCTGCTTGGAAGCCCACAGGCAAATATAATACTGTAACAGCTCATACAGGGAAAGTTGCTCTGATCCTTTTAGTTACAAAGCAATCAAGTCACTGCAGTTTGGACTCTGTCACCACTGTAGCTCTACTCGCCCTGCTCACCGTCTTTGGGATAGCATCCTTCAGCAAGGGCGTAGCCAGAGAAGGGTTGACCTGTGGCACCTCATTTGTACCCCCTGACAGAACTGGTCTGCTTCTGCTGCTCCTCAATAGATAAAGATATATATCTATATATCTTAATTGCATTATTAACTTCATCCCCATAATTTAAATCATTTAAATTGGTCTGTTTGTACTGTTGGCAGAAGCATAATTTAACCAGACCTGCACCTGCAGTGGTTCTATTTCACTTGGGCAGGCAAGAAATTCTTGGCTCCTTACAGATTTTGCTCCTTTTTCAGAACTGACATCACAAATTTGAATGGGACAAGGCACCTAGGGTACCCCATGACCTTCAGTAAGACCAGACCTCAGGGAACTGGCAGATATTATATGGGATCTATAAAAAGCTTTCTGGAGCCTTCTGGAGTGGCAAATGGAATCCAGGCAAGATACCCCAAGGGATCTCAACCTACCCTATATATCCAGTTATGGTAGAAAGCAATGTAATACTTAGTGTCAGCATGACCTAAATCTCTTTCTAGACTCCCTTGATCAGCTATCCAAAGGCTACAGTGCTCAGATATTCAGTCCATGTGTACATGCCAGGTGTATGTGCCATGAAGACTTCTACTACTTCATGCCTTCATCTGAAGAATCCTGCCCTTTGCATCTGTTATACTTGCATTAACACAAAATGGGAAACACTAAAGCCACGACTGCAGCCATCAGTGACGCTTCCCGTTAAGCTCCAGAGGACAAAGTGGACCTGAACTGCAGTCTGTGGAGGTGGAAACCTCTTCAGTTCCGTTTGTCTCTGCTCTCAGTCTCCAGAGAGTCATTCACACGTGCCTGCACAACAGCATCTTAATGAGTTTAAATGAGGCTGCCGACTTTTCTTGGGCTTGATATACAGGAGTCTGTTTTGTGGTAATTAAATAATTAATCAGTGCTACTCTGCAATTAACCAAATAATATCAGATATTACAGTAAAATTAATGAGCTCATTTCAGATTGTGTTCTCTTTTACAGCAAACCAGACAGTTACATTTCTGTTTCTCTAAGTAATTATGTTTTTAAATCAAAATAAATTTTCTAAATTATCACTTGTCAAACTGACTTATTCCAGGAAGCTGATTAACTGACTTTTTCTGAATTACTGTCTTGTTCATTACAACTTTCTTTAATTTCTTACTTACTAAGAGTTTATTCAACGGATCCACTTTAGGCAGCTACAAGAACTCTGAAATGCTTCAATGGCAAATTTATTCTGTTATGTACTTCAAATGCTCTGTATTTCACTTCACCTTATTCGAATCTTCAATATTCTTGATAAGGCATATAAAAATAGGGAAACAAGTCTATTTCACATAATCCTGAGACAGTGCTACAGGTAGGATGCAGATTGCTTTAATCTCACTTCTGGACAATACAGGAAAATACTCCCTTCTAAATCCTGCTGTATAATTAATCAATTAAAAAAATACGTGGAGTTATTCACATCCTAATCTACATTTTAGAGCTGAAAAGATGATTGTGAGTTTATAGAAAAATTTAAATTTGAAATCTGAGAAAAAAAATAGTGGAGTCAAGTCATCACTGTTTTTCATCTCATTTCTTTGAAAGTTTCACAATTCTGTTACATATAATTTAGTGGAGCTTAAAGCATTTACATTTTTTAGTTAAAAAATAGTTATCAAAACAAATTTTATGTCCTAATTCAAATAAAAACTCAGCAATATAAGCTTAACACAATTTATTATAAGTCCTTCAAACAGAACATTGCTAGAAATGGTCAGCTGCAAAAGAAGTTCCTTTCTTCCCTATGCAATCAGTTTTCTACTAGAAGACACCTCCTGGGAAAATTGCTGCAGTTCTCACTTCCATTTAATTAATACTTTCAGCTATTATCTGGTACCAAAAATGTCTGCACATTAAAAGCTATTCTTAGTCCTTAATTCAACTCACATCTTCATAAAGTATAGCGATAAAATCTTTTTCCTGAACTGAAGAATTTGAGACTTTTAGTTTAGATCTCTAGTCTTTAGTGTATAATTACAGCTGAAAACATAATCATAAAATACATCTATATGTCATTTTTGTCTTGAAAAATAAAAATATAAAGAATAGATACCATTCCATATTTTGAGTCCATAGTAACACATGGAACTTGCATGGTAAGTTATCAGAACTTACATGTAAGGTATACATAAGTATTTCTAGGAGAAGGAATAAACATAACCAAGTTTCGTTTCAAGTCAAGTCACAGATTCCCAGAATCACAGAATGGGTAAAGTTGGAAGAGACCACGGTGGATCATCTGGTTCTAGTGTTAATATAGAGAAGTTTAAGCATCTAATAAATCTAGATGTAAAATCATTTTTAAAACTGAAGAACTCATTATGCAGTCTTAATAATGTATAAAGCTTCTAATCAGTGCTAAATGACTAGTATTTGAAAATAATTTTGTACCTTTGTCTTTTAGAGGAACATTAGTGTATTTGCATAGTTATGGAAATGGCAGTTGCAAATTGATTACTTGTTTTAAGAAAATGAGCAGTGTGATAGCATCATATTTGAATCCTAAATCTAGGAATGCAGTAATCAAGAATAGGATGGATTTTCAAGGACTTACATTAACTGCTCATCTTCCTATCTGATATGATATATCAGATTTCAAAGTAATAAAGACACGTTTGAGGCATGCAAGTGGCTCAAGTCAATAATATCCACCTGTGGCTCTGTAAATTATATTGCTCAAACTTTGGCAATATTTCAATGGAAACCTGAAACAAGTTAAAAAAACTTGAAAAAAGTTTCTAAAATAATCTCAATTTAACTAAAATGGCTACCTCTACATAGTAAAAGTTACAGAGTTTGTATTTTTGCATGTGCACTCACTGAGTGCTGACTAATGCTGGCGGGAATTCCCACGCGCTGTGGGCTGCTGGCTGGGTGCAGTGTATTTCCCAGGCCATGGTGGCTGACTGGGTGCTGGTGAGGTGCACCACCACACCGGACACAGCGGGGAACTCAGACTCAGGATGTGTCAGAGGTTTATAAAGCTCTCGTAGGGATAGATCCTGCTCCCTCCAATGTCATAAATATGCCTGTTTCCACTTTTCCGATATTTAGATTCCTTGCTCTGAATGTCTCAATCTGAATTTCTCTTAATAGTAAGATTTCGTTCTGAAATCATTACAGCTTTCTTAGAGTGGTTATGCCCTCCAGTTTTCAATGTATATTCTAATATTTAAGACAGCTGTACAAGTTGCATCTGGAAATAGAATGCACAATGCATAAGTGAAAATCTACACAGAAGTGAGCATACGAATATATGCTTAATAATGTTAGATTATGGAAACTCCTTTTCTTCAAATGAGAGTTTATCTAACTGAACAGATTTAGGGTTAATGACATTTCATTTTCATGGCTTCACTTCAAGAGTATCAGGTGTATTACACTACATTCCCGATGGAGTGTGTTATCTTTTCAACTTCTTGCAATTTGCACAGCACAGGGTAGCCTTTGATTGAAAACTGCATGAAGGCATTCAAGCAAAGAATTTGTCAAGTTGAATATCAAAAATAGCATTTTTTTCTCCCAAAATGCAGGAAGACATATCACTAGCAATCTGCTATTGCAGAACCTTTCTGAAGGTAGCAATTCATACTACAGTGAAATTAAGAAAGTATTTCTCAATTGTGTTCATTCTAAATGTATGTATGTATCCTTATATGATAATCACCATAAAAGTCAAAGAAAAGAAACCCACAAAGTTTAGAATGTATAACTGCTAATTAAAAATCTTTTTGATGAAAAAATGGTTGAATGAACAAATAAGAATATGACAGTTATAAACATGCATATAATAGTTATAAATAAGATCAGATTTTGCCTGAACTTCCATAATCTCTTTAGAGAGAAGTTAATGCTAAATGAGCTCACATTTCACATACATCACGTTGGAAAGTTAAAGTTGTCATTTACAAGGAGACAGGGCATTTTCTCAGTATTGTGCATTTTGGTATTCATATCTCTAATTTCTCCTTTAAGTTTTGAAATCTTTTTGTTTCTTCACCTCTGAAATTGTTAGCCTTAAAAGAAGGAAAATTAAACATTCTAGGACCTGTTAGTTGTTTTGTGATAAAAAGGAGTGAAAACCAAAACAGGATCTGTGGGTTTTGGATAATCAGTTGTAGATATCTATAGGCAAAATACTGGAATACACTGAACCTGCATAACTCTATTGGCATATTTGTGAAGAGATCACCTTAAAAGATTCCATCCAACATAAAAGGTACAAATACTAGCACAAAGAAACCAAGTCCATCTCACTGAGCTCTGCCCTGGCTGAACTCAGATTTCAGTGGAATTACAGTTTTTCCCAGTGTTTTAAGTTTATGTACTCTTCATAGCAGTACAAGCACTCCTGTACCTCTAATGTAGTGAGCTCTAGTTACTTGATTTCAAAATTTTCAGTAAACACTTCTGCGAAATCAATGTTATCAGTCCTTGACATGCTGAAGGCAATATTGTATCAATATGGCATTTTACCTTCAAGTACTCTTTACAGCTGAGTAAATCACAAGACATAATACTGCTAAAGCCCAACTGCAGAATTATCCCACTAGTCTTTGAGGAAGCAAAGTTTTAATTTATATGTGAAAAAAATAATCCACGATCACACCACATTCTGTACTCAGAGGGTAATACAGGCTTTCTTCATCAGTAACAGACCCTTATCTATAGAGGAGTAAGGACTCATGGTGCCTACCCAGAAAGGTCAGAAGCAAACACCTTGGAAAGATTCTCAAAATATATATTTCATCTGCCTATGTCAAGGCAATGCCTCTACAAAATGGAACTTTAAATAAACCATATTTTAGTTACTAGAGTGAAGTCAGACATTCTGTATGAAAATTATTTACTTTCTAAACATTTTTGCTGCTTTCCTCAATAACTGGCAGAACAGAACATCTTCCCACAATATGCTCCATTGTTTCTGTAAATCAGTTTTCGTATAAGAGCCATGGGAACTATTTTCAGTTAATTATTTGTTCAGCTAATGAAGCTCCTTTTTGTTGATGAACAAGCTGATTTTTGCATATCTGCTTCACTAAAGCATTTATGCAACCTCCACTACAGTGGTATCAGAGTGAGTCACAGTATTTTAAAACACATTTATTGTCATAACACACTGGTCTACAAAGCACTACATTTGAAACACCTTAATACATTTTCAGTTTGACTAGTATGTAGTATCCTCAGTGGTGGATGACAATCCCTGAACTATTCCTAATCTCTCCTTGCATCATACTGAGTGCTAAATTCAATTATCCAGAGGTAAGAGTATAATTCCATCTAGATGGTCTGTTATTCTTCCTGGCCTCTAGAACCACTCCACAAGAGCGCAGCTTTTCTCATGTAATATCTGAACATGACTTAAGTGGTTCAAATGGCCACGAGCACCTGTGATTTCGTCTACATTGACTGTAATGGGAGTTTTAGCACCTTGGTCACAGAGAGCCTCTAAAGGAAGGCATATGGCATCTCAGTCACAACTCTCTGTCCTAAGTAGGTTTGGGGCACATTTCCATACACAAGTGGCTAGCAAATTACTGTCCTTGGCCAGGTGGTGTTTCTTTATATTTGCTTGTTTAAGAAACTGCTGGTTTTGTCTGGAAATTAAGCCATTAAGGGAGTCTAAAAATAGAAACATCCAAAACCAAACCTTGAAGCTCTAACGATGTTATCTCCTACTCATACTGAGAAACGAGTTATCTAAATCACATTATTTCTAGTTGAGGAAATAAAGGCTTGCTCTACTTTCCTTCTTTTTCAGTTTGTAAACATATTTTTAGACTGCTGAAGACATTTTCAAATTTTCTATGGCTGTAATTACAGATACATTTGAAATAGTAACATCTGAATTCTTGTTTAAGGTAATTAAGTAAATAAATTTTTAAAATTTTCTGAATACTTAGCCAAGTCTAAAGTTGGATATTTTTTCCAAATCTGTTTTAGTTGTCCAAGCCTGCCTGAGTGTGAGTAATCATTAGATATCATAAGTCAAATTACAGTAGTTGAAAGACAAAGAGTGAAAGAAATCCAGGGGGTTGGACACATTACAAGACACAAAAAAAAAGGATTTGGAAAAGTCTCTAAAGCTTTAGGAGGACAAGTCCCATTGAAATCCATGAAAAATTTCTTTCTCAATCCTTCTGAGTTTTTCCTGATTGTTTACCCAGGACTGCAGTCAATAAACTCAAATTTCTATTCATAACGTATGCAAAAGTGCAAAATAATCAAACCAAGAAACAAATTTGAGGACTCTGAAGAATCCATGTTAGAAAATACTATGCTAGTGAAGCACCATGGAGTAAGGAAAACAGAACCTGAAGTTTTAATAATGAATAACACAGACATAACAAAATGGAAAGTTTTATATCTGCAAGAATCCTGAGCAAAGCATAAGCTCACCTACACTTTCCTATGTGTTTCTATGAACTTTATGCTTCACTCAACCTATAATTTTGTGCCATGTCAACAGGAATGATCTGTCCTTTCTAACTTGTTTTAGATGTGGTGACCTAGCCTTGGAAATAAATGTTCCACCATTTGCAAGAGTTTAAGAAGATGTGAGGTACACCTACTGCATCCTGCAGGCCAGAGGTCTTCAAAACTCATCTCCAAAAAAGGAAGAAATATCCTGGGAAAACAGCCTTCAAGAAGAGCTGAGAAGAGTGTCCTAAATGGGCTCAGTTTAACTTCACTTCAAAATACATGTTCTTCAATTGTGGACAAACAAACCAGTCTGGAAAAACCAGTCCACTGCTTTATTTGTAGCTAACTAGTGGATTCTGTTGTGAATAGCTGAGGGTTAATAGTGTGCATCTTTTAAGATTGTAACCAGTGAAAAGAAAATAAGGACATTACTAGAAGATAAAATTGTAGGGAAATGTAATATCTTTTGTACAAAGATTCCACTGACGACCATTAGCATTATTATCTGTGCCAACCAGGAAATGACTATCATTTTAGATACTGTTTGACAGCTCTGATTTATTCCTGGAGAACTCAGCTTCATTCTCACCAATTAACATAGCAGATCCATAACCAGTCTTAGACATGCCACGTCTATTCACAGGGGATTATCTATAAGCCATTTATTCCACATGTCTGTCCATTCAAGGTATCTGTATTTTCTGCAAGATTACAGCCTCTCAACATTATTCTAAAACAAGTCACCAAATACTAAAGCTATTCTCCCCTGCTGAAAACCTTGTAGGAAAGAGAACAATATCATTTATTTAGCAAATGTACCTTTCATCAGCTGCAAACATATTTTCTGTACAGCAAATAGTCTCAGATCTCTTAAGAAAAGTAATTTCCCTTCTCTCTCCTTCCCTCTCTGCCTCTCTCTCTCCTTTCTCCATCTCTCTCTCTGTCCCCTCGGTGCAGCCCCCAAAATACACACACAATACCTGCATCCACACACACCCCAAGAGCAACACCAAAGTAATTTATGGACAGTAGCAGAAAAATTTGAACCACTGCAATTAAAAATACTGATTTGTATTTACATCATCTGTCACCCCAAAGAAGTCTATGGCACTATAAAAGAGTATGGTACTTTTTCTATATTAATGAATTATCTCACCTAACGAGATCTGCTGTGAGATGGTTCTTGGCAGGCACGTAACGGGATTCAGTGATATTATTCAGCTTTTATCAGACTGAAAGTGGAGAACATGATAGTCCATCTCCTTGAAACATTAGGTAGATACATTTTACACAGTTTCACTGGCATCTGGGAAAGTCATTTATAGGACCGAAAGCTATCCAATGCCCACAGTCCCTGGCTGTTGCATAACTCCAAAGCACCTTCAACAATGGTCCTGTACATCCTTGCCGCAGATGATATCCTGCATTGTTCCCTGTAGCAAACTTTTCCTACCAATTCAGTTAGAACTGTTTAGCAAAATTTGACAATATTGTAGTTCCTCTGGGCTCCTTTGTGTTCATGGAGATGAACCTTTCTTTTCTAATCACATACAGGAATGGGGTAATTCATCTTGGCTGATAAAAGGAGCTTCGTTAGCGCTAAGATTTCTTTAATTTTCAGTTACTGTTATTTTTAAGTAGACCCAAATGTCATTTTGAAGCACAGTCTGGTTCTCTAACATGGGAAACCTAAATGCAGCCCAGGGTAATTTGCATATACTAAACCCTCGTGGACCCAGAGCTGAGTAAAAACTCTTCACAGAATCCAAGCCAGGGCTAGCAATGATCTTTCATACATGATTATATGGGTCATGAACCATTTGGTTCTTCCTACATACCAGACTATCACACTATCATTACAAGCACAATACAGCCACATTTCTGTCTTGCACATTATTATCACATTATAATCACTATGCATACACCTATAGATGTCATATTTTGTTTCTTTTTTTTGGTGCAAAGTAGCCATGTGACTCCCTTCATATTCAAACAACTAATATTCTCACTCTGATACTCTTCTAATTGTGTCCATCATGTGTGCAGAACGAGGACCATCTGTGTTTGATTACTGTATTCACATATCAACAGAGAGTAAAAGGTTATTTACCTATCTGCATCTAATTATTCACAGTACATTATTATTCACAAGTACACTATTAGCTTGACACTTTCAAAGCGTGTAAAGGAAAGTGTGGAAAAGAATCACAACCCTGAGTCCTTTCACGTCCACAGAGATGATGGTAGCACACTTGACTACTGCAGAAAAAAAGGACAAAGGTTGTTGAACCCATATAGATGTGTTTATAAAAGAGCTGTTTATAAAAAAAGCAAACAACTTCTCTTTGCTCTTCAAGCACTTGTTTTTATGTTTCGTTCTATTTACTAAAAATGCACTTCTTAAAAGACTGCAGGCATGGGCTCACAGTCTGCTTGAGAAAGAGATGCATTCATTCCAAATCAAGTACCCAAACAAGTCCTAAAACCTTCATCATATTTAATAAATGTCCCTATCAGACAGGTGTCTGTTGTCTGGTGGTTCTTTTGTACTTTCTTTTAGAGGTAGATAAAAAATGTCTCTGTTTCAGCTCCCTTACTATTTGGAAATGTTCATTTAGGAGCCTATATACATCAAGCCATTGTGATTCCATGAGATGAGCAAGGTCTAGACATGTCTTTGTTTTGGACTTGATCTTTGGGCAACCACAACATCACTTACAAATATATTTTAATTTGCAAATGACAAAATCTGTAACCATTCACCCTTTTGTCACTATCACACTTGACCACAAATCATCAGTTCACTTAAAAAATTACCTTCAAATGTAATCATATCCTGACTTCAATTGCTTCAATAAAATCTGTATTAAAAGAGTTTGAGCAGTTATAAAATTTCAGCTTGCAGAGCAACACAGGCACTGCAGGTACTACAGGAAGTTACAGTGTTTAAGATTGCATCTGAACATACTAATTGAGCTGTACAGCTAGTTTTGCCTAGTTATTAAAATACATAATAAATCCATTAGAAAAATATTTTGTCTTCTTGACAAAATTGTAAACATCAATTATACAACACTGTATTATATAAATGGTAAATGATTATTAAACAAAATTGTTCAGTGAAAAAAATTGAACCTCTTTGTTATGATTCCTTCAATTCAAACTCTAAAGCAGACAAAATAATTGCAAGTTTGTTTCTAGCAGTCTCAGCAAATTGTCAAAGTGAAATAACCTTAGTAACCCTTCAAGAAGGGTTACATCTTATATTCAGCAATAATAAAAGCTAATATTCTCAAATTATCAAAGAAGATTGCTAACATAACCCATAAAAAGACTCCTAAGCACATCAAAATGCCACTCTAAAGAGGAAGACACTTCGGATTGTCTTATGAGTATCTCTGTTGTCTTTAATAGGACTACCCAGGCACACAGTTCAGAATTATTTAGGAAAATCTAAATATGTTGTATCTAAATTTTCAGTGGCATTTTAAACAGAAATTAACAATAACTCACAAAGATTTTACCAGAAAGGTTTTCCTTAAGAACGTTGATTCTCTTAAGAGTCTTGAAGCTACCTTCAGCTAGTGAATTCAGGTGATGCTAATAGGCATTGCTGAGAGGTGACTAACATTGAGATAGCTAAAATAGATTTCCCACTGCATTCCCACTTCAAGTCTTCTAGTGAATAGTATGGTACAGAGCAACTTTCTGTTTGCCTACTTGCCTCTCCTGCTTTTAGCGGCTAGCAGAAAGAATGATGTCTGTGCACCTGATATAACCTCTGTTTGTCGTGGCTGTGTGATTAGAAATCACTGGTAGGATCCCTTCTGTATCAGTGAAGGGAAGAAGACCAGCACAACAATGGGCGTGCTTACCTATTCACAAGTAACCCTGGGTCACAGTGGAAACTGCACACACTGACAAGCCTTGCAGCACTCTCATATATCCCTCTGTGTAGTCCAGGGCAGCATTCCTCAAAACAGACAGCTGCCTCAGTTCTTGCAGCCACTAGCAGGATTTCAAAGGTGGCAGCAAAATGAGGAGTATATACAGCTATGAGGAATCACTTGCACAGAAGCTCAGTGAGAATTGAAGAATCTAAGAATCTGCATTTCTCTGTTTTGTATCTGCACAAACCTCCACTTGTAGTTACCCTTGGAGCAGTGATCTTATGAAGGAGCATGGTCAGAGAGCCCATGCAAAAAAAAAAGGAAAACAAAATTTTAAAAAATTGTAAACCTATTTTACCAGTCCGAGCATCCAAACTTAAAGCTAAATCAAATACGTAATGGTCTGAAAAGTGTGAATGGAACAGCAGTTGGCAGCTTTTCTCATTCCAGTTGGAGCATGTCCAAATTGGGTAGGCAATGCTCCATGAAACTCACCAAAGTGAGGTTTCATACCTTCAGGTGATATGTAAGAGCCAGCATACATAGTATATAATCCAATCCTCCTGAGTAGACAGGAAAAATACAAACTCTGCTTTTCAGAAGAAGACATTAGAAAGGCTTGTTTAAACTTTTGTCCAAATTCTGACCCTGAGGTCCCTTAGCATTGACTGTATGGATGTTAGATACATGTGTAATTTAGTGAAAAGCAAAACTTGTTATTACTTCTTAGACTAAGAGATGTGCAATAAAAGATATATCTTTTTCCACATGGGACAGTTACATTTTGTAACTCTTTGTCAGAGGATGGCTGAAAACACAAGGAGACTCCTCCTCATTGAAAAAATCCTGAGCAGACAGTGCTACTAACAGTTATTAAGATCAGTGTTTCAGAGTCTTGGTCCAAGAAGACCCTACAATACTGCTGGACCAGAACCTGAGAGTCAGGATCCCTTGGCTACTTCTTGTATACTTGTACAGACATTGCTGAGTATGAAAACTCGTGAAATGTTTCTACAGAAATCAATGAGATTTTTGAAACTACTCTAGTGTCAGGTACATCTGCCTACAAAAGTTCTTTGGGAACTAAAACTAAGAAAAATCACCAAAAATAGAAAACAAAATATTGTAAGACTAAAAAACTAAAGACAGGCAAAAGTTTCAATTTCAAAAGATTAGCATGATTAGGATTTGGTGTTCAAATGACAGGATTGACAGAAGAGAAAGAATTTCTGATTATTTGAATTATTTTAATGAAAGAGTTCCTCCTTTAAAAAATTGCATTCATAAATGATAAAATTCCATAATGTTTAACATAATCTTTGAATATACAATAAAACATTTAGAATGCCTGAGCCAAGAAATCTACAGCAAGTATATCATTGTCTCACAGTTTGGTTAAAATTAGTTATAATACTGAGATAAATAGAAAATTAGAATCAAAAGAGAACTCCAGCAGTAGCCTAGTCCTTGACTTAATGAGATTGCTTAAACACCCTGCCACATCCCAAATGCAGAAGTGCTCCAAGAACTGTGACAGTTCAATTCACTTTTCACTTCAATACTTAACAGAGCAGTGAGAAAGTATGAGTAGCATGTGCATTTTTGTAAGCTGAGAATGGCAGAACAATTTCGTGCCTCACAGAAGTCTGGAAACTCTCTTAGAAAAAAAATTCCATAAAGTGCTTTTTGATCAAATTTACTATTTATTTTTTCTCTGTTCATTATCCACTGTGGAATAATTATACACACCCAGACTACTTTGTTATGACACTACTGACCACTGTGCTAATAAGATGTAGCAAACAATCTGTTTACTCTCAAACATATTTTGAGCAAGTTACAGTAATTCAGTGTTATAAATCACATTGGAGTGTTCTGAAAGCATAAAGCCCATGCACTTCAGAAGACAGCTTATACTTTATCCAAGTTACAGTTGATTGACTCAGTAATTATAAAACAGAAATGTACATCACACAGACTGTAGGTGCATCAGTGCATTTTTTCTAAGGGAAATACTCCAAAATATAATTGCAGAGATAAAGTGTATAGCCAGAACTTATAGTATAATACTCTTCAATAGGAAACAAGCTAGTTAAACTCTGGGTGAAGAGTAAAGTACACCTGTGGTTGTCTCTTTCCGCAAGTATACACAGACCTGCTCTCTGCAAACATTAATATGGCTGAACAGAAAGTTTTGACTGGATAATAGGAAAAAATAGGAGAATTAATGACCTTTGGAAGAAGGGACAGGCAACTCAGCTTAACTACAAGAGTGTTGTGAGGTTATGTAGGGAGTAAATCAAAAGGGACAAAGTCCAGCTAGAACTTAAACTGGCCACTGCCACAAAAGACAATAAAAAGATTTCTATAAATACACCAGCAACAAAAGCAGGGCTGAGGAGGATCTCCGTCCTTTGTTGGACACAGGGGGAAACATAGTGACAAAGGATGAGGAAAAGGCTGAGGTACTTGGTGCCTTCTTTGCCTCACACACTAAGACCAGTTGTTCTGGGGGTACACAGGCCCCTGAGCTGGAAAACAGTGTTGGAGAGCAGAATGAAGCCTCCATATTACACAAGTAAATGGCCAATGACCTGCTACACCACCTAGATACAACAAGTCTCTGGGGTTGGAAGGGATCCATACCAGGGTACTGAGTGAGCTAGGGAAGAGCTTGCCAATCCACCTTCTGTTATTTACCAGCAGTACTGGCTAATTGGAGAGGTCCCAGTTGACCACAGGTCAGAAAATGTGATACTCATCTACAAGAAGGGTCTGAAGGAAGATCCAGGGAACTATAGGCCTATCAGCCTGACCTCAGTGCAGGAGAAGGTCATGGAGCAGATCATCTTGAGTGTGGTCACACAGTGCACGCAGGACACCAGATCATGTCCAGCCAGCATGGATTTAGGAAGGCAGGTCCTTCTTGACTAACTTCACCTGCTTAGCAGATGAGTGAAAGTCTGTAGAACTTGTCTGCCTGGAATTTAGCAAAGCCTTTGACACCATTTCCCACAGAATTCTCCTGGAGAAACTGGCTTAGATGGGAATACACTTCACTGGGTAAAAAAATAATTGAACACCCAGGCCTAGACAATGGTAGTGAATGGAGTTACATCCAGCTGGCAGATGGTCACTCATGATGTTCCCCAGGGATAAATATTGGGCCAGTCCCATTTAATATATTAACAGATGGTCCGGATGAGATCTAGGACACCCTCAATCAGTTTGCAGGTAACATCAAACTGGGCAGGAGTGTTGATGTGCTGAATAGTAGGAAGGCTTTACAGAGGGATCTGGACAGACTGGATTGATAGGGCAAGGTTCAACAAGGCCAAGTGACGGGCCCTGCACTTCAATCACAATAACCCCATGCAGAGCTACAGCCTGGGGGAAGAGTGGCTGGAAAGCTTCCCAGTGGAAAAGGACCTAGGGGTAGTGGTGGACAGTGGCTGAACATGAGCCAGTGTGTTCCCAGATGGCCAAGAAGACCAAGAGAATCTTGGCTTCTATCAGAAATAGTGTGGCCGGTAGGATTAGGGCAGGGACCATCCCTCTGTACTTGGCGCTGGTGAGGCCACACATCGAATTCTGTCTTCAGTTTTGGGGTCCCCACTACAAAACAGACATTGAGGTGCTGGAGCATGTCCAGAGAAGGACAGCTGAGCTGGTGAAGGGTCTGGAGCACAAGTCTTATGAGGAGCAGCAGAGGAAGCTGAAGTTGTTTAGCCTGAAGAAAAGGAGGCTGAGGGGAGACCTTATCACACTCTACAATTACCTGAAAGAAGATTGTGGTACATCTCTTCTCCCAAGAAACAAGTGATAGCACAAGAGGAAATGGCTTGAACTCGCATCAGGGAAGAAAGGTATCAAAATGGATATTAGAAAAAAATTCCTCAGGGAAAGGTAGTATTGGAACATACTGCCCAGGAAATAGTTGAGTCACCATCCCTGGAAGTATATAAAGGATGTGTGGATGTGGTGTTTAGGGACCTGGTTTAGTGGAGAACTTGGCAGCGCTGGATTAATGGTTGGACTTGATGATCTTAAAGGTGTTCTGCAATCTAAACCTAAAAGGTTGCAGTCACAAAAAGTCACTCATGAAAAAAGAAGGCAGCCCAGCAGAACTATTTTAAACTATTTAAGCTAGCCTAGTTCATTTTTTCTGAGAAAAAATGGGAATGCCCATATGAGCAGCATGTAGGAAGATCTGAGGACAATAATTTTTGACAGAAAAACAAGGAGCTGAGGGCAGTAACCTTTACCACCAACAAGGCCAGATGGTTTGTTCATGCCACAAGGCTACAGAAACCTCTAGTGCTACAGGAATGCAGACCTTCAATGAGAAAAAATTCTGAGCATTCAAGAGAAAAAAAACAAATACCACCACTGCTACTGAAAAGAAGTAGACATAATTCATTCTAGCATCAAAAAGGCAGATGGTTCATCTAACAAGAAAAATCAATGGTATTTGTCATACTTAATGCTGACATTTTTTAAACTTCTCTGTACTTGCAGGGCAAAGGCCAGCCAAGCTATGCATATTTCATCTGCTGGAAGAAACATTGACCTTAACGTCTTGCCCTTTTTCAACTCTGACCTTTTAAGACTACAGTGAAGGGGTAGTCCTCATTAAAGTGGGAATAGATATTCACATGAAGGATAACATAGTTTTTAGTCCAATTTGTTACTTAATTCTTTTGTTTAGGGAGTAGTAAGATTTTGGCTCAGTTTCCATTACCTAAAAAACAGGATTATTTTTGCTTGATTTTTTAGTAATTTGCCTACCTGTCAATCTAGATTGTATATCTTTAGAAGACTAAGGTTTATTTCTGGAAAGTAGAATCATTTTCCAATATTTTACCCTGGCCACATCAGGTCTGAAAGTTCCAGTTAAGGAAGGGATACAGAGCACTGGAGATTCTCAGGAAAAGCATGCTGACCAGATGTGATACATCATGAACAACGCAAGGTAATTTTCTTCTGAGATTAAGTTTTGCAGTGGTTGTATCAAGGTTTGCTAACAAAATACAAAGTAGTCGTGGGTCTCTCCACTGCCAAATGAATTACAACTTAGTTTTGGTGCAACTGGTCATAAAACAGCAATTTCCGTCAGCTAGTAAAAGACTTAGTCCTTTCACTTCACTCACTAGTTCTTCGTTTTTTATTTGCAATACACAGTAGGAGTTACTGAATTCCTCACCCCATTTCCCCTCTATTCTTACAATCACCGCTATCTCATTCAACCAATCACTTCTGCTTTCCTTAATTTTCCTTCCCTGAGTTTCTTTTTCACCTAATACCCCATGACCCCTTAATGTGTTCTAAATAAAAAGGGTGAAGACCAAAATATGGTCTTCAGTTTGACTCTTTTGTTTCCAGCACCTTCCTACTGTGGACTCTGAATTTCATTTCAGATACATGCAGTACAAAGCAAGGTGTTGTGATAGTTGTTTCCATGTTTTTTGGTGTCTGGGGACTGGTTCTACTAAATAAATACACAATACTGTTTACTCACATTAATCTTGGAGTGATATGAAACTCTCAGCATCCAAAGGCTCAGGTACAGAAATTACAGGAGCAAAGGAAAAGGCAAAACCAAAATCCTGAAGTCAGTAAGAAGTTTGATTGTCTCTTCAGCTAAAGCTTACTTGAAATCTTTATTTGCTGAGAAAGTCTCATCTGCTGTATAAATAGTGGCATGAAGGCAGAGCACAACATAAACTATTGTTTACTTTTACATAATCATAGCTACTGAACTACAGAATTCAGTGAAGAGAGGTCCACAGAAAATTAGCTGCTTTATTACCAAATGCGTACTGAAGGCCGTACTCAGTAAAAGATTTAGCATGTTTACCTTAAGTATCCCATTGAGATTAACACTAAGTCACATTTTGGCAATTTAAAAAGAGTAGGCTTAGTATCATATTGTGATAGTCAGGTAGGAACAGGATTTTTAAAAGTTTTACAGAAGCGAACACAATAACTATTTGAACTAGTGTAAGTTCTTTTGTCTTACTGGTTGGATTCACAATAGATCCAAATTTCCCCTGGTTTGAGGCTTTTTTTCCCATATGGCTTGTTCTGAAAAAATAAACTCTTATACTTTATTCTCTAAAAATTAATATTTTCAAATTTATGAAGGTGATTATTCCTGTAATAATTACTGGAGAAAATAACCTAATTGACCATGACCTAAGGTCAATTATAATCCATTCCCTTTGTGAACCGTGCATGAATCTGACTCTTTAATTTTGCTTATTTTCCACAAAAAGGCTGTTTTAAAATAAGATTCTGACCATGGAAACAATCAATTGGTTTACAATTATTTTCATTACAAACAAGGACTCACACAAGTGAATAACATTGTATCCAATGTGAGCTAGTTAAGCAATGCTTAGGCTACACAGGAATGCATATAATAAGATGTGAGTCTGCATTTTTGTATGTTGATTTCTCAGATTACTCTTTTACTGTGTTTTAGAGCACATGGTAATAATCAAATACATTAGGCATGACTCATTACCAATACTTTCATCTACATTTTAATAAGTCCCAAAATTACAGAGAAGAAAAATCACAAAGACTTATGATAGTTAATACAAATTTCAATCTATACACATAATCTAAAACAATATTCTAAGCTGTTAACTAAGGGTAAAAAGGGGTTGCAGTAGCAAGAACTCCTCTCTGCAAAGGGCCAAGGCAAAGAAAGACTGATGCTATGCGAAATGCACAGATAAAACTCAGGCAATGGTACCCTCAATCCATTAAAAAATGACAATGAAAATTGAGGAAAGGCATAAAGCATAGCTGTTCATACACAGTCAGCAAGCTTTCTCAATGTTTAGTTAAATCTCAGAACTGCCAAAAAATTGCTTTAATAAGATTAATTTATTGATAACAAAAGTGGAACTCTCTAACTTGAATGTCACCTACCTGAACTTCTGTTAGGGCTTTGATACAGTCTCCCACAACATTCTTGAGGCTTGGGAGATAGGGATTTGACAGATAGACTGTTAGATGGGTAAGGAATGGGGTTGATGGACACATCCAAAGAGTTATAGTCAGTGGCTCAATATCCAAGCAGAAACCAGTTGTGTTCTTCAAGGGTCCATACTGGGACCAATACTATTTAATATCTTCATCAATGACATAGTGGGATTGAGTGTGCACTCAGCAAGTTTGCAGATGACACTAAAATGAGAGCTGCCAATTCACTTGAGGAAAGTGATGTCAGCCAGACAGACCCAGAGGAACCTGGATGGGCTCTGGGGAGACCTTACTGCAGCCTTTAAATATATAAAGGGGATCTATGAGAAAAACAGACTCTTTTTATGAGGGCCTGCAGGGACAGGTCAAGGGGCAAGAGTTTTAAACTGAGAGAGGGGATGTTTACACTTGACATAAGGAAGAAATTCTTTACTATGAGGGTGGTAAGGCACTGGAACAAGTTCCCTGGAGAAGCTGTGGATGCGCCATCCCAGGAAGTGTTAAAAGGCCAGTTTGGAGGAAAGTTTGACTTTTTCTAGAGGAAGCTGTCCCTGCCCAAGGGAGCAGGAGGGTCAGACTCAGTGATCATTAAAGGTCCCTTCCAAATCATTCTAAGACTTCATAAGGAGGACATTGTTTGGACTAGCTTCCCTCTCACCCCCCATAACATCCCAGTGGAACAGGGAGAAAATCAAAGTAAAATATGTAGGTTGAGATAAGAACAGTGTACTAATCAAAAATAAAGTAAAAATACTGTAATAATGGTAAATTATAATAATTAGAAAAAACCCAAGTGATGCACGATACAATTGCTCACCACCTGCTGACCAATGCCGGACTCCCCTTAAGGAACCTAGATAAGCCCCTCCTTTCAGGTAACTCCCCCCAGTTTATATATTGGGCATGATGTCCTATGGTGTGAAATATCCCTTTGGTCAGCTCTAGTCACCTGTCCTGACCATGCTCCCTCCCAGTTTTATTTTTCTACTCACTGGTAGAGCATGAGACAAGAAAAAATTCTTGACTTAGAATAAATATGGCTTAGCAAAAAACCAAAACATCAGTGTGTCATCAACACCATTCTCATTACAAATCCAAAATACAGCACTGTAAGAGCTACTGTAAGAGAAGAAATTAACTCTACCCTAGCTGAAACCTGGACACCCTGCTAGGGAAATAAAATAATTTTGTTGAAGAATTCTTGCTTATAAATAGTATAAGATATTAAATTACTGACGCTAATGTGTACAATACAACAGGGGATGAAACAGATGTCTATTTAAATTTTGCTCCCGAAACATGCAGCTACATTACATTTACGTTCCCCTTAATATATTTTGTTGTATTTGGGGAGTAGAAGGGATTAAAGTCTGCTGTAATGGTCCTGTACATATCACTTTGACAGGTAAGACAGTAACTAAGAACTAACTAGAGGAATCTGCAGCTTGAATATAGAAAAAATTCTTTGCTGTATGTTTTTTCGCTATCTTCAAGCACAGAAACATTTTCTTGCAGTTTGACACAAGTAAATAATCTTGTCTCAAGGGAATGAAGCAGCCCATTCATATATATTTCATTTCCATCCTTCCTGTTTTAAATCATCCTAAGTTACTTTCTCTTGATTTCTTCTTTTAGTAAGAATTTCTTATCTGTCTAATCTCTGACTGGAACTTATGTAGGCTAAATCAATTACATTCCTTTGTTAAGCAAGCTAACTCGAAACAAGGAAAGCTGTGTTCTTCTTAAGTAACCTTAAGCAAAAATAAGCCATTCAAGCTGAAAATTTCCTGAAGAAAGTGCTAAAAAGGAGATGAAGACACTAATTATGTATGTAGGAAGCTAAAAGTAACATGAAACCCCAAGAAATTAATGTGAAAAATTTCCTAGGATAAGTTTGGGAAAGAATAGAAATAAAGTATCATGATTCAGAGCTGCATGTTTGGATCGGGATTTCTGACTAAAAATAATTGCTTTCTCTTTATTCCTACTACCTAGCAGAAAGAGACCTCCATGTGCACTCTTTGTTTGGCAACAAGATTTCACTAAGAAATGCTGGATCCAGAATGTCGTCATTACCTTTTAGAGTGGTGTAAAGAGGGTACCCTTGGAAGTTGATTTGCTGCTATCCAATGGTTCTAGGCCATTATGTCCACATTCCATATTAATCTGAAAAGAAGTTTGCTCCAGTTGTTGGTCCTAAATGCACATCATGCATGGGCAGAGAGCTAAGCACTCTGTAGAGAACCTTACATCCACACTGGAAGTGGGGAGCTCCAGACAGTGCCTTAGTGCATGACTTCATCCCTTTAGAAGAGAAACTGGTGGGTGTTCAAGTATCTATCACACAGTGCTGAGTATATACACTAGTAATTACCAGATGTGCATTTCACTGGCTTCATTTTCATGCTCACCAATTTCTAAACTCAGATCTTATGTTGAATTGCTGCAGGTTAAATTGCTGGTAAGAGACCTCAGTCTATCAACTTCATGTGATCAAGAATTTTCTTGTTGAAAAACCAAAAATCTGGCAGACAACCCCAGGGACACTGTGAATCTCTGGTTCTATAAACATGCATTCTTCTATGGGTACGTTCTCACGTTCTTCCTAATTACCAATGCCCAGGTGTCCAGGTGCTGGCAGCAGGTGCTGGGGCAGAGATCCTGCTGCAGCTGCAGACAAGACCATGGTGGAGCACAGGTATCCACACTGCAGCCCATGGAGGACTCCAAAGCAGAGAAGGCGGATGTTTGCTGAAGGACTGCAGCCTTTGGAGAGGACCCATGTTAGAATAAGGAAAAATGTGAAAGGAAAGGAGCAGCCAAGAGGGGCTGTTACGGATTGACCACCAGTCCCATTCCCCACTGATTCTGTGACACTCAAGTGCGGAAAGAAATTGAGGATTTGGAACAAAGGAGAGGAGTTGATCCTGGGAAAAAATTCAGAGAGGGGAGGGAAGGGTTTTATTTGTCACCATATGAATTTATTTTAAATGGCAATAAATTAAATTGCTTTTCTCCAAGTCAAGTCTGTTTTGCTGTGAGACTAATTGGTAAATTATTTTCTTGTCTGCATTTTGACCCACAAGCTTTTTATCTGATTTTCTTCCTCTGTCCTTTAGAAGAAGGGGAATAAGAAGAGGGGAAATAAGAGAGCAGCAGCTAGGTGGGCATCTGGCAGCCAGCCAAGGTCAAACCACTACAACCAGGCATTTTCTTAAACTGGAAAAATACCTTGAGAAACTATCCATGTAATTCAAATGAATAATCAGTCTTACACACTCCCTCATATATGACAATGACCATTTGATTTGATTATTTTATTTATTACTATTGCTATTTATTGCTAATAAAATTTATTGCTAAAGCTATTGCTTTAAATACCTTTTTCCATAAAGAACATTAATAGCTTTTTAAAGTAGCTTAAAACAAAGACAACAAAAGCACAAAAAAAAAATGTTTTAAGAACTATTTTCTAAGGTGTGCACTGTAATACCTTGATTCTTCACCTGTCTTTACATATAGCTTAAAACCACTATTTAGGCAGTAATTAATTCAAATAGCCTTTAGTAATCCTATAATGTATTTTTATCGTTCTAAAACCTTTTTCAGTAACAATTACTCTTATCCAATGCCTGACTTCAGAGTAACAGGCATTTTCAGAGTACACTTCTCACATCCTGGATACACTTGGTTTCTTAGAAAGCACTGCTTTCTCTCAAAATGGACCTGCTGAAGCACTGATGGTACTTCAGTTATAAGGAACAGCCCTTGGAGCAAGACCTGTGACCTCCTGCTCTTCAACCATACAAGACTACTGACAACCAAATTAAAAGCCAGGTGCTCTTTTGCACCAGCACTCACTTTATTCTCCTTCTTGTCTTCCTGTCCCTGGAATCTTACCTTCTTTTTTTTTCAAATGCTTTCTTAGTTCCAAGAAGAGATGTGGAGGCTGCAAAATCCGAGAACAGATTGCAGCATGATATTTTGAGTTAATTTCTGAAAGACAGAGGAGTAGTTTTGAACACTTTAGGGCAAAAAGATCAAATATGAGTTTCCTGCTTTCTGCATGGGTATTTTGAGGACAAAGTCATTGTATACAAAAGTTCTACCCCACAAGCCATTGGTGGCTAGGTTATGAATCTAAAAAGATTATGTTTTGAACTGTATGATTTTTGAAAAAAATCGTCACTCCCCTGATCAGCCAAATAACTATATTTTCTGTATTTCCCATTCTGATAAACTGCAATGGAGCAGTTCTTGGTTTTCCAAAAAATGAAGAATCGGAAATATAGAAGGAATTTTCTCTCATAGGCTCCATTTTATGCAAGGCTTATATAAATGTGCAGTTCTACTGCTTGTAGACTTATGCTATGGCAATACAAAACTTCAGACTCTTTACAGATGTTTCAGTGGACGTTTCTCTACAGAATTACAGACATACCAAGACGCCAGACACACCAAGTACTACAAAGGCTGTTTTGATCTCTACTGATAGAATACTTACCGCTTTGTTCCACGTGCCATGCCAAAGTGCAAAACCAGTAAAGCCACAGTAATGGCACTTAACACTATGATGCCAAGTGAATTTATAAAAGCCAGCAAACCACATAGCAATGCTGCTACTACAGACTGCTATATATCATTCTGGAAAAATTCCACTGACATCATTCCACTTTTGAATGTTTTAATTTCGTCATGGAATCAAGGAAGTTCCAAAATTAATCTGCTTCTTTTTAAAGACATCAATTTGATGTCTTTTCCAGATTCTGTTTCAATAATGTGGACATTTCTAATCTCTGCATAAGAGAGCAGATGTGTACTGGGCTGGTGCTCAAATACCCTGCAGAGGGAGATCTAAATAAATACAGTTTTGAAAGCTAATTTATTACTCTTACATTGCTTCTTTCTTGTGGTTTAGGAACAGTACTACCCCAATTTAGTTCTTTCCAGACTCCTAAACACATGACGCTTGGTCTCTTCCCTGCTTCCTCCTCCCACTTTCCCTCCCCAGCAGCAGGATGGAGAGGAGAATTGGAAACAGGCAACTACTCTGTCACTTCTGTACAGTCCTACAAAGGACAATAAGTAGGGAATTCCTTCACTGCATGCACACACCACACTTCTATGAATCCACATTCATCTTCCAGCTAGACTGCCACAGCAGGATATCCAAAGGAGTCTGCAAACAGCTTGTTCTCCTTGAGAAAATCTAATCATTTCCACACAGCTCCAAGGTAGACAC
Source organism: Callaeas wilsoni (assembly GCA_013398955.1). NCBI lineage: Eukaryota > Metazoa > Chordata > Aves > Passeriformes > Callaeidae > Callaeas > Callaeas wilsoni. The sequence continues at coordinate 324,381 of VWPU01017211.1, forward strand.
TTTTTCGCAACCTAAATTTTACCCTCTCTGCCTCACCAGAAACTTGGTAATGGGGGTAAAGGCAATCAAAATATTAATTGTCTTCAGTGATTTCCTGTTTTGGTGCCCTGGGCTGGAACAATTTATGTCCATTTGCCAGAAACAATCAAAGGCTTTAGTCCACTCTTCCTTTCTCTCCATTGGTCTCTTCATAGTTTAACATTCCTTGCCTCAACCAGTTATTCCAGCTGGGATTTATTCAACTGGGACCACTGGCACTGGAATTCCTCAATCCACAGAGCAGCTCCAAACAGCTCAATTTCCAACGGTTGTTCATGTCTGCTCTCCAAAACAAGATCCAATCCTAGGCGGGTCCTATAACAACAAGGAATATTCAATATGCACCATGAAATCTAAAATAAAGGAAAAAGATCAATCAACCAGAAACCCCCACTGCAGTACACTGTATGTATTTGTTGAAGAAGAAATAAAAAAATGTAGATCAACCTCTTAAAAATAAGGAGAGGGTGGAGGATGGGGTATGGGAGAGGGAGGTAGCAGGGGGTAGTTAATTTACCAGGTGCCTTTTCACTTTTAAATTTTTGTCAGTTCCGAATCCACTGTATTGAGGAGAACTCAGAGGTATTAGAGAATCATACTGCTGGGTTCTCCTTTCCCCCCCCTTCCTTTTCATTTTGGTGATAAAATTCAAAAGCTAATAAAATCAGACAGATTATAGCAGCATTGATGAATGGCCATGTCTGGATTTCCTGTCTGGAGACCAGAGCAGGCACTGTCTGAGAAAGAAGACAAGACAGTCACTGCATAGAAAGAAAAGGAATATCCAGCAGATGGATTATGTCTGGCTGGTCCCATTATTAATACTGATCTGTATCAGGCAGTGATGAATACATAGAAGCACTCAGAAATACTAATAGTTTCACCCTTTAAGTACTAATTTCTATCCTTCTATCCCATTTAACATTAAAAATGCTCTGTGATCTTGTCATTGATGGAAATGGTTATAATGAAGAGGCAGGTCTCTTGGGAAGAAAGACTATACCAAATTTAATGAAAAATATTAAAATCAGCTTGAGAGGTAGAGAAGTCATAAACTACAATCAGAGAATATCAGAGAAAACTCTTTCCCCCTAAACAATTTATATTCTTATTTAAATGTAATTTTTAACTCTTAAATCTAAGGATATTTTCAGTTATCAAGACAATGGACTAAATATATTCTAAGCTATTAAAAAAAAAGAAGGAAAACAGGACATATTAGGTAATGTGTTGACAGTAACAGTCAATTACACAGCATTCATGCTGCACTGGAGTTAAGCTTAGTGTAACAAAATCTTTAAATCTCCATTTTCCTGGATCTTTAACTCTTTCAGAAGCCTCTTCTGAGAAATTAAAGAATGTGAATGGACTGACATACAAATAAGTAAAAAACCATCTCACCCTAAGTCCTGAAAGTGCCTAAATATCCACTAAATCAAACTGGAAACAGCAGCAGGTCACCTGTCTGGAGGAGACAGCTAAAAAAAGACCAGCCAGGCTGTAGCATCCATCAGTAGCACTTATTCAGGATGAAGTGTGGGAGATCATTTGGATTGTGAGGGTTTGGATGTTGACTCTCAGACTCAGAGTTCTTGTTGACTGTTCTGTTGATTATCCTATTTGGAGTATTAATGTGGCACAGGACAACAGGATAGGCCCTGGCCTAGCTGAACACACTTTCTTGTGAGCTGCCACTGCCTCATGATACCCAAGCAATTTTCTCTTTCGACATGAAAAGAAGCAGGGTGACATTTCCTCCTGAAGCACACCAGGACCTGAATATGTATTTAGGTATCAGAACAGGATTTTAAGATCTACTTGCTGAAAAAGATTTGCTAAAAGCAACTGCAAGCTTGACTTGGTGGCTAAGGAGAGTGGGGAAAATATAAATAGCTGCAAATGTAACATAGGTGCTATCTATCAGCCAAGATAGTAACAAGCATTAAATAGCATAACTGGCTAACATAACTGCACAACATAACTGAGACTGACAATAAAACTTGTCCTAGTGGCATGATCTGAGGATTGTAGCCACCAGGTGGCTATAATCTGTGAGTCTGCATTGTCATTGCCACACCCATATCTGCATCTATCAATTTCTGCATTAAAGAAGAAGCTTCTCCTGGGCTAAACTTTCCTTATGAAATGACCCACAGAGAGATGCATAAAGGGGTAATGGGAAAAGAGAGTGCTTTCCTTTGTTCTTCCTCCTCTTTTTCCTGGAAATACAGGTAACCATTGGTCTAGATCACGCAATAAAGAGGCAGAGACTCACACATCTGCTCAGGTTCCTGCCTATGCCACCAAGACAATGTTCCCTGGCTCCTTTTTCTGAGCCTGAGATCCTATCCCTCACCTAAGGGTGTTTATAAACATAGCTGTGGGCTGTGGCAAGACGTGTCCTCCCCCTCTCCACCACAGATTGGCTGGTGCAGATATGGAAGAGATCACCCAAGTGGGTGAAAGGCCCAGCAAGGGGTCTTCTCGGGCACCAAAAGGGCTCAGGCCCCAGCTAAGAATCAACATCTTAGTCTGGAGAGCAGATGTGGGAAGAGATAAAAAAAAATAAATATTCTTGACTGAGACACATTGTTTTACAAAGACTATAAAAGACACAGAAATTATCACAGAGGCAGAAGTCTTCTATACACACACATCCTGAAAGCGTGGGGGACCTCTCCCCAGAGTTAGGACACAGATTCTGCAGTTACTTTCTTGGGAATTGATGGAAAGGATCTCGCTGTGTGCTCCATCACAAACTGGTTGGTAAGAAACATTGGATCCTAAGTTATATTATCTCTTTGCTAGCTGTAAAATTAATGGTACCTTTAATCTCGCATTGTATATACCTACTAGGAGTTTCTTTTGTTTCAATCCTGTGTAGCATATAGTTCGTTTTAAGTCTTATGTCTGTTGGTTTTGTGTCTATTAAATTAATTCATTCTATAACAGACCGAATCAGCCATTATTAAAGAACTTGAGAATGAGAGTGGGTTTTGAGGTGCTGGCCACCCCAATAACGCTACTGCCTGCTGCCGGAGGCCTGGGCAAAAGGCAGAGACTTAGCTAAACCCCCACATCTATTCATAACATGGGCTAAGAGAGGACAGAGGTAGATCACCGACTTTATAAACACTGCCAGCAGTAACATTCATTTCTTTCCAGCCAGCAGATAGTTTTGCTTTAGCTTGACTCTTCTTGTTAAGAGAAACAGGTATGGTCTTATAAATCTACATCTCAAATGCAGGATAATCTTCTAGGCTACTTTATTCACAAATAGTTGTATGGACTATTTTATTCAGAGCAAATTTCAGCAACTCAAGGATTGTTTTGAACACATTATCACCAATTCAGCGTCCCAAGAAAGCCCTAAGAAAGAGTACATCAGCTGGGCAACATAATTTTTTGCATATATTTTGCCTGAAGTGAGATTTCATTATCTTGAAATACAAACAACAGGGGTTTTTTTTTATTCTGTCATTTGCAATATTTAACCTCAGATTTCAATCACACTGGAGAAACTGTTCTTTCATGCCTAAAAACAAGGGCAAGAAATTAATAGTTGTAGTTATTTCCATTACTCTGACAGTGATTTTGTGTGTAACCCCAGGAAAATTGGAGTCTGCTCTGCTATTCTCTCACTTTTCTGTAAATTAGAGGTACCAATACACACTTGTTTTTAAAATGTTTTGTTGCCAGCTTATGTTATATGAGTGTTTGTAAAATGCTTTGACATTTCTGGGAAAAACATCAAAGTCTATAAATGCCATCTTCATAGATTACATATTCAAATGAATCATTTTTCCCTTTATTATCTTTTACCACTAAAAATAAGTGTTTCAGTCCTGTTTTGTTAGCAAAGCTTCATTTTTAGTCTGGAGTTTTTATTATTACACACATGAACTCCCAGAAAAACATTTGAGAGTTTTAAGAAACTTTGTGTCCTTTCCTACAATATACATAAATTTTTTTTAGTTTTTCATTTTTGAGACAAAAATTATAATTTTCAGTAGGCTTTCAGGACATCCAAAGCTCTTTTCAGTTTTCTGAAGAATGAACATTGCAAGCCTTTTTCTCATTTAACAGTCTTCAGTAATGTAAGATGTTCCATGCAATCACTGGAGAAAACTTTGATACTCTTATTAATGCTGGATAACACTTAACTAACAAGTTTCTGCAGAAAATATTGCCCAACATAAGATTCTGAACAAGTAAGATTATTAGTGTCACAACGTTTTATAAAGACTTTCCAAGATAATTTATCTGAAATTTTTTTTAAATCTAGACACACACAAAAAAAAAAATCACAGCAAGGCACATTATTAATTACAGAGAAAAAAAATATAATACTTGGGGTTACATCTCTGTTTTACTGTCTAGTGGACAGTATAATAACATCACTGCATACACAGATTTTATCTTCAGCATTTCATCCTGATTTTAAAAGCATTATAGTTTATGTATCAATCAATTTAGAACCACAGCATTAGAAAATCTGAGTATGAAATTAAGTTTTTGAAATAACCTGAATAATTTGATGAGGGAGACCATATTTTTCAAAACATAGCACAAATCATTAGTTAACAAAAGTACTTTAAAAACAGCTCTGCCAATGTGGATGGAATTTCTTTTAATAGCCTTGAAAAGCCTATGATTTATGATCTCTGTCAAAAGGCATTAGGCATTTTTACATTTCCTATTCAGATCAGCATATTTCTAATTTCATAATGTAGAATGGAAATTAAGTGCTTGGATTTCTCCATTTTGCATTCCTATTTGCAGACCAACATATTCCTTTAAGAACACCAAGTTCCATATGTGTCTCTTCATTATATCAACAGTAAAGCAAAGCATGTTTGTCTAAAGCCCTTTAAAGTTCTCTTCTTTTGCCAGATGTTATTGTACCATTGGGCATTATATAGTCTCTGAAGAATGAGGGCTCTAAATAGTTATTTCAGGTGTGTATGCCATTAAAACAATACCCATAATAAATATTCAGAAAGGTCAAGGCAAAAGATAAATGAACTTCTGTAGAGTTTGTGAGATTCAATTATAAACCAAAATCAAATACTTAAAGGTACTTCTTTTCTGCAATTTATCCTAATAGGTCAATAACATCCTTCTTGTTGTGCCTGAAAGCTAGAGCTGAAGTTCCAATTTTTTCTCAAGTTAATATCAAGCCTCCTGAAAACGTTACACAGAACTGTAATTAGCAGAACCCACTAATTCCAGCATCCCAGAGAGATCTGATATTTAAAAATCTCTAAAGCGAGCTAACCTAGAACAGTGACCCATATATACTCAGCAAGGAGAAGTTTTATGAAGGCATTTTGTAGCTCCTACAAATAGTTCAATTTTAGCAGATATTTGCCTGCACACAAATAGACTCACAGATAGTTTCAACAATGTGGAGCTGCTTATGGCATTAACATTGGACTACAGGTCACTGCACGCAAGGTAGATCTGGAGAGTGTGCTCTTTGTATATTCTTTCTGCCCTATCCAGTTGCTCTCAGCTGCTCATTACTATTTCAGCTGCTCCAATCAGATACAACTCCTGGGTTTTTTGGAGGACTCCAATGTTTGTATCACTGCTATTGCAGAGCTCACCGCATCCGAATAAGCTATGTGACCAGTGCCATTCTCATGCTTCCTGAGAATGTTAAAAGAAACAAGTCCACTACGAGCAAGGAAATAAAACAAATATTTTTAAACCATAGTCCCTAAAAATTTCTTTTAAATTCTGTAAGCTTTACGTTTCATTTCAGACCTCTCCTCAAACAGGAATTCCTTGTCCAAGTCTAGAATGCCTCTGCAATACTTTTCTCTGAAAGGCAACTACCCAAGCAGTATGTCAGGAACTCTGGTTTGTCTGTGACAAGGTGAAAGAGGGGAACAAATACAACTGGAATGGAAGCTGAGATCAGAGTTGGTAGAACTGCCTGCTGTGAAGAATACCATGGATGAAGAAGGTCCACCCTCACAAAATGGTAATCACAACACAATCTTAGCTAAACACAATAGTTATGCAGGGTGATAGTGCTGCTGCCATCCTAACAATGGCAAATCCAATTAATTCTATAGAGCTCTTTTTAGGACCTAGGATAACAGAAACAAATGCATGTTTTCAATATACTTTCACAGAGCAAAGAGTGTAGTTTAAGTCAGTTCATCAGCCTGAATAATTTGGATCGTCACTGTAGTAAGCACTGTACTTACCATTTTTCTACATGATCTTTTTCATTGTGTCAGCCTTAAAGATATTCTTGTTTCTTTTTTCCTTCTTCTCTATTAAAGAATTCTGACCTTGTTTTTACATCAATCACTCAATTTATAAAAGATCTTTGAAAAATTAAATTCTCCTTCAAACTCAAAAGTCAGCGACACTGGACGACATCCACTTAACGAAGAGTGCTGATCTCACCTGTGCCAAAAGTAACAGTGGTACCTAAAATAGCAGATAAGAGTCAAACTGAAAACAAGATGAGGTACCTCACGACACCATTTCTAGCTCAAACTCAGCTGTTCTGTGACCCACAGAAGACAACAGCCTTTGTCTACATGGCACTTCCAGCCCTTACCCACCAATGGAAGAGGTGCATTAAACAGCTACATTGTTTTGCTGCTTTTGGTTTTAAAAGCAAGCTCACAGAAGGGAACTGTGGCAAAATCAGAGAACCTGTGTTAACATAACTTTCAAGATATCTTCCTAAGTGATCATAAGTCAGGAAAAGATAACACAAGGCTTTGTGAGAATAGTCAAACAGGCAAGCTAGGTCTCAAAGGAAATGGTGGAGAAGAGTTGGATTTCTGCGTCATTAGAAGTCCCTATCACTTCAGTAAAATAACAAATGCTGTCTCCAAAGAGATCCAGTATATTATTACGCCGGGGCGCTGGCTGGGCTAGGAGACTGCTGCTTGTCCAGAAAGTGCCCAACGTGAGAGGAGGACACTCTGTAGCACCTTTGTGCTTCACAAGCTAATTCCCTCGCCCGTGCAATGCAATGCATGTAGCCAGGCGCGCATGAGGCTTGTGGATAGCCCAAGCGTAGCCAGAGATAAATGAGTTGAGGAGGCCCTCACTCGATATTCCAAGGGTTTATTCCTAAACTCCCGAAGGGGTCCAAACACAAGAGGCCAAACTTCCATTCAGGACACACTTAAAAGGGGTACAGAAAAGGAGGTGGGGATGATACAGCAACAAGCTATAGGGAGAAGGGAAGGACGAGACAGGTCTGGTCACATTCTTTTAGGGGATACAAGGGGTGTCTGTCAATCAGACAGACCAAATCTACATCAGGTCACAGGAATTCAGTGGGAGAAACCATTCTCACAGGGGGATATTTACCCTTTGGAGTTGGCCCACCAATAGGTTTCCTCTTTATCTGGGCTATGTGGCCCCCTGGGCATTCCTGTGGTTGATTCAGTCACCACAACAATCCAGCATTGAAACAAACACAAGGGAAAGCACACTTATCAGAAGGTCAGTTCAATTAGCAGTAAGACTGTGAGATAAATGTCCCCCTGCCCTTCACACCCACAGTGAGAGAACTGTACTTCTGAAGTCTAATAGTCCTCTCCCCTCTCCATATTAAGTCATAGGGCTCTTCAGTTTTCTGTGGTCCACTGCAAAGACAGTCTTGTCCCTAAAGATAAGGAACAATAAAGATATTCTTAAAGTAGTAAAAAATATCTTTCATCCATGGCTTGTCACCTAGATACATATGGAAAACTTCTGCTCTTCCAATGAAACAGAGAAGAGGCAAAAAGGCAGAAGCAGTTCCATGTGGCAAAAGGAGGAGGGAATACAATGGAGCAAATGAACAAGACTTCAAAATAAATGCTGTTAACGAAGAAATAAAAAGCTTATATAATGTAACCATTTCTGGAAAGGGAGCCACGGTAACAGATGTTTGGAGTTGGTTTTTTATTCAGTCTAGGATTGCTAGTTTTCAATTACTCAACATACTTGAAGCTGTAAAAACTTAAGAATAATACAATCATTATAACAAACTGTTTCCACCCTTCCTCCCCCCTGTCTTGGACAGCTCTACCTGCAGGTTTTTATATTTCATTTGTTATCTCTACATACTGGGCCCTTGCTTACAGGATAGAGTTGGACAGGTTTATTCTGATAGGATTTTATAGACAACATAAATTTTTAAGTCTTGCCTGTACTATAAGCCTTGTCTTGAAAATGCAATCTGCATTAACAGCATTTTGGAGAAAAAAAATCTAAATCAATCAGTTGAACCCAAAACACCCCTGGTTTTGTGCATTCACTTTTGGATAAGTAACTGGAGAGCACGTCAAAGCTTTTTTGCATGCCAGCCTCTTTTATCTTCAAACAGATCCACAAATGGATTATTTATAGATGCGACAGCAGCCCTCTGAGTAAAGCATAAAGGGCCGAGATTACAAAAGATTGATTTCCACAGCTCGGTACTGCCATAAACCTATAACCCAAGCAGATGCACAGGGGAGAATTCTCTTCCTTAGGTCAGCTGTTTATTTCTGGCATGTGCTTACAAATCCCTGGGGAGGATTAAAAGGACATATAGTAGTTTGAAAAAGCCAGTAAAGAAGTCCTATTCCTCTAGTTTCCTCTAGTGTTTGCCTCCATTTCATGAATCATGAGGTTAACCCAAAGAAGAGATCCATTTCTACCTGTAGTGTAAGCCACATGCATTCTTGTCTGTGGAAACACCACCACAAGCCTTGTCTACTGAATTCACAAACTTTAGGCAAATCAGCAGAATGAGCTTACAAGTGGGTTTTTATTTACTGCCCAATTCGGTTCAGTGAGCAAAATACAGACAGGAGTTTTTCTTGTCTCATTTCCACAAACAGTGAAAACGTATAACATAAAACATCCTTAAATCTAAAATGTGATGGAACTATATATGTAATGGAACACCCTCATGATTATATCCATTCAAGTCCCCATTTTCATTTTGATGAATTTTCAGAGCTATAAACACACTTTTGACAAGGCAAGTATTCACTCTATCAACTTTAATTGATTCAGTTTTTCAAACAAGTTCAATTCCTCCCTTTTCCTATTTGTTCCACAGAAGACAAGAAAGCGAAGAGTAAACAACGGTAAACTAATCTCCCAACTGTTCATAGGATAATTCTTCTACTGAATCAAAACTAATATTGTTAAGTGTTCAGATACTTCTCTCAGCTGACAAAAGGTATTTCCATTCTCTTTTTAAACGGAATCATTAACAAACTGCTTTGTTCTTGCATTTTTTACAGTTCCTTCAGTCTGCTCAGTTCAGGCATAGATCCCAGAATGCATAAGGTACCATTTTCATTCATTGTATTCTAAACATAGGAATAAATCAATACATTCAGGTTTCCCCCTCTGAGCAAAAGATGCAGTGTCTAAGTGGTACAAGAAGTCGTCTGTTAGTCAGCTTCAGAACCATCACTCTGCAATGCAACAAACACCTCAAACACAAGCCACTCAGCAACATAAGCAATTAAATTGAAAGTTAGTAGATATTCTTCCATCTCCAATTTGAATACAAATCACAGCTTCTAATTTAGCAGCTAGCCTCTTGAGACCCACACACAGAGGAAAAGAAAAGGAAAAAAAAGGCCACAATGGCAGCTGCTTTTGTCGCAAAAACTCTGCAGCTCACGTTCCTATGGAGAACATCAATCCACTATCAGCAGGGCTCTTCTTCACACAGAGGCCAGTCCTTAGTTGTAAGTGGTTTCAGAGCAAAAACAGCCAGAGTGCTTTACTGAAAATAATTATCTAAGCCCTATTGCATTTTGACCCGTATTTCTTATGCTAAGACAGCTCCTCATGATAATTTCTTGTTTTGTTAATAAAAAATTATTAGATTCTGAGGCGTAGTAGAGACAGGAAAAAGAGAAAGGGTCTGTGGTATTACTCCAACATGTCCATATGTGACAGCTGTGAGTTGAAATCTCCTCTTAAACTACAAGTAGGCATTCAGCAGATATGGAGCTTAAACTCTCCACACTCACTTTCTTAGTATAAGATTTCATTACAGGTGCTACAGTTAGGAAACATACCTTCAATAGATGTACTTAATATAGTGTCTACATGGCTTTGATCAAAGATTTTTATTTTTCTTTCATGGGAATAAATGTACTTAGTGTGGAGAAAAACATAACCCTTTTGATTTCCGTGGCCATGTGCCTTAATATGTATTAACTAGGTGAAGTTAGCTCCTGGCTGTCCCTAAAATTTAACAGCCAGGTTAGCATGTAGTAACATACCAAGCTGTGCTTATGGCCCAGATATTTACAGGCTGGCTGATATTTTTTCCTCCCAGTTTCTCTCTGCTCCTACTGTGTCTGGAGACATAACTACTAAAGTCATCTTGAATGGATAAAAGGAAAAAGGACACTCAAGGCAACGGGTGGCTGATCCATCCCTAAAGAATAACTGAGTCTAGAAATTCAAGATAGGTACATCAGGAAAGAGCCATTATTTTATAAGAAAGTTTGGAGCATCTCATACCAATAAATAGTAAGACACTGTTCCCAAATTTTACATCAATACTTTCTTTTATGACAATCCTTATAAAGGCAATATTTAAAAAATAGCATTCTTATTGTAAAAATTCATAGGGATGAATTGAATTGAATTGAATTGAATTGAATTGAATTGAATTGAATTGAATTGAAAAAAATACTTGAGATTTTCTGTAAAAATACATTAGATTTCATTATTGCAGTTACATTTGGAAATTTTTTTAAAAGGCAAAACAATTATTAATTCCGGACACTCATTTTAATGGGAACTTTTCAAAGATTACTAAACATATAACAATATGGTAAGTCAAATCCCTCAAATAATTTCTTCATATCGGACTTCTTAAATAAGCTCTTATACAAAGATATAATGTATTCTAATTGCATACAGAAAATGTCTGAAATCTAACCACAGATATAACATGTTATGCCAGTTTTCAGACTTGTTACTTTTTGTCTCTTGCATACCATTTTGATCACCATGTTAAGAATAAGTTGATATGCATAAAGAGAATCATTTTTCTTTTAAATTGTTAATTAAAAGATTCATGCATACCTTCAGATCTCCCCTAAGAGCAATGTTCCAATATCTGTGCAGCTTTTAATGAGGTGAGAAAGAAAGATCCAAAAACTATTTTTTTCTGTGGTCATATTTTTAGTATTCATAATTTAGCATCCAGAGCTTACCCTCAAAACCTGCTGTAAAGTATCACATAGACTATGTTGAGATATGGAAATAGCCTGTTCCAGAATTTCAGAGAAATGGCAAGAAATGAGAACTGCTCTGTTGGACATCTCAAGTCTCTCAGACTAACTCCTTTACTGAATACTCAAGTCAGGTACGAGATTGATATGTATTGCTGCCGCTCCACACCAATCCCATATTTTATTATGGTCTTATTGTTTCTACAGGGAAAATTAAATCCGTTTAATATGCAAAATATCCCCTTTGTTTCAAGAGGCATTTGGAAAACCTTCCAGACCAAGAATCTCATCTCATTGCATGTGTAATTTCATATGTGCACCTTCAAGATGCCGAAGCAGCTCAGTGCTTCCAGACTGGGTATGCCAACTCAAAGAGCAATGCGAAACATGTATCTTTTCTCTTTTTATTTGGCCTTCTCTTTTGAAACATATACTCATTTCACAACATCCCCAGGGCCATCTGGCTTCAGGTTGCCTTTTTAGGCATATCTATCCATCCCTAAAGGATTACTTGGCTTGAGCTCGGAGTTTAGGAAAGCTTACCAATAGAAAAAGGCAAATCAGATGTTAGCCAATAGAGAAAGACAAATAAGTTTTTAGATATATTATATTACAGTTCTTACACTCGGGTCAAAACTGATACCTTTTCTCTTCACTTCTCTAAACTGATTTTTTTTTATTTTAAAAGACAAATTTTAAACTACAGCTAAAACAAAGGAGTCATTTAACCTCTTTTTTTTTTTTTTTATGCATTACAATTACAGGAAAAATAAAATATCACTTTGGGTCAATCTTCTGTGCAAATTCACAGAGTATTAAATAGCCTTACTTCCCGCATACAGAATTTCAAATTGCGTAAGCAGCAGATGGGAACAAAGGGTCATTTTAACCCTGCTATTGTGTGCGATTTTAAGTGTTTTATTTCTAGTTGTAGAACCTCTAAAATTGAGGCTTTATATAAGAAATTACATAAAATAGCAGATAGTTAAATTCACCACAGGAATGAAATTCAAGAAATAAATATGATAATAGGATGATTTAAAACAGCATGCTTTCTTGATTGCAGTCTAAATATTGCTTAGTGCATGGAGAGAAAAGGAGAAGTCAGGATGACAGACTGCAGCAAGCACTCCTTTTGCCCAAGGACTCAGACCATTATTAATGAGCTGTGGACAGGATCTGATTTGCCTATTCCTGCCATACACAAAGGAAGATGACTTGATTAATGACAAATTACCACTTATCTGATAATGCACATGGCTTCTTGCCATACTCTGAAAATTACTTCTATAGCCTTAAACTCCTATTACTGTTTTGAAAGGTGAGAAGTATATATTGGCCAAAAAAACACAATAAACCAAAGACTAACAACAACAAAAAAATCTTGGTTTTAATCTTGTTCCATAGTAGATAACAAAAAAATAGCCACACAAACAAAAAAGCTGGTAAATTTTTGTCTGAAATCAGATTTTTGTTTAGTTTCAGCTATAGAGACTCTCTTCTTTATGTTATATTGTACAAAATTCTTATTCTGCCACTGAAGCAGTCTGGTGAACTACTAATTAAAGCTATTAGCCTTAAATGTCCTTTGAATTTTGTACATTCAGTCAGCACCTATTCGAAACTCTGCTTTGATCTTTGATGCAAATGTAAGAAGCATCTTCACATTCTCCCTTGAGGAACATAGTGCTGGCACTTTAACTTCATGTCTGATGCTGCCTGGGGTTAATATGGTATTGCTCTCAGATGCAATAAAGGAAGAGACCACATTTTGCTCAGAAAAAGAATCAAACTCACAGTCCTTGAATTTTAAATGTCTTATTTGGTATTTCAAATATTTTATTTTGCACTGTATTATTAAAAGAAAACAATCTGAGTATTTTTACTGTCCACAGGTACAATGCAATGTTTCATTCTGTCAGAGTCCCTTTTCCTTTAAAAATGGCTGTATGGATGACTTGTTTTTAAAAGATTCCTAAGAGAACATTTTGTAAGACAACAATTGTAAATTAAAGCACAGTTATAATTTATACTGAGTCTTTCTAGTCTTTTATGGTTTGACTCTCTATTAGAGTTACTATTAGCAACTCCCTGCAGAGCTTCTTTTTGTAATCAAACTGACAACTCATATCATCACCAGTAAACGTTGTTTGAAATGTAATACAACACTTCTTTGAAAGATGCAGAGGCAGTTTTAAATTTACAGCCTAAGTCTACACTAAAAGTAAATGGAAAAGCTCATCAAATTCAGAGGGCTTCTGATTAGGACAAGAGTCATGTAAATCAATAAGTAAATATTTCAAGTGGTATTTTTCTACTAGTAAAATCTAATCATTTCTTTGTGGACTTGCTGTTGTAGGGTGTGATCGTGTTTTCCAATGCTGCTTATGCACCCCTTCTATAAGTCCTTAACACAGAACACATAGGCAACACCAATAGCATCCCTTCTCCTCATTCTCTAACATTCCCATGAGTGTCCATCCTTAGATTTCTACTTGTTTTTCTGTGGTGTCTCAAGCTGATCATTCTTTCTGTACCTTTTGTCACAGATGAAATCGTTCACCCTGCCAGCTTACACTTGCTTGTACTCTGATACAGGCCACAGCATTCTTTTGGGAACTGGGAGTTCAGGATTCATGTCTCTTTAACAAAAGTTATGATTTCAGTCCTAGGTTTTCCACTGCTGAATAACCACTCTACTACTCAGGAGTCAGTGTTTCTTTGCTATAAACTGAACTGGTCATCTTCAGTATGTCATTCATTTGCTTGATAAATCAAGCCCTTCAAAGGACTTATGCATAGTTTACTTACATCTGTCACTATCTCTGAGACACAACAGGCCTTGAATAGGGGCTTCATATTTCTGAGCAGTGACCTGAGAGCACGTGAACAGTTCACATGGCAATTTAAGCCCTTAGTCACTTGTGGATGCCTACTTCATCTCAGTCCCTAATATATTTTGCAGTCTGCCTGCACAGATGCCTCTGTATATGTCATACAAGGGCAAAACTGATTAGTCCAAAGATATTGTACATTTGAATTTAATACAAATGCATGCAGCTAGCAAGGCATTTTCAATTCTTTCTATAAGAAGTAGCTTGATCACATGCATCAGCAAGAATGTCAATTCCTCCCCGGTGATCTAAAAAAAGTAGTTTCATAACTCAGTAAAATATATCAGTGTGCATTCAAAGACAAAACAAAATTTAAATTTAAAAAAAAAAAAAAAAAGGCAACAAAGACCACTGGTATGAAATCTGTGGAGTTTCTTTTTTCTCCTTTTGAAAGCCAGCTCTTACGGTTCACAATTATCTTGTTCCTTACAAACAAGGACCTGCAATCAATGTGATTTTATTTTTCCCAAAGATAGTGCCTTCAGTACTAAGGATGATAATTTTATGTATTTATATTGGGAGAATTATTTTAGTTTGGGGAGCTATTTTTTTTTAAATACACATTTAATACAAATGATGAAATGACAGTATTATTATATATGGTGTTAAGAAAAAGAATCTACTGAAAAGCATTTATACATTTTGTCTCACAATTACATAATTCTTATACTAACCCTGTTGCCTACATCTTCACATTTTCAAGAGGTGTGAATTTGACAGATCAGATGTCAGTTCAGAAAAAGTACACTGGAACTTGCAAAAGGTTGGATGCCATTCTGGCTACACCGATTAAAGACTGACACATATTTGGAACATGCTAGTTTAAGACTGAAGATGACAACAAAGGAAAGTATGAAGACATGGAAGTTGTGATTGATGGGTGGTACATTATTCTAAATTAATACTTAAACTGGGAGCTGACGTAGTGGAGCAAAACAAAAAATGTTTTATTTTGTCTGATATGCTGCCCTTCACGATAGAGTACACTGAGGGTTCAAAGAAAAATACTATGATGTTTACAGCAAACACATAAAATATCACCTTAACTCTTTATCAATATCTCCTTTATAACACAAATGGAAATGCCATCTTGATTTTTATCATTGATTGTGTGCTACCATCTCCCCTGTCAGACCCAACCTTATGAATCTCACCACTTTATTATCTCTCTAACCTCTGCACAGTTATCCACAGCTCAGACACCCCTATATTTCAAGGTGAAGGATGTCGAACACCAAATACTTCCTTCTCCACTCTTACATGCATACTCCTTGCACTTTACACCAGTGTCTCCAAATTCACTACTAGCACTGTCTGCTTACCTTGATTTCCCAACATCCCTTGCCCCCACCCTCCTTCCTTGTGTATCACCTATTTTTAATCTTCTTTCTCCAGTGTGCTCAGCCATCAGCACCAGGCTGTCTGACCCACGTTTGTCAAGCAGCTTCCGATGCAGGGTTGGGGTGAGATGAGAGGACATCTGTGCTGGCAAGGGGACTTGACATGTCAGTGACCAACTGGGCAATCTGACCACCTTTCCACATCACCTGTTTTTCCTTGCATCTTCAGATCTTTTCCTCATGGCCGAGATTTGTTTGGCAGTCTACAAATTGTGCAAAACTTCTCTTGGATATCTAACTGCTATGTGGAAGTGCCTCACAGGAGAAACCGACACAGAGTATCAGCAGTTGCCCATGTCTCATATATAAAAATCAGTATGAATCTCATTATAAGCATCTTTGTGAGTCTAATTTCTCTCTTTTACATCCTCACTTGCTCAGAGAAACTAAACACCTCCAGTCCCCTAGAAAATTTCTATCTGCAACTTCCTGTGACATTTTAAGTTATGCACTATGTTCAGTGCCAGTGTTGGTCTTTGTGAAACAGAATTGGTCTCCCTAAAACAGTTTAAGGTGTCTAAGTCAAGTCTTAAAAAGATGAACCCAAGGCTTTAACTTAGAGAATTTGCTAGGAATCATAATTCCTACATCCTGTTTCTCATCTGAGAAATGCATTCATTATTTCATATTTTGAGACACAAAATTAGTATTAGAAGTAAGAATCAACTTTGAATATTAAAACCCAAGTTATGGACTCCAAAATCAGTAATTTTGAGTTTTGGAAATTTTTATAGTCCTTTCTCTTGTTAAAGAGTCTCTTTCATCATTTCATTATCAATCTCCTCTCCAGTTTAATATCCCTAAAACTTGAAAAAAAAGGAAATACATCTGCTTTAGCCTGCCTGTGCAATGCTAATCAGAAAGTAATAAGTAAAGATTTTTATGTCTTTTTTTACTAGTACATCACAATAGGGTCGGTGCTAAGGCTACATATTTTCAATGGAAATACAGAATATTAAAATAAAAGAACAGTACATTCTTATTGCAATGAAAAAAAATGTGAAAGTCTCAAACACATAAAACACAGAAAATTTGCTAGGCAATTTATCCGTTTTGGTAAGACCTGTTTTGATATTCCACTACCATTATCATCCAGGGTAGGAATTTTATTAGGGGAATAGAAAAAGCAACCATTAAGATGCACTTACACTTCAATGAAGTGGAATGTAGATGCCTCCACTTTTACATGTGATTGTTTGAATATCATCCTAAGTCCTACAATCGTTTTGGCAAGAATTAGGAAGCCAATTATTCCTCTGATGAGCGCATGTCACAGAATTAAAGAGACCTGCAAAGTTAAGCCACTACCAAAAATATAGTTCCACACCTTGTCTTCCCTAACAGTATATTTCCTCCTCTTCTTGCACAAGTACTACTACCCACGTGCCCACTGAGCCTCCCAATCCAGCTGTGAGCCAACTTCTTTTATGTTTTGTCCTATTATTAGTTTTAAACTAATTAGTAGTTTGATTCAACTAACCATAGGCTGCCAAAAGGCAATTCCAGTACAAAGGTGGAGGTGAGGTGAAAATATGTTGTCAAGGATGCAGAGGAAGGTCCTGTCACCCCTTTGCCAGATTCATGACCTGAGTATTCAAACTAAACTCGTGATACTGCAGGTTAACCACAAGTACACACAGGGTGATTCTTGTGTCTGTATGCACCGGGTACTAACCCTTTTGTACAAGACCATGTATAAAAGATACACCTTTTGAGAAACCACCAAGGGTAACGGCTTTCAAAGCCACAAAGGAAATTTATCAGAGCAGCATTCTGCCTGCAAATAAACTGTTGTAAAACCCTTTCTTCTTTTGGAAGCTGAGTTCTTTTCTGCAGAGTAATCATGGAATGCTGAGTATTCCAGTCCCAAATCAAAAATAGAGAGTTGAAACTCCAAGCGTAAGCGTATATTTTAAGCACTGGAAAATGAAAGGATTTCCTCTGTTTGCAAATTCTTTCCTCAAGATTGGGGCATAATCAAAGCAGCTCTTTAGCACTATAACATATACTACTGTGGTTCCTATCTATTCTCTACCAATCATATCACAGAACCACAGAATCAATTAGGTTGGAAAAGACCTTTGAGATCATCGAGTCCTACCTATGACCTAATACCCCCTTGTCAAACAGACCATGGCACTGAGTGGCATATCCAGTCTTTTCTTAAACACCGCTAGGGACAGTGACTCCACTGACTCCCTGGGCAGCCTATTCCAGTGTCGAATAACCCTCTCTGTGAAGAATTTCTTCCTAATGTCCACCCTAAACCTCCCCATGTGGAGCTTAAGACTGTGTCTGTGTCCTCCTGTCCCGTCACTGGTTGCCTGGGAGAAGAGACCAATGCTCATCTGGCTACAATCTCCTTTCAGGTAGTTCTAGAGAGTGATAAGGTCACTCCTGAGCCTCCTTTTCTCCAGTCTAAACAACCCCAGTTCTCTCAGCCGCTCCTCATCAGACTTGTACTCCAGAACTGTCACCAGCCTTGTTGCCTTTCTCTGGACATACTCCAGCATCTCAACATCCTTCCTAAATTGGGGGCCAAGAACCGGACACAGTACTCAAGGTGCTGCCTAACCAGTGCTGAGTACAGGGGAAGGGGCCCTTCCCTGGTCCTGCTGGCCACACTATTCCTGATACAGGCCAGGATGCCATTGGTCTTCTTGGCTTTGTGGGCACACTGCTGGCTCATGTTCAGCTGCTGTCAATCAGCACCCCCAGGTCCCTCTCTGGTCACCATCCAGTCACTCTGTTCCCAGCCCTGCAGGGGGTTGTTGTGGCCAAAGTGCAGGACCCAGGACTTGGTCCTGTTAAATCTCATATTGTTGGGTTTGGCCCATCGATCCAGCCTGTCCAGATCCCTCTGCAGAGCCCTCCTATCCTCCAGCAGATCAACATTCCCCCCTAGCTTGGTGTCATGTGCAAATTTGCTAATGGTAGACTCGATCCCCTCATCCAGATCATTGATAAAGATATTAAAGAGAACTGGGCCCTACACAGATTCCTGGGGAACACCACTAGTGATTGGTCGCCAAGTGGATGCAGCACCATTCACCACCACTCTCTGGGCCCAGCTGTCCAGCAAGTTCTTAACTCAGCAGTTATAATTTCAGTAAAATCCCTGAATGTAAGACAAAGACTTTTGCAACACTTTTTTTAGTCATCTCTTCAATCTAATTCTTCCAAGATGTTTTTTCATTCTGTAAGTGACATTTACTGCAATTCTTCATAAACCCCTGACAATTGGATTCCTTGCTCCTAGAATCGAATAAAAAATGTGCACAGCCTGTCAGCAGGTCACATGTATCCTGCCAACCTACATCTAATAGATTTTTCACTTTTCATCAGTGGATTTCAAGACAGTATGTAGTCTGCCAAATTTACTAAAAAGCTTGCTACAGTATCGCACTTTCGAAATGTGCAATCTGTCAAAGCCATAGCTCAAAATGTCTGCTACGATGAGAGTCTTTGAAAAATCTGCTACGGTGTTGGCATTCATTCAGAAAATAATGAGTATATCAACAGAGAAGGAGGAGAAAGGAAAAAAGTTGTTGGGGGAGGGGAAAAAAGTGGAGAGAAAAGTAGATTAATCCTAAATGTAATTTTCTATATCCTGAAGAAACTGCAGGAATTCTTTTTGCAAGTGTAATCCAGTTTTACACAAATTCCTCCAAGATGATAGCATATTAATTGGCAAATAGTCTGAGTGCTACATTTAATAACATTGATGAAAAGATAATTCATCATAGAGTTGACCACAACTATTCATAGCAAACCTCAATATTGATTCAAACACTGAATACATTTAGAAAACAGTGGAAGACAGCAAAATTGCTTGCACTTTTACTGAATATTACATATATGGAGAGTATCATAAGAGACAGGTTGGGGAGAGTAGGGATGTTTAATTTATTAACTGAAATAGGAAGAAAACTGAAGCAATTTCAGGAGACTTGTAAATAAAGACAAACTTCTGTTTTAATAGAGACAATAACACTAGCATCAAAATGGTCAAGGACTATGAAATACAATTCTGAGAACCTTTCCTGTCTTTCCTTCATCCTGCATGTTAGAAAATTCATCTTTATATTCAAAGAACATAAAAAAGGGCAAAAAGAGAAGGAAAAGACCATTTAGAAAACAATAAAATATTTCCATATTAAAAAACAGGTTCTTGTGCACCTTCTCAAACAACAGACAACACAGGCAAGTGTTCCTGAACATAATGCCAAGCTAGTGAAAGGACTGCAGCAGAATTTTGAATTCAAAGAACTGCAGAAGAGCTGCTTGACTCCACGCCATGTATCTCTGAAAACAGGAGGTTACAGAAAGTTCCTTGGATGTAGGAAGCCAATGCATCCTTAACACCACAGCATTAACATGTCTGAATCTCATCACTTCTAGAAGCAAGCAAGGCAATTGGCAATAAGAATATTCATCAACAACAACAACAACAAAGCAAACAAAAAGAAAAAACCACGCACACACAAAAAAAAAGTTAAAAATTAAAAAGAAAACAAAGAAAGAAAAAACCCACCACGCAAACCTCCACCCTGTCCAGGAAAAAAAAAAAAAACAAACCTCCCCACTGTGAAAAAAGCTTGTGCAAAGTTTGCTACATCCAAGCTACTGAGCTGATTAAAATCAATCACACAAGCTTACAATGGGCAGGAGAAAACAGGAATAAACAGGGCTTGTGAAATACCTTAACTTGCCAATTTGAGTTTTCTCTATTAAAAATTGAAATATTAATTTTATAATAAAATAAGGATTTGTTGTTCATTTTAAGAGTCTTAGATTTTATTTGGGAATAAAATATTTATATATATTTT